>OY735214.1:27505536-27533036 GCA_963457665.1 Thysanoteuthis rhombus
AAGGTTGTTATAAGGGGTATGCGGTTGGGTTTGTTATTTTGGGACAGTAAAAGGGTTTCATCTCTGGGTATTCCAGTCGCTTTTTTTATTTGTTTTTTTGTGTCATCTAGTGGATAACCTCGTTGGGTGAAATATTGTATTAGGTTATGTTTGTGTCTGTTAAGTTCACTATTGGTGGAGCAGATTCTTCTAATTCTAAGAGCTTGTGAAAATGGTAGACTTCTTTTTAAATGTTGGGGATGGGCTGATTTGGAGTGGAGGTAATTGTGGGTGTCTGTGGGTTTTGTGTAGAGGGTGGTATGGAGGTTTCTGTTGTCATCTATATATATGCGTGTGTCTAAGAAGGCTATGGAGTCAGTGGATGTTGTGAAGTCAAACTTAATAGAGTCATGTGCCGAGTTTAGATGTATAAAGAAGTTATCTAGTTTGGTTTTTTCGCCTGTATATATGAAAAAAATGTCATCTATGTATCTACCATAAAAGATGCAGTCATTATAAATCTCTGGGTAAATGTAGGTTTCTTCAAATTTACCCATGAAGATATTAGCATAGGATGGGGCCGCTACTGTGCCCATGGCGCAGCCTTTCACCTGGAGGAAGTGTCTATTATTAAAGTTGAAGCTATTTTGAGTTAGAATGTGGTGCATTAGAGTGGTAATTTTTCTTGTGCTGGGTTCTTTAGTAGTTCTATTGTTTAAGGCTTCTGTCAGTGCTAGGATACCTTCATCATGTTTGATGTTGGAGTATAGGGATTTAACATCCATACTGACTAGATGTGCTTTGTCTGGGATGCTGTGATGTGTTAGATTTTGTTTAGGAGGTCTGTGGTGTCACGTATGTATGATTTGATTTGTGTTGCTAAGGGTTGGATGTAGTGATCTAGTTCGTGGAGATGACTGGTCTACCTGGGTTATTTGGTTTGTGGATTTTGGGGAGTAGGTAGAACCTTGCGGGTTTTGTGGAAGTGGGTTTCACTATATTTTGTGTCCTTTTATCTATCATGTTGCTATTGTGTAATTCTGTTTGGGATTGGGTTATTGTGTTTGTGTATTCGTTGAAGGGGTCTTTGGGGCGTTCTTTGTAGAATTCTGTGTTGCTTAATTGTGAGTTTGCTTCTGTGAGGTATTCATCTAAACCCCAGATGACTATGGATCCACCCTTATCTGCTCTTGTGATGATAAAGTTGGTATCGTTTTTTAGTTTATTAAGGGCCTTTCGCTCTTTAGTTGTAAGGTTATCATGTGGTAAGGATTGTTGTGTGTTATTGTTGATGTAGGTTTTTATGTCTTCTCTGTTGGTTAGCTCAAAAGTTTGAATGTTAGTATCTATGTTTTTGGGGATGAAGGATTTGTTGGGGTCTTTAAGCCTATCAAAGATGTCGCTATCATGGCCTGTTTTTCCAAAGTGGGCTCTAAGTTTGATCCTTCTGAAGAAGTCATAGACATCTTTGTTGAGGGTGTGATTGTTATAGTGTGGGGGTCGGGGACAGAAATTAAGGCCCTTGTTAAGGAGTTTGAATGTGTCCCTAGTAAATCGAAATTTACTTAGGTTCATTACTTTCCCTTCTGGGTCTTCCTTAATTCTGATGATGTGTAGTAGTTTTTTAGTATATTTTCTAAACTGCTTACTAGTGTTGGTATCAGGTTTTCTGACCCCCTTCCATATTCGGTGGTAGGTGGGGGTTTCCCGTTTTTGGGTAGAGTGTGTGCATGAGATGATGTAGGGGTTACCTGCCGGTCAGGATGTACGTGTATATATATATATATATATATATAATTATATATATATATATATATATATAATTATATATAATGTGTACTTTAGAGAGTGAGACAGACTCGGGAGTGAAGTTTTTGGTGGTAAGGTTTATTAATCCTTATATCATATATATATATATATATAATTATATAATTATATATAATTATATATATATATATATATATATATATATATATATATATATATATATATATATATGTATGTATTCTATCCTACTTAATACACAAAGTTTTTCCAATTGGTTGGTTCCCATATAAAATGATAAATTTTCAACTCTTTGTCAACCAAGATTCTACTGACTTTTTTACCCAATCTTGATAATCCAAACGCACAGTGACAATAAGTTACATTGTACAATAGAAAGCACTGTTTTAATCGTTCAGGTGGATTTAGTAAGAGAACAGAATAACTCATTAAAGGATTTCTTCATCTTGGAGGAGAAACAAAAAAAAAAAAAAACTGAAGAAAAGGAGAGAAAAGAATAAAGGATTCTTTATTTTGATTCATCCGTTCAACTTAATAATCTCAGTGTTGTTGGGAGGAGAATGAATTAAATGAAACATTATATTATACATAACAAATGGTGTCATCAGTTCTTCAACATTTTATCAAATCCTTAAATTTAGGTCTATCACCCCTTCAGTCTAATCTGGTCTGTCGTTTGACAGACCTTTCTCTGGAATTGTTAGACCTTTCTATCACGCCAATGCTTCCTGAACTTGTTTACTTAGTCTCGCCAGTTTATATTCTGCAGATGTTGTGATGTCCAGTGGTTGTCAGCCATTCTAGCAACATGACCAGGTAATTGTCATCTGAGTTTTCCAATGGATTCTATGATGTCTTGAAATCCTCTTTTTTCCTCATTATATTATGCTGTCTTGTGATCTCTCTATTTCATGTGCACTTTGCATCATTCGCAGTTTCAGGGACAGTCTCTTGGTTAGGTTCCATGTGTCAGCTCCATAAGTGACTATTGGGAGGATACATTGGTTGTATACCCTTCTTTTTAAAACTAAATGGAATTTTTTGCTCTTGTTTTTGGCTCTACTGAATTGTTTGCCATCTTAGAGTGATTCTTTGCTTGCTTTATTTTTTAAACTTTTCTCAAGGTTTACATGGAGATTTGTTGTCCTAGGTAGACATAGCAGTCTGCTATCTCCAGCTCTGCGTTTTCGATTTTGATCAAGCGTTGCTGCTAATTTAGATGTAATTTTTCTATTTTTTGATTCTGGAAGTCACTCTGAAATCCAAATTTTTTTAAAAAGTATTTTGGCAACACTGGACATAAGATTGAAGTATTGAAAAAAATCTTCAAGTCGTTTTAGTTCATTGCGGTCTTCCATAGTTACTTTCAAAGATGGCTGACACAGTCTGCGTCCACCGGAGAGGGAAAAAAATACAGCACACCGTGAAGCAAGGGTTTTATTAAATTTCCACCGGACAATCAGAAATTAAGAATAGCGAAATCAGCAAGTAATTACACGACTACGATGAAGTAACAACTAGTGTTGAGTCCTAAAAGCTTTTTTTTCACATAAGGCATGTCTTGAAACCTGTTTGTAAAATGTTTGGAAATGACGTATCGATTGTGGTTAAAAATAGCGGCTTTGAAATTAAATCTAAACGAGATGAAAAAAAAAAAATGGTACAAACCATCGTTATGGTATAAAATACCGAAATAGAGATTTTTTTTTAGTTGGAATCCTGAATAAATGGAATTGTCAAAAGGTTAGGAAGAAAGTGAATGTCGTCATATCAATAATATGACGAACGAAACAAGGAGTGAAAATTTTTTTTCAAAATTCTCAATCAATATAACACGTTATTATTCAAGAAGTTTGGAATTGACAATTTCTGAACTTATAATCACATTTGCTCTTAATCGTGTTAGCAAGCAATAGCCAATTTAATGATGCAATTGACCCGGTACATTCCTAAACAAAAATATTATTAAAAAGTCAATTTCTTCTTCAAAGAAATAAATAAATTTCTTGGAATACATTTCATCATAATGCTTTGAATTCTTCGAAATAAATTAATAAAATCACTGCTCGTAATTCGCAGATCCACAACAATATAATAGTCCACTTGGGAGATTTGCTGGTATGTATTCACTATAGATAACTCATTTAACCTCTATGTGTAACTTGTCAGTTGCGATGCAATAAACGGACTTTGGTATCCAAGTTTTGTGATTAGCTGGATTTTTTAAAATTTCATTGTTTTTTTTTATTTCTGCGTGTGAATGGCCCACCGAATCGCCCCGGGTCCAAGTTCTAAGTCTGACCCGGTTAGCAAGTGTGAAATGAACTGGGTCTTCCTTTAATTGTAAAACAATTCTATAAAGGGAGGCGGGTGAGAGGTTAGAGGTGAAAACGAACCATAAGGTTTTTTTTTATATAGCTGACTTGAGAAACTGCTTGAATGGAGTAAAAGACATAGTAAATGTTCATGTTCAAATAATGGAAGGGGTAGATGAAGAAGATGATGTATTTGTAACGCATTATTTTTTAAAAATAATTGTTAGTTTATATTAGGGAGAAGGGCCAAATGACCTTTTATGACCCTGGGTCATGTTTGTTTTCTTTGGGAAGATGTTAATTAAATAAACTCAAACTTCGGATGCAAATTAAAAGTTTAAATGATTATAATCACAAAAAGCAAAATATGCAATCAAAAGATTATAAGTACATTTTATGCAAGACTTGCTGATTTCATCATAACACACACACACACACACACGCGGTGTGAGCGCGGACTGAGGGAATTCTTGTGTCCCGAGGGAATTCTTTTATATGTCCAAGTAAGGGACGGAAAAATTTTCATACAAAAAAGGAAATAATTGCCAAACATTCTCAAACGCTGCTAAATTGAAATGTTTTTTTCCCCCCTTTCCTATGGTTTCCTTTTTTTTAAGAATTAAAATTTAAATGGTGATTGCGACTCATTTGGTCGGGTTACATAATGTCTTTTCAGTTTGAGTTCAAATAAATAATTACCAAAAAAATTGTTTTGGCTGAAATAACTATTTTGAAATATTGTAGGATACCACCACCGTTCCAATGATGATGCAATAAATATACAAAAATGTAAAACAAACAAAAACATACCTTCAAAAACTTGTTTTGGTATTTTCTCCCAGTTGATTGTAATTATTCGCTCTTTTGAAAAAAAAAATTTTCAAACACTTGATCTCCAGGACACGAGAGGGTTTATTTAATCAAATGAGGCATTTACTTATGTTTGAACAATTAAACGAACATGCTGTCCCACAAATAAAACAAGAACGATAGCCATTGGTTAAAACAGGACATGCCTCTTTAGTATAGTACTAGTCGGGCACAAACTTGAGGAGGGAAGATAATTTATTCCTTGCTCTAGTGACAAAAATGTGAAAAGCCAAACCAACTGTTGTCGTTTGTTATTTTACTTGCTAAATTTTAAATATTTTGCTTATAATATTTATCCTTCTATCATCGAGTAGAATACGCTCTTGGATGAGGGAGCTAATGATTTAGAACACGGATCAAGATGTTTCATTCTATTACCTCTGTCATAATTTTTTGTTAATTCTTATCAGCAGGGCAGCTATATGATTTAATTTTGTCATCATTTAATCTGTAATTTTGTGCCTGTCACCATCTGCTACTAAAGTACATTGAATTACAAATCCAGAATTTATCATTTTACTTTTTAAAAATCATTTAAAAAGTCGGTTTTTGTAATACTCAGTCATATTTTAAATTTCTCAATTGCATTTGGTTTATAATCTAATTCTTTTATTTGTGTTTTTTTTTCTTGAAGATTTAGTTCTAAATTCATTTGATTTTATTGTAATATATTCCCACCGGTCTTCTCTGCTTCACGCGCGAAGATCCTGGGTTCGATTCCCAGTACGAGCGAAGAGAGTGGAAAACTCTCCTGCTGCTAATTCAGTCCCCTTTTAGTTCTGCGATTAGGGTGGTGGTATCCCTTTGATGGACTTGTATTCTGTTCTGCCAAGGCGTTCGTCATAAAAACTTGTAGGTATGAAGTCCTAAAAATCATTTAGTTAATGCATGCATTAGACACCTCGACTTCATCATTGGCGGCTATACTTCATTGGGGGTTGTTTCTTTAGAGACGTGACTCTTTATCTTCTCTATCCTGATAATTTTTATCAAAATTCTCATCACCACTATGGACCTAATCCATGATCTTAGTATATTAATACTTATAAAAAATTTTTCTTATTAGCTTGTTTCATTTTTCATTGCTAATGATAATATATTTATTGCAATATTGTGCCCCCCCCCCCCAAAAAAAAGCTACTTGTGATTTCTGTCTGAATTTTTTAGCTGAGGGATTATCATTGCGGATAAGTTTTTTCAGATTTTTCTCTTCATCTCAGTTCATCTTTTGAACGCAATGTTTCAGCTGTTATACCCTATGTCTGTCTTCAGGTGGGTGTTGTTAGTGATGATGTCCCAGAAAATCAAGGTGGGAGTACACTGATATCCTCATTCCACAGTCTAATTTTCAGATGGAAGCAATTATTAGGTCAGAACAATTTTGTTGACCGCTTTTGATGTCATGATTATGTTGATGTTCGATTCTCCAGAATCTAGATATTGTTAAAATTAGACCCTTCAAAATAAGGCCCAGAAAAAGTAAAAAATAGCTTCTAGTGGTATACTGATGTCAATTTTCAAGTCTGGATTTTTCATCACATGCATATATAAAAAGTAATAGAACCTGTTGCCACCTCAATAAATGAACATATCTATATATAGACAGCCATACATAGTATTTATTTAAATTCAAGAGCATGATTCTGGTAAACTACACAGTACAATAAAATATAGTCTTACATACCCCTGTCCCATTTAGAAAGCGGCTCATTAACTATCATCTTAGAATCTAGCCTCTTTGTTTGTTTTTTTTGAATCAGTTATATTTTAAATTTGAACCAATCTAAATCATTATGAATATATTTTCAAGAGAAAAATTTGATAAAAATCAAAAGAACCTTATGATCCACTCATACGCAGTCAGAAAAAGTCACATGGCTGAAGACCTTGGCCTTGAAAAGATTAACCCCTCTGCTAAATTTCAGTTTCTGAGGAGCAAAACTGTGACCTACAATCTGGAACACACATACATACACACACACACATATTCATATATGTAAATGACATAACATACAATGAAATGCCATGTCTCAACTACAAGATAATTTATACTTGAATCAAAATTTGTTCAGACAGTGTCTCAAGTTATTTTATGAGAGGGATATTTAGGTTGTATACTCAAACCTGAGATTACTAGGAAACATCTATTATTATTTAATTCCTAGTTTTAATCCATCTTTTTTTGCTTTTAATTACAACATGCTGGACCAATACTCTCTCCGGCTGCTAGAGCAAACAACATGAAATTGGAATTTCTTAAATGAGTAACTTTTGAAGAGATTTGACCTTGCATCTGATCTTCCAGTGATGTCACCTTATCCACTTTGGCCATAGAAACCTCAATTATTAGGCAGCATACAACTCTGTGATGATAATTCTGCAACTTTCTCTTCAATTTTCCAAACCATTTTTTTTACTGCCCAGCAAGTCTTTACTTTGAAATTTTTAGGTGAAGATTTTGCCTAGTAAGTATAAAATGTATAATCACTTGAGATTTCTTTCAAGAGCATTACCTCAGTTAGACTAGAGCTTGTAAAATTTCACTGTGAATGGAAAAAAAATCATAAAATCTACATAAGAGATCTTTCAACAGAGCTCCTTTATTTTTCCGAATAGTCTATGCTGTCTGATAAAACAAAAATAGCTCATGTTAGAACTGATGGAAAATGACAAACTAATAATAAGTTTTTTTGTCCATCACATGGATAGGTGCATTTTAGTCAATAATAGAACACGTCATCAAAATATAAGCAAGAAAAAAATGATAACCAGAAAAAAAATATTGCCGAGTCAGAGTGTGCAATACCATTTCTTGTATGACCTATTAACCTGTGCTTATCAATGCCTTGTAGATAAAACATAAGCTACTTGACCTAAAACTTAGGGGACAAACTTGAGGGGGAAAAAAAATAAAAAGATTTAACATACACAAGTGGATGGCGATATATGATACCTAAATTTAATACAACACTTCCAGAGCATTCATCAGCTATGCTATTTAACCACTCAGTATTTCCAAAAGTTCACTATGAATTTCATTGACATTTTGTGGAAAGTTAGGCTATTGTGAATTATTGGTTAGAAGCAGGAATTTGTTTTTGATTGAAAGATATTTTCATTATTCTGCAACAGAGGATGGTCCATAGAAAAAAAGTAAGAAAGCAAGTAGTAGTAAAAAGAAGTATCACTCAATATTTGTACTTTTATAGTTTTCTCCCTCATGATTCATTTAATTTTTCATAAATTTTTTCATGTTTGTCATGCAGACTTTTGACAAAGTTTCAAGCAAACCCCACATTATACAGCCCTGATGATTTGACATGGAACGACCCAAAAGTTGAAAGAATGTTATCATTAGACTTCTAATCTTGACATTGGAGGTTTCCTTGACACAGAAAAATGTAGGATTATCCTATTTAATCGAATTCTACATTGACTAGAAGGCGAGATAGCACACATTATCCAATTCATGGTGGGCATTTTGAAAATCCAAAATAGTGACCATGTAAGTGTACACCAGCGACAGACACACATCCATATACAGTTGATATACACTTGCTAATAAAAAAAGAAGCAAAATTTATTTCAACAAAAGGACTGTAAGCCTCCTCCTTACTAAGATAATGAGTGGTGTGAAGCAAAAAAAAAATTAACAAATCCTCTTGATATAAAACAAAGGACTATATAAATCTCTTCCTATAAAGGGGAGAGGTGTGATATAGCTGATATTTGAGAAGGTAGAAGGGAGATATATTGTCGGAGTTATCTTCCTTGCTCTCGTCTCAAGCCAGAATGGATGTGGTAAGATGGTGGATATGAAGATTGCTCATGTGAGGTGATAGGGACTCATCAGTTTTCTCCATATGCAAATAGCAATAAACAGCATCTTCTCTTTGTATTGTTTCTCTTTATGTTCCCCTTTCAGAGTACATTTCCTCATGAGCTGAAAGAAATGCTATTAATGTATTTATGCCAACATCTTACAGATTCTCTATGCTCTGAAGATTCCAAAAATGTATAGTTGTGCTCATCTATAAAAATTTTGAACGAAGTAAAACTCATTATTAGTGCAAAATATGTATATGTAAAGGCCAACATTGATTTTCAGAATCTCTATACTCCGAGGATTCTGAAAATGTATGGTTTTACTAATCTACAAATTTTTTCTAACAAAATATTTTTCAACAATGAACTGGACTGAAATTTTATATATGTATATATATAAATATATACATGCTTATGGAATAAGTAATGGGCATTTTCATGGATTTGGATGCCGTATTGGAAATGCTGACTGGAAAAAATTGCTGACATACTTTTCAGTGAACTTTGGACCCCAAACTTTGTAAAAATGCTTAGATTTTACTTCTAACTAAAAAGTCCAGCAGGTTTACGATTCAGCCTTGTGACCAGACAACAGTCTTGGGAACTACATTTAAGTAGTTTACATAATCTTTGCGAGTACTTATTTGTATTTGACATGATAAACTATACCTGCCTGACTCCAGTCTACCTTGCATAAATATTTTCTTACGAGCTACTTGGAGTATGATCAAAGTAAATAAAATGTCAATCCCCTTTTCTGTTACAGACATTGACCATGGCATTGAACAGGAAAATAGAGCTATGAATGTGCTTGGTGGTATCAAGGGAAGAGCCAATAATCGGAAAGTTTTGGATCAGTACTTATTGACTGCTTCAGAGATGGGAAACATGATTGAAAATTTCTGTGATCCATTTAATGTAGAGAACAAAGTACCTAAAAGAGATGAGCATTACCAAATGACTGGCTCCAAAGACAATCAAATTAATGATAGTGACAAGAACATGTATGAGATTTGAAGGACAATGCAGTTATGGTTAACTACAGGTGATGTTGATAACTTATGGCTAAGCAGCAGTGACGATCATTGGTTGGTTGGACGGTTTTATGGAATATCAACCCTTGATGGGTTATTTAAAGCCAAAATTGGTTGTAGACTAAGGGGTTCATACGTTTAGAGGTTTTTTTTCATAGTTTTTCTTTTACGCAAAAAATAAGATTAGGCATACAGTTTTTCTTTTATACGAAAAATAAAATTGGGAATATAGTTTTGGGGGAGAGGGGATTCAATACTGTTTGGTCAAGTTCATCTCCTTTGACGTATCTGACATGGTTGGACCTAGGAGAAATTGAATTCTCGCCAGCATAGCTCTCTGGGACATTGGAACATGCAAACCACTTTCCCATACCAAGATACTTATTTGCAGGGTAGTATGACTATCAAACTTTTATCTTTGATGGAATAGCTGTTGTGAACAGGGTAGATACAGATGTATTACTACTGGTACTTAACTACTATGATGATCTATATACAAACATTATTTTTTTGAGCCATTAAATGTAATATCCCATAAATAGTTCATGGCAGCCTGGGACCTGAATGGTGGGACTCATTGCTTGGTTTTCACGTCCTGACCGGGTGTGATCAGACGGAAAATTTGCAGGGTTCACAAAAAGTATAAATGGACTATCTGTCCCTTGATTTGAGTTCATTTAAGTTAACAAAAGAGCTTCAAAGTGGCTTGACAAACTTTGTACTTCAATTATATTGTAACGATAAACTTCCATTAGTTGACAATTTAGCATCTCTACAGTGGTATTTTTTTTTCAAGTACCAATATCAATCTGAAAAACTTCCCCAAACAAGTGCAGCATTTCAGCAGAAAATTCTTTGAGCATGTTATACAATATACATTGGAAGTTATCAAACATTCAAAAGCCAGTGCTTCCACAAGAATTTGGTAGATTGTGGAATGAAGAGAAAGGCACATACAAGCCTATCATGACTGACTTAAGTCCTGCTAATGAATCAGTGTTTGAATAGAGCACATGCAAATGCACCAAAGGATGTACAACACTAAGATATAAATGCAAAAAAATAGTTTGGTTTATACACGGAAATATGCTTGTGTTCAGGATGTGAAAATATTGATGAAAAACTGAGCATTGAGTCAGACGATGGCGATGACTTTTTATAATATGTTGTAATGGTATCCTAGTAATTATTTTTTATGAAAAAGTGATATGAAAGTTGAAATAAAGTTATTTTAATACGGGATGTTTTGCCAGCACTTTGTTTAAAAAATCAGGATGGAACTTATTGCCTAAAGTTTTTTTGAAATACAAGCACCACTGTTCATAATACCTCAAAATGACAACTTGTAGGGACTAAAAATTCAGTATGGTAGTAGAAAAGATCACTAGAAAAGGATTGATAGAAATAATCAACTTTCATAAGTGACCAACATGTATTTCACAGACTGGTCAGTAAATTACCGTCCCCTTGGCTAGGGTCAGAAAAATGCCAAATTTTATGAGTTACCACTGATGACAATATTGTCGTCACTTTATTCATAGCTCCTATCAATTATCTTCCTTGACTTTTGCTCTTTAGAATACGTTTTGCATCAACTGTTACTTACTGCTGATTGATAATTGTAAATTATGATTACACATTAGCATTTCATTAAAAATCATTTTACATGACAATTATGGCAGACTGCTCCACACACCATAAATGACAGGTCAGGTTAATCACTCAATAGAAACCATCACATGACCAACATCTTTTAGCAATGTGTTAGTGGTGATCAATTAAAAAATTGGATGGTGATCAATGAATGAGTCCCTTCTCTCTCCGTATGTTGGGCAGAGTTCACTAAAAAGTTTGAATTTTCAAAAAATGAGCATGACCATTACCCTACAAAAGGTGAGTGAAGTAACTTATTCATAGATCACCCCCTTTTCCAGTTCTGACAGAAATTTGTCACATGATGGTTTCTAGTGAGTGACTAACCAGTCCAGTTTCATTTTTCATTCACTTAGGTCTGAAAGGCATAAAAGCATTTCTTATGAGCCCCCTCCCCTGCAAAAAAGTTTGACAGCTCCAGTATTAGGCCTTTTGAAACATCCAGAAATTTGCTGGTTTTCAGAAAAAATACCTTTTAAAAAGCTTTTACAATAGGTGTTCTATTCACAATATAACTATAATGCTAAAGTGTTTCACCATATTTGCGGAAGTGCAGCTTACATAAACCAATGTTATAATTGATGCAAGTTGCATGATGTTTAAAAATTAAAAACAAATGAAAGATTCATACAAAATAAAATCAGACCAAAGGGAAGATAATTTAAGTGGGCCGTAAGTGCTTCTGTAGATATGGCAGAAAGTAAGGGTCCAGTTTAACATTATAGTAACATTGTTAATAGAACCCATCTTGTAAAACACAGGAAAAATTTTCTTAAGGTATCATTTTAGATGGGTACTTTCATTATCATCAAGTAAAATATACCTTATTTCTAATGAGAGCAACCATTGCATATATACTCAACCTATTCTGTACAATTCTTATTTCTTATAGGAAGTCATTATCCCCATACATCTTTACTTCTAAGTGATATAATTTAAGCTTGGAAGTAATTTTACAATGCATTTGTAATATGAGGAAGCATATGTATAAGCATGGGTGTAACCTTGTTTGTGCATGCCATACAACAATCAATCAGAGCCAACAAGAAAGAAGGGGGTAAATCTACTTTTGCAAAATGACATGGAAGATGTTCACTTACATTTCATATACTAAAAATGAATAAGTTTATTGACTCTTTGATGATGAACGTATCCAGAGAAAGTACAAGAATGGAGCTTTAAATGTAAAATGTAATTTTGTTACAAGCTTTTAAAGAACTAGACAATACTTCACATGGGTTTTAATTCAAGCAGTTATTTCTGTACTTTATATAGCTTTTATGGTTTAAAGAAATAAATTTCATATGAATAATTTGTTTTCAAGCAATCAAATTAGGATCTATTTGTGTCTTTATTCAGAATGGATATTGCCAATTTTGCTAGTATTTTAGATGTTATTACGTTACACATTTGGTAAATGATTGGAATAAATTATTTTATAATTTCATTGTTCATGATACAATCAACTTTTTTATCAATGTATATCGGTGTATCTCAAATTTATTACACTTTTTCTTTTTAGATCTGTCCAATCTCAGTGGAATAGATATCAATCAATAGAGCAGAGGAGCAAAATCACAGCCTGGTTAGTGTTAGTGATTTCTTTTTGAGGGGCTACATCAAGAGCAAAGTTAATACAAGATCAAGAGACCTTTATGAACTTGAGGCAAGAATCAGAGATTGTTGTTCAAACATCCCACTCGAAATGCTTGCTGATTGATATCTGGAATGCCTGTGCCGATCGCTCGCCCATTTCAAGAGCTCAGAAGTTGGCTCACATGTAGAAGTCTACCAATGAAGTAATTTCTATTTGTACTTGACAAAATTTAAATAACAAAGTTATCAAATATTTTAGATTATGTGTACTGATTCTCGAAAGTTTTCCTGATTTGAAGAACAAAAAAAACAAAAATAAGTGTATAGTGACTTTTGAGACACCTGTATTTGTTATTCTATAGATCCTCTATGGTTGGAACAAATAGCAAAAGTATATCATCTTTACTTTCAGTTAATGTTTTTTTACATACTCATGGAGACGAGTTGCATTCTTTTGTGTAATAGCCAGTCCTTCACAGCTCTGGTACCATGTCTTTGGGATAGTCTCTTCACCCCAATAAGCTCCAGCAATAGCACCTGCCATTGTGGCTATGGTGTCTGTGTCTCCACCTAGATATATTGCATATATGATTGTGCGTTCAAAAGCATTTCGCCCCTGAAAATTGAAAAGAAAAATTATAGATATGTTTGCAATGAGAAAGAAGATTTTTTCTTACAAAATTGGAAGGATTTGTTTTTTCACCCGACTTTCAGATAAAGCCTTAGAGAATCTTTTAAAACTTGTAAAAGATAAATATAGGAAAGGAAACATATTTCTTGAAAATCAAAGTATATACCTATAGCGATAGAAGATCTAACTTAATAAATGGTCAAGTTATTATTGCCATGAATTAAGGGGAAATTATAAAGAAAATTCTTGATTTTACAATATCATAAACTGGGAATAGATAAAATTTTCATTCTAATAATGGCCTTTGCTGTTGAGTGGTCTGGCTATTTTCAGCTTTCTCTCAGACATCAAAATGATAGTGATGTACAGGATGTGGACTTTTGACATCCAGCTGGACTTGGATTTTACTGGATACCAGCACCAGATATCCAGCCGGACACCAGATTATCCAACTGAACAATTTTTATGATAATTGTAACATAATTTTTGTAAAATCTTTTGATAAATTCTCTATACCAAAGATATTAAACTACAGATTAAGTTTACCATAAATAGTACCTATTCATATGCTATTCAATAATATCTATATCAAGAAACAGATCTATGCATAATGAAATTACAACTACAAAAATTTCAGAACTATGTATGATGTGCTAAAATATATATTTTTTTTTTATCACTTTCAATATGAAAAAATATGTAAACTATAGATTCTTAAAACATATTTCTTGAAAATTTCACCTTTGAAATAAGTAAAATTTTCATGTTCCATCAAAAATTAATACAATAAATAAACAATCATAAACAGATACAATACATAATAATAATTCATGATATACTGAGAATCCTCAGGTTAAAAAAAACTTATTTACAAATGGACTACCATAAGACAGGGAAGCCAAACTGGTAAATTTTCCAGTTACATCTAGCTAATTTTTTTCCAATTTAGCTGTTGAAAAATCTGTGATAGCCAATTAATTCAAATTTGATAAAAGTAAATGTTTTATTCTTATAAATAATTTGTTGAGTCTTAGCATATAGTTATTATATTTGATAATGTACTTTAAATAAGTGTTTATTTGTAAGGTATAACATTTTTAGCAATAAAGTTATCAGGAAAGGAGAATATTCAGCTGCTTATTCACCATTTTGGAGACAGTGTTGGATATGAATGATAAATACTTGGCAACATGTATTCTTTAACGCTATGTGTGCACATCTGTTAATAATGTTCTTGATTGTTTGTGAATTTGCCAAATCCCCTCCACCGATGCTGTTTCTGGTGGTAGATTTCTTTTCAGTTGAAATGGATGAGATTTTTGTATACATTCGTGTGTCTAATTTCTTCACCTTTTCTTGATGAATAAACTTTCTTTGTTGGCCTGCATCCCCGAATGAAAATCATTTCTTTTTCACATTTTTCTTTCCTTCCTTTCTTCTCTCCAATCCACGGTAATTTGAATTCCACCTGATTAGTATAATAGTAACAAAAGATAGCGCTATTGTTTTTTATGATATCCAATAACAAGATCTCACTAAATCCAATGAAATAGGACATCCTTTTTTTTTTTTGTAAATTCCAGTATATCACTGGTGTTTTCAATATATTTAGTAAGTCTCAACTGATAATTATAGAGGATACTAAATGATGCAACAATGTTACGAAACTGTGAGTCATGACATTATATCTACTAAAGACAATGTTAAAATTTGTTATATGAAATCAGTACCGTTTGGCAAATTAAATACTTAGCAACATGAATTTTAATTCTGCATTATGAGAACACTGAGTGAAGAATGAATTCAACTTCAGATCTACAAGACCAACTCTGTAATGATAAAAGAGTCAACTAATTTTGACAAAAAATGCACTAGTAATCATTGCACTAATTTTAGAGAAAAAACAGCAAAAAATCCCTCAAAATATGTTATAGCATAAATGAAAATATTTCAGCAAAAAGGTTTTAGTAAAACTAACCTCTGCATAATTACAAAATATAACTAATTATTATAAAATAAAAAAGATACAATTTATACTGAAAATCTATCTTTCTTTTAATTCATTTTTGATAGTTATAAAGGATTTTAGATCAAGTGTTGTTGAAAAGAATGGAAGAAAATCTTGTTACATTTGATTATACCCATAATCATTATCTGTAGAAGAATAATTTAATACATATCAGTAGATTAAATGAAATTATAGATAAAAAATATGTCGCTATTTAGGGAGTCACACAATATAGAGTAGAGATCAAGCATAATTCAAATCTGAACGCATACTAAAAATCGGCAATATCTAAATCCACCCAATGTACCAAATCAAGACATTATACAAATATATTAAGTTGATGCCATAGTCTTCAGCATTTTTTTTAGGAAATCTTTCAAACAAATTCATATCATCATTATGCAGTCACCAAAATATTTTCCCTGACCTTATACTACCTTCCAGGTAATTTGTAATTTTGGATCTAATTTGAGGAATTTTTCAACATCTTGAAGTTATTAGACCTTCTAACCAAACAGTAAGTGTTGCAAAAGCAAGTGATAGTCTGAAAATGACCTGTCTTGAGAATATGTAGCCTGTAGAACTTTCAACCCTGGCTCCAAGATATTGCAATTGCTACACAACAAACTACGAAGATGAGAATTGTCATGCGGCAAAATCACTGGTTGACTTCCTTTCTTAGAAAGAGATCTTTTTTTGTTTCAATGTGTCATTCAAATGAACCAATCGTTCACAGCAATATTAATGGCATTGCATTGACAGTTGGCCCAGGTTCTAGCAATTTGTAACAGACATTTCTTTTTAATCATACCATACACAGAGAATAACTTTCCCCTTTGATTCAAATTCTGCTTATGAATCCTTGTTTCAATGCTAGAAACTATCTTGTCCAAAATTACTTTTTCCTTTGTCAAGCAAAAAGAGAAAGACTAGTGCTTAAATCCTGACTGAGGTTCATTTCCATGAATTCATGTGGAACTCATTATTGTAGTTTCTGGAATTTTCCCAAGGCTTGTAGATGATATACTATAGTTGACTGATTATACAAACAATAAAGAGCTGAGCAAACTTCAAAGACACTCCAAGGATTTCCTAAATATTTTACAAAAGATAGGAGCTTATGCATTAACAATCAAAAATAGGATGGAGCAGAAACACCTTTTAAAATGTTGTTCATTTTGTTACAGGTTCAGTTCACTGGTGGCTTCTTGATGATTTAACAGTACACTCCTTGAAGTTGTGTTAGCTTGGATTATTGGTCAGCGGAGTTTAGGAAACATTTTAACACACAAATCTCACCTTTTCACTGTTACTATGAGTGAGGATATGAAGTGTCAAGTGGTTTCTAGTGAAGCTCATTGGAGTTGTTCCAATAGTGACAGTTTCGCTTGTTTAAGAACCCACTCAAATAAAAGTGCACTTTATTGAATCCAAAGAAGATTAACCATGATAGAGCTTTCATTCATCTTGTTGAAAAATTTGTTGCTAAACATTATCATTACCACTTTGTCTCCCTTTGTCAAAACTTGGACCAGTTAAATTTTGTAAAGATAGAATTTTGAGTCACAATGCAGGATCTGGAGTAGACTCTGATAACTAATGCTAAGTCATAGAATGGTGTTGAACTGATCTTAAGCTTCTCAGGGTTATGTGTTGAACATGGACCAACCAAGGATGGCTAAGAAGACATGAGTCTCACATAGAACCATCTTCATGGTATTTTCTTACCCACTGCAACAGTATTCTGAGAAAGTGAGATTTTTATATTAGAATTTTTCCTAAGTGTCTGCTGTGTAGCTCTTACAGAGTTTGTTTTATGAATGTTTCTACTACAAAAACACACTGCAGTAGCCCATGCTGACTAAACTTCAAGGAGTGTATGATTAGATCATCAAGAAGCCACTAATGAACTCAAATTGTACCAAAAGAAACATCATTTTAAAAAGTTTGAAGTTTGAATTTGCCATTTTGTTATGATTATTTTTATTCAACTTATCAGGTATAGTCACATTCTATCTTGCTGTTTTGTAACATAACTCGATGAAAAGATTTAGAATAATTATAATTTATGAACTTATAGAGAATTAAAGTACCAACCTCCAGTCCGTTAATATTTGACAAAGCTCTAAGGAATGAATAAATGCTGATTGGCACAGAGCCTAAAGCAGAAACATCATTTCCTGGAAAACAAAAACGTTAGAAAAAAAAATCAATTTTCTTCACATAAAACAAAAATTATTCTTATCTGTATAAATCAGTGATTCCTAAAATAGATGATATTGAACTATAGGGATTTTGATATTATATTTAGGAGAGCTATGAAGTAAATGAGTGAATGGTAGAATATGTGCAAAGCAGAGAAACACTATTGTTTATGTTTTATTTGCTTACAGGGATATTGATCTGTTGGAGCCATTTGATTTAACCACTGAATATTTCCTTTCAGTTCGATGCATATGAATCTTTTTTTTTTCAGTTGCCTTTGATGATGCTTGGGTACACTTGCAGTGGAACAATAGTTAGCAAGTTTGTATCACACACCAATTACTACTGGAGTGTGTTCGAGTCTTACGGCTTTTAGGGGTGTGATATGCTAAACTTATGAAATATCAATAATGCTTTTTGGAGAGTTGAACAGTGAGTACAGAGAATAAGTTTATTGAACAAATCTTCCCAAATCCTACAGTTCAACTACAATTTACATGTATCATTTAAAACTAAGAAGTGTTAGGAAAGTGAACGATTCATCAGTTTTATATGAAAAAATATTTGTAATTGAGTGTACATTTTTCTTTCCATGGATGAGATTATAATTAAATACAAGAAAGCACTCAATGCATACCCGTACCAACCCTATTGTTATCAAAAAGCTGAATGAAAATAAGTTTTCATATATTTGTAATGCAACTGTGAAACTTCCAGGAAATACCTCAAAATTCATTGAGAACTCTGGGAAATATTGTATGGACAAACATAAGAGGATACATGAAAAAAATGAAAAAATATCTCTCAATCCAAGAAAAATAAAAAAAAGTTCTTGATCAGTCCCTAAATTTAATCTATTCTTTATCTCATGACCAAACATTCCAGAAAATGTAATTGAAATTCACTGAAAAATTCTGGAGATATTGTGTGGACATATATCCCCTGCATTGTAGTGATATAACAGTAAAAATTCCTAGATCCATTCCAAAATTCAATCACTTCTTCTGTAGCCCAATGCTGACCCTTCTGAAAAATTTAATTGAAATTCATAGAGAACTTGAGAGATATTGTGTAGTGTAGACATATACCCACAATGCTGGTGAGGCAATAGTACATGGATCTACCTCCAAATGGAAAGACACTTAATACATTTAGCTCTCCCAACTTCATTGGCAGAGGTAAATAATGTTAATTAACTTAGTATATACATAAAGACATACTCAACTAGCTGGGCATAAACTCAAGTTAAATAGAATCAAAATCGTCTTTGTGATCTTCAAAAAAAAGAAAATTTAAGCTTTTTCCATTTCTTGTGCCATTTTTTCCCTAATGGAATTTCATATATCAACCAACAGGGGAAATTTTGAACAGGGTGTTTTAGATAACAGTAATTGGCTGATAACATTAAGCAAAAAATATGAAAATTGTATAATTTACAGTCTTTGTAGTAAATTTACATTCATTGTTATAAATCAATTATGTTATTAATTATTCATATCTGTATATTATACACTATAAAAAATTGATATGAAATTGATATGAGTAAAAAGAACATTTTAAATAAAATGTTTGGGACAGACTGATTTTGATAATAATAACTATTAAATGATATTTGTAATTATAATAAAGGGCTTCCTCAGTACATACAAATGTACCAAGACTTTTTTATTTGTACAGATTGCAATACTCTTCATATACAGTGTAGGAAATAAAACTTTCTACAGCTACTTAACAGCTCAATAGTTGGTGAGTCTTATAGAATTACCACTGTGAATAATGAAAAAAGTTTTTCTAAAAAACGTATGTAGATTGGAAATTCACTCAAAGGAAAATTTCACATTTTAAATCTCAATACTTGATCTTTTCATCAAATGAAAGATGGATATTCTCTCCCCAGAGGTTGTAGTTTGATGTAGATAAAATATCAATTTTCCCTCAAATTAAACACAGATTACCAATCAAAATATTCTAAAAGAATATATTGTACTATGAAGAGCTGTCCATGAGAGAATAACAAACAAAACTAACCAATTTTGATGTAATTTTGATAAAGAATTAGATGGAACTATCAAAGAATATTTAATCTATGTATAAGTTTATATAAGTTTTATATTTTGATTATAAAAAGTATTTTCCAAAAATGATTGAAGTGAACGATAGCATTATGATTTAAAAAAAAGATCAAACAACCAAAATGTCAAGAACCAATGGAAACATAGGGAAGAAAGAATCGGTGAAACTAGAAACAACCAGGAGATGTTTGGTAAACATGTGCAAAGCAAAGTTTCTGAAATTTTATGGTATGGATAAAAATAGAATGGAGACAAATGTCATTAAAATAAATCAATGGTTGAGGACAGAAAAATTCAAGAATAAATATTGATGGGGAAAAACGAATTAAACCAAGGGAAAAGTGGTAAGGAATACTGAAATAAAAAAAAAGGAAATTAAATCAGTGCACTAATTCCATATCGTAGCATTCATTTTAGAGCTATCCTAAAGAATCTTTTATATCATAATTCTTCTTGACACAATCTATGATGGTTAAACTGATTCATCAATTGATCAAAAACTGACCAAGCACAAGAGAAAGAATTTTGGAACATAGGACTTTGAATGAAGCCGACAACAGAGTTATCTAGACTGCTTTGTGAAACTGATTTTCTTTGTTTCTTTCTTTGTTATGGAATTAAAAGTTTGTAAAAAAAAATCTGGGTTTAAGCATAACCAGAAAATATTTCTGGAAAATGTATTATTTATTTTTCTTTTTGCAATAAACTGATTGATTAAAAATATCATTTCAAGTTATATAAATTAGAATATTACTTTTTTTATCATAATAAACAAATTCAATGAAAATATTACTTATTTTATCTAAAATATTTTGTACCTTATTTAGAAAGGAAGGGGGAAAAAAGGAGGTGAGGTAATTTACTAAATCGAAGGGGAAGGCAGTTGAGTAGTTTAATGAGAGAGAGGAAAGAAAGATAGGTAGTTTACTGAAGGGGTAGGAAGAGAGAGAGTGGAGAAAAGAAAAATAGGAAATTCAATAAGAGGGCAGAAAAGGAGAGGGTAACAAAAAAAGGAGGGTAGTTTGGTGAGGGGGTAAGAGTAATCAATAATTAAGAGGGGGTAATTTTTGCACATTGGAAAGGATAAAGGACAAAATAGGAAGATAAAGGCAAAAGGGTGGAAGGAGAGCAGAGGCATGAGATAATGCATAATCTTAGTTGTCAAAACTTGTGCTATTTCCTTGGGTCCAACAAATGTATACTTGAAATTTTTCAATTGAATATGCTGAAAACTAGCAACATATATTTGTATCTACAGTACAGTGGTTTCCATGACCATCATTCCAAGTTGACCTGTATAAAATATCTACATAGGAACATGTGTTCATGGAATGTAACAATGAAGCAGGGAAAAATGATTCTGAAAATAGACATTTTCATTAAAATAGATAAGGACATGGAAATGTAGAACCTACCTAGCATTGTAACAACTTTCTTCTTCTCAACATCAGGCTCATCAAGAAACTCTTTTATGACTTTCAACTTCTGGCTATAAAGTTGCAAGGAATCCTCTCTGAAATGATATTGGCTTCATAAATGAATGACTATACCTTCTTCTGAGCAAATTAAAAAGTAAGGCAAGGTAATTGAAAAAATGTAAAAAGCAAACTGAATTGATGAACATTAGTAATCACAAATATTAAGTAACTGCCGCAATTACAACAAATGTTAATATTTCAAGTGAAATAAGTTTAAAGTTGTCTTCAAACCAAATTCACATGTCATTTTCATATTCCCCGACATAGTTTTGAAATATGGAAGCCTCCCAACCCGGCAAAATTAAATTACTTTCTCAGTGGTTGTAAAATTTTGGTTTGGTGGGACTAACAAAAAAGTCCCCAAATTGTATGTCCTATTCGCAAAGTAGCAATCTGATCTGATCTGGAACCCAACTAAAAATATATAAAAAAAACTTTCCAGAGGAAGGGTGAAATGTTTTGATTCTCCAAGATCTCCAAGATCAAATTGCTGTTACAAACCAATACCACAAATTGAGTTTGTTGCCAGTGAGAAAAAAAAATGCAACTTAATCTTTTTTTCTCTTGAGACTTACAAGCTTTAAAATCATGGAGCTTTTGGTGGGGACTGAAGCGACAACCCAAACACTTCATCAAGAGAATACCTGTTCCTGCCAGGTCGTCAATCCAACAGCAACTACCCAAACATAGCCCTAAAACAATCATCAAAAAGACAACGGTATACATTGGCACCTGTAACGTCAGAACACTGTCAACTGACATGCACCTAACTGATCTAAATAGTGAAATCAGAAACGTCAAATGGGACATTATGGGCATTAACAAAATGAGAAGACCCAGGTACGAACTAATCAAACCGAAGAGCAAAAAGATCTTCTTCCCAGATACAGAAAAAAGAAACTAAAACAAAATGGAGTTGGCTTTCTCATCAATAAGGACCTCAAAGACAATGTAGTAGGTTTCAAAGCTGTCTCACACCAGATAGCCAGCATCACCGTACAACTTTCAAAGAGGTACAAACTGAATATCATCCAAGTTTACGCTCCCACTTTGCAATCAACCCAAGAGGACAACTCCAAGACACCAGAAAATACTTCAATGTCATCACAGGAGATTTCAACACACAGGTAGGACAAGGAAATGAAAATTGCATCAGCAAATTCAGATATAAAGAACAGAAAGAGAGAGGAGATCTTGTAAACTTCTCAACAGCTAATGGGTTCAAAACTATGAACACCTTCAAGAGGGGACTTAATAAGAAATGGACTTGGAAAAGCCCCAAACAAAACAAAGAATGCAATAGATTACATCCAAACAGACAAAAGCAACACTGTCAAGGATATCCAAGTCCTAAATGAAGATAATGCAGGAAGCAACTACAGAATGGTAAGATGCAAAATGCAAGCAAACACCAACAAAGAACAGTGAAAACTGTTCCACACCAAATTGCAATCACTAAACATATCAAAAAAACACACTCAATCCTTTAAGCTTGAACTGAAAAACAGATATGAAATTCTTATTGAACAACAAAACGACACCAACATCAGCGAACTGAACAACAAAATAATAGCCTCTCTAATACAAGTTGCCACTATATTTAAACCAACAAGCACACAAACTATCAATAAAATCTCAGATGAAACTAGAAATCTCATGGAAAATGCAGAAACCTCAAGCCGCTGACAACAACCAGAGAGAAAATTGAAGAGACCAAACTGAATTCAAAAATCAAAAAGAAACAAAGAGAAGATAGAAGATACACGACAGCAGTCATCAAATCAAATCTCAAAAAAGGTTGGGGCTTCAAAGCTATAAACAGAGGCCTCAAATTGTGATGGAAGCAAATAACCAGCATACTCGAGGAAAATGGAAGCCTAACAACAGATAGAGACAGGATTGTCAAATGTGCCTAAGAATTCTACCAAACACTATTCCTCCAAACAAGGACAACAAAACAATGAACAGGATACACAAGACGCAAGCAATCAGCTTCAGGGTTTCCCAGGAGTAGCCCTGCAGGGGGGTGAAACAAGCCACCAAACAAACGAAGAAAGGAAAGGCCCCTGGACCAGACAACATCACCATTGATCTACTCAAAAAAGCAGGTAAGTTCATCACTAGGAAAATGGCTATTCTATTCAACTTATGCCTAAAACAAAGTCCCAGAACATAGGAACACTGCAATCATAAAGCTTTTATATGAAAAAGGAAAACCAAAAGTCCCCAACAAGTACAGACCTATAAGCCTACTCAACTGCATATATAAACTTTTCACAAAAATTATCACCAACCGAATCACAAAAAAAACAGATGAAAACCAACCATGGGAACAAGCTGGCTTTAAAAGCCACCTGCATGGATCACCTGCATTCTATAAATCAGCTGAAAGAAAAAGCAGCAGAATACTTGTATTTATCGATTTTAAAAAGGCCTTTGCCTCAGAGGAAATCCCTATGGTCATGGAAGCTATCACTCTACAAGGTGTAGACACTGTATACGTCAGAGTGCTCCAACATATATACAGTCACAGCTGCTACATAAAAACCCTTCCATCTCCCAAAAAGGGTAAAAAAAACTCTTCACAGCCTGTCTCAAGATGATCTTCTGAAAACTAGACTGAGAGAATGAAGGAATCAAAATCGGCAGTAAATATCTGAACAACCTGAGATTTGCAGATGATATTGCCCTTTTTGCTTAGAACCTACATGACCTCCAACTAATGCTACATGAACTAAATGAAGACAGCAAAAAAGTCAACCTACAAATGAACTTCAGCAAAACAAAGATCATGTTCAATAATCACGTCGGAAATAAGAACATAAAGATCAAAATCGAGGACTCAGAACAGGAGAAAATAGACCACTACATCTACCTAGGACAATGAATCTCTATGAAACCCTCAAAAGAAGAAGAAATCAAATGAAGACTCACTCTAGGATGGCAAGCCTTTGGCAGAGCAAACTCAACCTTCAAAAGCAAGAAGGTCCCATTAATCCTAAAAAGAAGGGTTTACAACCAATGCATCCTCCTAATAGTCACATATGGAGCTGAAATATGGAACCTAACCAAGAGACAGATGACTGAGAACCATGCAATGTTTACATGAAAAAATTATGATCTCCTATGGAGAGACCGTAAGGCAGCACAATATATCAGGGAGACCTGCGACATCAGAGAATCCATTAGAAAACTCGATTGGCAATGGGCTGGCCAAGTTGTAAGAATGGCAGATAACCCATGGAAATCATGACTCACAACATGGATCCCCAGAGATCACATGTGCAGCTGAGGCCAGCAGAATAAGAGATTGAGAGACGAACTAGACAAATTCAGAAAGTACTGGCTCCGTGACACCCACTATAGAGAAGTGCAGTGAATCCTGGAAAAGGTCTATGTCCAACGGCAGACATTAAGAGACTGATGATGATGATAAATGGAAAAAATCAAATTTCATTTTTAGTTTAAATCAGTTATCAGATGTATAACTTTTTTTTTCAGATTCACTGAATGAGGCGTTTGATATCGGCCTGTGTGAATTCAGGTTGGGGGTCACTCAGAAAATAAACATTTGCAGTGACTGTAACAGTAATGACATATATGAAATCATATTCATTGATTCAATTTGCATGTCTTTTTGATTCACTTGCCATATTCTTTATTTACTTACATTTTTAATCTGTTTGCTATAATCTTTAATTTGGAGGAAAGGTGTAGCAATATCATTATTAGGAAAAATAAAGGAAAGGAGATGAAATCAAATGAAATTTTTTTTAAATTAAAGAAATTACAGAGTCATCAATTTTGGATTTGTACAAATCTTTGAAAATATTGCTGTATTCCATTCTTGAACGTAGAATTTTTTTATGTATCACCTAGACTTGGAAAAAAGCATCATGGAAAAGTTATTTTCATTTTGTATTACAAATCAGGTCATCCCATATCGTACGTCTGAAATCTTATAGCGATGAATTGGATATTTTTGGTTCTAAAATGCTCAAATAATACATACTACTATATGTTCCTGGAGTTTTTAATGAGTAAATTAAATTGCCACAGTAGAATTCAACTAATTTAGTAACAGATGTAAGGTTTCCCTACGATTAAAAAAAAAAATAAAAACTGGCATTTACGAATAGCTGAAGTTCGAACATGAAAACAAAAATGCATAACTCTAAAGCAACTGTTGAAATAATCAACAAACATCCTTTGTCAATACTATTCCCATTTCGGTCTTTTCGGAATGGAATACATACATAAACATGTACATATAGGCACATACACATGTATATATGTATATATACACTTGCACACAATATATACGTATATAAATATAAAAACAAATACAAATATATATGCATACATACATATACACACACACACGAATATATATGCATATTTATACACAACCATACATACATAAAAATACATAAACATGTACAAAGCAAATTTATACATACATATATGTACACATATACCCATCGATACATATATATGTGTATATATATTTATATGTATATATACAGTCATGCATATAATTGACATATAAACGTATTTACACAAAAACCTATATACATGAATATACACACAAAAAAATATACATATATTTTTGCACAAAAAAATATATATCAATACACATATATATATATATATATATATATATATATATACATATATATATAATTTTGCACTGATACATATATATATATATATATATATATATATATATATATATATATATATATATATATACACAGATATACATGTATGTAAATATGTATATATATATACATACACACACATATATATGTATATACATATATACATATATATATATATATATATATATATATGCTTATATACAAATATTTGTATGTATCTACACGGGCACACATATAAATACACAAACAACATTTATATATAAATATGTACACATATATATATACATATATAAATATACATACAAACGCATATACTCATATACATACATATATGCAAACACATATATATATACACACGTATGTATATGTATGTATATATACATACACATACATGCATATATGTATGGCAATATATACACACACACATATATATATGTGTGTATATATACAGACACATACATACATATATATGTACACACGTACACATATATATATATATATATATACACACACAAACAAATACATATATAAGTATATAAAAACATACACGCATATATATATATGTATAAATGTATACACACACACACACAAACCAATATATCTATATATGAACACATGAATTTATATGTATATATATACATACACAAGCATATACATGTATATATATATATATAGACACACACACATATATGTGTATATATATATACACATATAAACATATATGTCCGTGTATATATACATACACACATATATATGTACATATATATACACATACACACATATATATGTAGATATATACACATTCACACATATATATGTACATACATACACGTACACACATATACATATATATATATACACACAACCATATATGTATTTATATACAGACACAAACACACATATATATATATATATATACATATATATGTACATACATATAGACACGGACACATATATATATGGATATATATGTATACACGCATGCATATATATATGCATATATACACACACACACACAAATATATATGTATATATATACACATAATATATATGTATCTATATAGACACACGCACATATATATGTATATATATATATATATATACAAATATATATACATATATATATATTCATACACACAAATATATATAACTCTATAAATATACATTAGCACATACAGATATATATATATATCTGTACATACATACATATATGTATCTGTGTATGTATATTTACATACACATTCACATGAATATATGTATATATTTAGACTCACACATAAATATATGTAAATATATACACGAACACATATATATATTCGTATAAATATACACAAACACATACATGCATGTATATATATATACAAAAATATTCATAGGTATATACGACC
>OY735214.1:27545536-27553036 GCA_963457665.1 Thysanoteuthis rhombus
TAGGTACTGGTACTTGTAAAATAAAGAAGTGCTTTCATAAACAAACTCCCCTTCAGCTTTCGTATTGACACAAAAAAATAAATACTGATAGTTTGTATCTCTAACAATTATCTAAATTCAGCAAGACAAAGAACATAAAAATTTCATTAATTTTTCACTGAACACTCTTTTGACCATTTATATTTTCTAAACAAATATTGACAGATAACAATCATAAAAACTGGACAATGTCTTCCTAATCAAGTCTACCTGACATTCCTTCATCTTTTTTCAGGTTGATTTTCTCACTTAGGAAGTTCCCCAACAATATCATGTGCAGCTGGCAAAAATCACCTTGTTGAACAAGGTTAGTTGTACATGAGCAAACCAAAGGTACATATTTACACACAAAAAAAAATCTGTTCTTTCCCTTTCTCTCACACCTTCACAATTTGTATCGCAGTTATCACCACAATAAACAACAATCTTTTTGATAAATCATGTTTTTTTTTCACCAAAAGTGGACACCAAGTAATTTGTAAAAATTTCTGACATCTCTCCAGGAACTGACTGAAAGTCTAAAAGTTTGACTTTTACTCCTTCTGCTGGCAAAAAATATCGCACAATGATGTATAATTTTGGCATATTTTCAGTATGAAGCATCTGCTACAATTGAAACAAATTGGACTTCCATTGAGTTTCAAAACAATAACCTCAGTCCTACATACTCATTCTTGGATTTAAATATAATAATCATTATCATTAGTTTTTTATCGGTTGTGGGACAGACCTTCCCCAGGATTCGCCAGACCTCTATCATGGGTTTTACAGAGATAATACTTTCTGAACTTTTCTAATTCGTCTCTCCATTTTGGATTCTGCCAACCTCAGTTTTGTATGTGATCTCTAGGGATCCATGTTGAGAGTCATGTTGATCAGTTGTCTGCCATTCTTGCAGTATGACCAGCCCATTTCCATTCAAGCTTTCTAATGGATTCTATGATATCTCAGACTCCTGTTTTTTCCCTGATATATTGTGCTGTCTTGTGATCTCTCCATGTGAGGTTGAGCATGATTCTCTCAAGTGCCCATTGCATGGTTATCAGTTTGAGGGTCAGTCTCTTTCTTAGATCTGATGTTTCAGCTCCATAGGTGACTATCAGGAGGATGTATTGGTTTTATACCCTTCTTTTTAGAACTAATGGTATTTTCTTGATCTTGATGGTTGAGCTTGCTCTTGCCATCCCAGAGTGATTCTTCACTTGATTTCTTCTTCTGAGGATTTCATGGAGATTCGTTGTCCTAGGTAGATGTAGTTGTTTACTTTCTCTAGTTTTGCGTTTTCAATTTTGATTGTTGTGTGTTTATTTTCAACATGATTGTTAAACATTATCAATTTGCTGAAGCTCATGTGAAGGCCAACTGTCTTGCTTTCTTCAATCAGTTCATCTAGCATTAGTTGGAGATCATGAAGTTCCTCTGCTAAAAGGATAATGTCATCTCCAAATCTGAAGTAGCTTAGGTATTCGCTTCTAATCTGATTCCTCTATTTTCCTAGTCTAGGTTTTGGAAGATCATCTTGAACCAGGTTGTAAAGAGTTGGGTGAACTGGTATCACCTTGCTTTACCCTTTTTGAAGCTGAAAGGGCTCCAAGTCTCTATATAGCTGAATGAAGGAGCTGCTGTGACAATATATACGTTGCAGTACTGCGACATACACGAAGTCTACACCTTGAGTGATAGCGGAAATTCTCAAGGTCATTAAGGCTGATTCAAAGGCCTCCTTAAAGTCTATAAATGCTCCAGTAAGTGTCATTTTATATTCTGCTGCTTTCTCTTGTGGTTGATTTATCAAATGGATATGGTCCATGGTTGAGTATCTTTTAAAGCCAGCTTGTTCCTGTGGTTAGTTTTCACCTAGCTTTTTGATGATGATTCAGTTGATGACAACTTTGATGAAATGTTTGTAGATGCAATTGAGTAGACTTATTGCAGTTGTTAAGGTCTTTTAGGATTTTTCTAATATAACAGAATAATGAATGCAGTGTTCCAATCTTCTGGGACTTTACTTTATTTCTGGCATAAGTTGAACAGAATAACTAGTTTCCTAGTGATGACCTCACCAGCTTTTTTGAGTAGGCCGATAGAGACATTTCACGGCTCGTTCCACGTCCCATTTGTTTTCACCACCATTGGCTGGTTTCATCTCCCATGGCATAACTTCTAGAAAAACTTTGAAGTGATTGCTCATGTCTTGCACATCCGATTCGTTGTTTTGAGTTCCTTGTTTGGAGGAATATAGTTTTTGGTAGAATTTTTTGACATTCAACAATCCTGTCTCTGGCTCTATTTTTTTCGAGTATACTGGCTAATTGTTTCCGTCCTGTATTGAGAGTTTTGTTGATAGCTTTGAAGCTCAGACCTTTTTCAAGAATTGTTTTGATGATTGCCTTTGTGTATTTCCTTTTGTCGTCTCTTTGTATTTTTTGGATAGTTTTATTCAGTTTAGTTGCTCCAGCGTTCACTCTTGTTGTTGGTGGCTGCATTTTTCAATTAGATTCTTGGTTTCATCAGATTTTACTGATGATTTTTGTGTTCTTTGGTTCAAACATAGTGGCAACTTCAATTATGGAAGTTGCTACTTTGTTGTTAAATTCATTGAGGTTAGTGTCATTCTCTTCTGGTTTGGTAAAAATTTTATCTGTTTTTCAGTTTAAGCTTGAAGGATCGAATGTGCACTTTTGGTGTGTTTAGTGTGTGCAGTTTGGTGCTGAACATTTTCTAGCGTTCTTGGTTGTTGTTGATTTGCATTTTACATCTTCCCATTATGTGGTTGCTTCCTAAGTTCACTTGATTTAGGACTTTAATTCAAAATTTACATAATGCACAAAAAATTCTCCATTTAACCCCAACTAAAGGATTATTCATATACTCTTAAAATCTGATAACCTGCCTAATAAACCAATCAAATTAATCATCTTCATAAATGATTTTATACAAAAAATACTTCGATTAGCAACTAATTGAGGATTTCCTAAATCATACAAAAAGTTTAAAAGTAAAAATTCAAAATTAATCTAACATTGGTATATATCAAATCAAAAGTCTGTCAAATAAGTTATTGATAAAACGTTTTTTTTTTAACAGATTAAAAAGCAATAAAATTCATAAAATTTAATATTCCTGGTAGATTTTGAAAAATTATATCAAACTTTTTTCTTTTTAAAAACAAATTTTTTTTTATTACCTCAAAACTCCACGAGCTCCCTACAACAAAAAATTAGTAGCCCAGTTAAGGTTGGACTTGGAAAACTATTTCAACTTCTGCAATAAATCATTTTTGGAAATACAATGAAATATTGCAGAATGCCTTCGAATTCATTCACAAGGTAGTAACATGATGAGTGGACAAAGTGATCAGACAGCCAATAGAAATGCAGCAAAGTTGGTTTCAGCTAGATGGGATTAGGAATAGTAATATGGACCCATGTAAACGTATACTTTTTCATTTCCCTCTCCCGCTATATAACTATTTGTCTCAGAAATGATCCGAGCAAAAACAGTGATGGAGTATTGGCTGCAGGGCAAAGAGGCACCTCAATTTAAAGCAGGATTGCCATTGAGAAAGTTCTGCAAGGAAAAAACAACTACAAAAACTGTCAGCAGATTTCAAGAGCTTGGAAATAAGACTTTTTTGATTAGAACGATAAGCAGAAGGTGCCAGTTTTGTGTCTAGAAGATGTTAAAAAATGATTGTGGTCTCAGAAAAACATTAAAGACAGAATAAAGTTCTTGGCAGAATATAGAAAGTTTGATTCAGAGTGGTTCAGCTGAGTTGTATGAAGTTGCATGATGCTTGAGAGAGGTGTCTAGAAAGATCTTATAAGAAATACAATGGTGAATGCATCTCTACCACAGTTAAGAGAAAGAGGTTTCATGGTGTGGGAGAACCTTTCCAGCTGCTGGCACTGGTAAGCTGCTTCATTGTGAAACAAGTCCATCAACCACATATTTTGCCCAGGTCAGTGTCTAAATTTGAACCTAATAGAGAATATTTAGTTTCACGTTTAACTTAAATTAACCAGGAAACATTCTTACAATAACTCATCAACTGTTTGAAACCATCAATGTTGAATCAGATAACATTGACTCTTCTTTCTGTAAAAAACTGTCCACAAGTTTAACCATAAGAATTGAATATTTACAGAAATCAGAGGGAGAACCTATCCCCACACTAAGTTACTTCATCTATTTCTCGCTTATTTTCTGCTGTTAAAAACTTAGTGTTTTGCCATTTTGAGGTCGGCCTATCTTTTAGTCCAGAAATATATATCTTGTAATAATCTCTATATCACCAAGTACTGAATTTGCCAAAAAGTTTGTTTTGGATTTGACAGCATTAGGAGTATTAAGTTTTAACTAACTTCTTTAAAAAATGTTGCTTTAGATTTTATTGTGACAGCTGTGATATCCATGAGCATTTCAAAATTTTTCTTTATCAAAATTGACATATTTTTTATTTATTGATTCTAACACTGAAGACAAAGAAAATAAGCAACATTTTTGGCATATTGTACTTCATTTGATTCTGAGAAAGGTAAAAATGCCATTCAAATGATTTCAAAAGATTTTTTCAGATTATGTGGAAGGTACTGTGAATGATTAAATGAGTCAAAAGTGGTTGGTAAAGTTTCATACAAGAGATTTATTGCTGAATGATGCTCCAAAGTTGGGTAGACTAGTAAAGGTTGATAGCAATCAAATAAAGATATTTCTTGAGAATAATCTATGTTATATGATGTGAAAGATGATATACTCATACTCAAAATATCCAGATCGAGCATTAAAAATCATTTGCAAAAGCTTTGTTATGCTAGCTGCTCTGAAGTGGCTTCCACATAAAATGATTAAAAAATTGAAAAAAAAACCATATTGGTCCTTTATTTCCTGATGATGAAAACAAGGCATGATCAAGCACGGAAAATTAACAACAAGAATCTCCAAACATTTTTGAAAATATTTTTATCAAATCTTTGAAAGTTTTATAAAAAATGTTAGAATGACCATTTTATCTATTTTCATCATGATTTAAAAAAAGATTGAAAGGATTTTAATTCTCCTAGAAATTATCTTTTAAAAACGCGCAATTTTGTTCATGATCCAGCAGCATTTTACTGAAATTTCAAAAGGGGACTGAATTTATATCAAAGTAAAAATATTTCCTCTAACTTTTTATTTTCAGCAAAGAAACCTTTTCATTAATAATTCCGGTCATCAATGCAGTTAGAACAGAAAGTCTTATTAGATTTTAAGAAATTTGTTGAATTTCTGTATATTTTTCAAATTAGAGTGTATTAGTTTTTTGAATTTCTAACGGTTATTCATAGAAAATTTTTTTCGAAATCTATTTCAATGAATTGATCAAAAATAATTTTCATGTCAGAATATTCTTCAATTATTCTTCTTTCTTATTGTATGAATTTTATGAAAATTGAATTAACTTGTGTATGCAACTAGAACTAAAGAACCCTATGAAATGTTGGGTTACCCTTTTAGAGCAAATCTGAGATATCTAGAATGAACCTGCATTTTTTACACAGTTGCAAATTATCAAATAAATCAGTAGAGGCAACAACTCTTTAATGAGCATCAATAGTTATTTCCTTGACAAATCAGCCATAATGATATAGTAGAGAGTGTGATCAATATGAAAATCAAGTTGAAAATCACCTGGTTTTTCGCATTTATTTTAGGGATACCTTAATCCAATACCTCTCACTACAATGTAACCTTTCAACTACTTAGAGGTAACAAGCAGAAAAACAGAGTCAGATCTTTAGTATTATATAAATTTAAATGGACTTAGGGACAAATTTCAGAACAAAAAACACCCTTCTAATGCTGGTGGATATTGTTTTTTTTTTTTCGAGTAAGAGGGAGACGAATTTTAAAATGTTGCACTCAACTGAGATGAAGTGTCAGCTTATTGTCGGTTGAATTGAGTTTTAGCATTGATAGCTTACAGAATTAAACTATTTTTCTTTTTGTTAAAATCTACGATGTGTCCATCCAACTGGTTGTCAAAAGGAATTTCCTATTTCGTTTATACGGCCTTAGTGCTGGGGATTATCTTCATAAAACGCTGTTGCTTATATTTGCTTTCAAGAACTAACCACAGGAACAAACTAGCTTTAGGAGAAGCTACTCAACCATGGACCATCTCCATCTCCATTCGATAAATCAACTACAAGAGAAAGCAGCAGAATATAGAATGCCACTTGTGGTAGCATTTATAGACTTCAAGAAGGCCTCCAGTAGAAATTCCCAAGGTCATTGATGCAATCACTCTACATAGTGTAGACCCTATATCCGTCAGAGTACTGCAACTTATATATATATATATATCAGGCTACAAAAAGACTCAGAGCACTTTCAGCTCCAAAATAGGGGGAAGACAAGGTGTTACCATCTCACCCAAACTCTTTACAGCCAACCTTGAGATGATCTTCATTACATCTACCTTGGACGACAAGTCTCCATGAAATTCCTAAATGAAAATTAAGCAAAAAAAATCACTCTAGGATGGCAAGCCTTCAGTAGAGCAAGCTCAACATTAAAAAAAAAAAGAAATTCCATTAATCCTAAAGAGAAGAGTATACAACCAATGATTCCTCCTGATAATCACCTATAGAGCTGTAACATAGAATCTAACCAAGAGACAGATCCACAAACTGAGAAGCATGCAACGTGCACATGAGAGAACTATGCTCACATATGGAAAGACCACAAGACAGCAAAGCATATTAAGGAAAGACAGGAGTCTGAGTCATCAGGGAAACCATTAGGAAACTTGAATGGCAATGGGCTGACCATATTGTAAGAATGGTAGACAACTGATGGACATTGTGATTCACAACATGGATCCCCAAAAATAACATGTGGAGCTGACGCAAGCAGAATATAAGATGGCAAGATGAAGACAGGTCCAGAAAATATTGGCTCTGCAATGTCCATGATAGATAGGTGTGGCGAATCCTGGGGAAGGTCTATGTCAACCGATGGATGATAAAAGACGGATGATGATGATGATGATTTAAATGGAATTTTCAACAAGTGTTAATCTTGCAAAAAGATTCTTAGCTTAATATAAATTGTGATGCTAACTCACCTTCAATTTGTGTGAACTTTCTTTATACAGAAACAAGGCAGCTGGTGCAATTCGCATACTTCCCCCATTGCCATAGGAGCCAGTCCCATTAAACTGCTGACTGGCTGGCAGATAGACATCATCCAAGGGTTTTGAAGACCAATCAGAAAAAATTTTGGTGATGTGTGCACCATAATTCCGATAAATTTTACTTGCAAAGTATTCTTTGGCAAATCTGTTTGAAAAACGTACTTCAATTATTTTAAATGATCATTTCTGTGAGCTAAATTCAATTCCCTATGAGCAGTCTATATATAGGCTTTTGGCTCTGTAATAATATGAAAATAGCATTAAATTAATATCTTTTCATTCAA
>OY735214.1:27555536-27638036 GCA_963457665.1 Thysanoteuthis rhombus
TCAAGACCAGCCATAATCAACCTGCCCCTTGGAACAGATGCTGCTACAATCAAGTCATCTATAAGGTCCTTAATGGGTGGCTGTTGGATGCCAGACTTGGTTGCAGGGCTCTCTGCACTGAAGCAGATTTCACTAGCATGTTTATAGTAAGTACGATAAAAAGTACTGAAATGATACATCTGATAATGATTTCTTTCTCAAGTGTCTCTTTGACCAGTTTGTAAGGTATCCCTTGTTCTTGCTGGGTGACCACTTTTTCAACAGTGAGATGGTTCTAAACTGGTTGATAATCTTTGAATTTTTCTCCTTAAGAATCCACATCCCTTCTGCATAACATGGACTAATGGGCCACCTTGCTCCTCCATAAGATAATCTTCCTGGACCTCCTTCAGAGGACCTGCAGTGGCCCAGATCTCACTCCCTGGACTCCTCACTGAAGTTGTTTCTGAGTTGGTAGTTTTTCTCAGCTCTAAAGCAAGTAAACTGGCAGCTGTTTTGTAAACCCAAATTGGTTTGCAAGAAAAGCTGTTCTCTTTTTGGCCCTCTCCTTTTTGCCTTCTGAGTATTTGGCAGCATTCAAAGTCATAAGCTTCTTATGGAGAAAGCTGAGCAGTACCCTCTCCTTGTTTGGAGGTGTTGATTAGCTTTACCACTGGTCATTGCTCAGATTACTCCTCTGAAGAGGCAGCTGAGTGGCTTATAGTCAGTGACCAAAGTAAACAAAGATTGGCCCCACAAGTAGTAGCAAAAGTTTTTAGGGCAAAACAATAGCTAGGACTTCTTTTCCTGGTTGAGAGTTGTTCTTTTTACAGTCTTAGCTAGTGTTCTATGGGATCTCCCCACATGCCCTGAAGTAGCTGTTGTAGAGCTGAAAAAATGCCAAAACACTGTCTATTGTCTTGGAATAAACCAAGCAAACAAAACCTTAATCAAAGAAATAGGATATTTATCTAACTTTACAGCTCTATTTGCAGTTAGTTAATAGTCAACACTGGTTTTTAAACTGGAACTATAGCAGCAACCCATTTAGAATTAGTTACAGGAGAAATAAGATCTTCCTCGACCAATCTATCCAGTTCTTAATCAACTTTAGTTCTCATAGCACCATGTCCGGCTTTGCAATGAATGACATGTTCTTCATCCACAAGTATGTGGAATATTTCTCCCTTGTAACATCCTAGACCTAGAGAAAATAATGAGGGAAACATTTCTGTTATATCTTTCACATATTTATAATGATCAAAAGAAAAAGATTGAATAGGCACCATTAGAAGATTGAATGATTGTCGTATATCTGCCACGCGGAATAGAACCAGGTTCATCAATCACAATATTTTTTATTTTCTTAGTTTTTTCACGTGTCATATCTAAGTGTAAAATACCAAGAATAGGTAATGGAGAAAAACCGTGTACTTTTAGTTTATCTGAACACTACAGATAAACTCTGAATTTCCGATCTTCAAGCAATAAAATTTTATGAAAATGAAAACCATAACAATATGAAATGTAACATTATAATGTATTTATTTAATTATTTTCTTACGAGTTAATATTTTTCTATGTACTTATTTGATTGTAATTTATATATTCACTTGTATATTTATGATTATGAATTTGAATATATATGCATGTATCTTTATATATTTATAATTTTCAAAATATTATGTTTATATATTCAAATATCATCTTTACTTGTATTTGTGAAAATTTGTGACTACGTTCACCTTTTTCTCAAAAAAACGGTGCATTGCTGCAAGAGCTGAGGATTCAAAGTACCCCTAAAATTTGAAGGATTAGATATTTAAAAAATCTGGAATGATTTGTAACATTTTGATGTGTTTTGAGAAAGGTGAGGTCATTATTTACGACCTTAATGCTGAACTGAAACCTCCAATGTGTGTTCTCAGTGAAAAATGTTGTAATGATATATATCATTCTGCCCAAATTTATTCTTTAAAATAACTATTTACATGACTTCATATTTTTTTTTCTGCAACTTTTCCTTAAAAGTTATGCCTAGTTTTTTTCAGAGCAAAAATTTTGAGTGGGTAGAGGGGTTTCTATTTACGATGTAACTATATTTCTTGTAATAAAATGATTTTCAGAGTGCTACTGCTGTTCTTTGAATTTCGACCGTCCAAAAACAAAACTTTTGTACTTTTTTTCCAATCAGTCTGTAAAGATTCACCAAGTCAGGTTCAAAGCATTCTCTCAAACAATAGAACTTTCTAAAAGCTATCATTGTTCTCCAACTAAAAACTTCTAAATTCTAAGAGTTTAATATTACTAACTATATGAAGAAGACATTGACAATGAAATGGTTTATGAACAAGAGCTGATTGACAACTTACTTATATTTAACTGTGTAGTACTTTTGTTAAAGTCCAAGTTATCACATTAAATCAGTGACAATGTATTTGAAAAAAAAAGCAAACATATAGGTTTCTGTTGTTGTTGATTCTTCTTTAACTACTTATTTATCTCCATGCCTCTGATCAGTCATACAGATCCTTATGACGAAGATGAGGAAGATATTGTTTCTCTTTGTTGTTTTTCTTCTTTCCCTTATCTGCAATGTTGTTACTTTGGACACATTGATTTTGTCAATATTGGTGGAACTGGCATGTTTTATAGACACTAACCCAAGTTGATTTTCCTCCAACAGTTCTCCAGTAAGAATATTCATCAATTTTTCCACCTCACCAGCACCTGAAAATGGGTCTTCGTATCTATCACTATCAATTTGATTTTTATCACTTAATCAATGTCGTCTCTGGCTATGATGATCTGATTGAAGACAGTTAATATGTACTAATTCTTTATCAGCCTCTGATACGGAAGTCAATTTTTTTTTTTGCACTGGTCATGTGGGTTAATCCTTTGAACAATCTTGTCTTACTGACTTTATCATATGTTTGCTCTAATGCTAAGTCTGTCTGAATTCCATTGAAATTTCCGTGCCACATGGAGAGTGAAATCGCCCGTAACAAATACATCTACATCTGTTGCAGACTGAGAGAGGTTGTTTCATTCAAATATATTTTTTAGTGATCCGTATGATAAAGCAGACTATATATTGTTAGATAAATTACATGCCCGTTAGTTTGCTTCCCACAAAGAAAATCTACAATTTCTGTGGACAGTCAATATATAGTACATAAGTAATTCCTTGCACTTGCAGAAAGACAATGTTACTATGGCAAGTTTTGATGGGTTTTTCTACATACCTGCAATACAATATATCTCCTATATATCAGGACCATTAGTTTTAGAGGGAATTAGTTGTGGTGTCCATCAGCCAGTTGCAGTCTCCCTTGCAAAGAGTTTTGACTCACCTAGCCAACCAGCGTATAGCTTAAAAGTATTCCTCTTCTGATTGGTTGGCTCTTCAAGAAGGGATGCCATGAAGACAGTGATAGAAACTTGGATTGTAGAGTGGGAGCTGGGAAAAGGCACTTAAGCAGTCATATCTCCCCTGAGCTCCTGGCTGGTCTGGGAGTAGGGGGAGTTTAAGATAGATCAGTGACTGAGACTAGTGGAAGGCGACACCTATCTCTTCCAACTATCACCAGTTGAAAAACTAGATGAAGTAGCAGATGGGTCGTGTCTATGTGGGATTTTCATCCTGACTGACTGAATAACCAACTATGAATGATGGAGTTTTAGATACATGGTGCTAATCCCAGAAGTCTGTTGTGGAAATTTTCCTTTCTACACTTGGTACTTCTATCTGATTTGAACCCTTCATTTCCCTCATCAAATCTTTGTCTGCCTTTTGTTTTCGACTTTGTTTTCCAGGAGCAGTTCTTGTGACTTCAATGACCAGTTAAATCCACAATAGCTTCTTCTTGGATCTGCACTTGTGCCATGATGCAAATCTTGTATCACATGTGAATTCATTTTCTTTCATGTGGATATACTACACTAGTCTGGGTTGGGGGGGGGCAGTCCTCCAGTGACTGCATCTGAAATAAGGGTACACAGCCATGCATATCTGGTTCTTTCTAGAGTGTTCAAATAATGTTAACTTGGTTGGCCTACTACTATAATTAATTAACAATCTGAACTTCTGCCTTTCTTTCATAAAAGAAATGAAGTTTCTACTCAAAATAGTAGTTTGCTCTGGACCAACAGGGTAATAGTTCTTTCTTCCCATCACCAAGCTACGCTTGCTGAACTGCATGAGGGGCATGTTGGTGCATTCTGAATGAAAGAATTAGCATACAGTTATATTTGGTAGCCAAATTTAGACAGGGATCTGGAGTCCCTAGTAAAACAATGTCCTCAATGTCTAGAACATTATAAAAGTGTTGCATCCTTGGGAATGGCCAACCCAACCTTGCTACCATTTGCATGTGGACTATACAGGACCCAAACGAGATGAACATTCTCTGGTGGTGGTAGACGCATACTTAAAGAGAGTGGATATTTCCTTTACAAAAGGTATGGAAACCATTAAAAACCCACACCATTCCTTCAGTTTAATAGGTTTTCCAGTTACTATTGAGTCAGAAAATGGTCTGTGCTTCACCAGCCAAAAATTCTAATAAAATATTGACATCAGGCACATTACCTCAGTTGTATATAAGGCATCTACGAACAGCTTAGCTGAGAGGATGGTTCAAACGTTTACGATTGCTTTTAATAGCTCAACCAAATCTTGGAATACTGCACTTGATAATTTTTTTTTCAAGTATCAGATTACTACTACTACTACTGGTGTGTCACCAGCAGAGATGTTTTCTAAGTGTTGTTTCTGCTGTTGCCTTAATCTATTAAACCCTTACAACCATATAGCTGAACACATACTACTACAAAAAGAAAATCAGAAGAAAAGCCACTTCTCCGAGAATGTTAAATCAGCAACACAATGCACTGATTGTTGTGTGCAACTATGCACCTGGTCCTAAGTGGGTATCAGCTCAAGTGACTGAACAAACAGGTCAATAAATTTCAGCTTGAAAATGGTGGCATTAGGGTTCCTGATGAACTAAATCATCAAGAAATACTCTAAAACTGAAGAATGTAATTAAATAAAGATAGAGATTTTTAGAGTGCTCCTGCTGATCTTTAACCATTTGGTACTCAAAAGATCCTGCACATTTCAGATGGTTGATCATTATACAATGACGTTCCCCAAATATCCGGCTATAATCCAGGCATTCTTGAACCCAACATATCTAATATAGTTAAATTTAATACAGTTTCAAATTCAATGCGGAAAAGGCAACAATCGCCAATTACGAATATTGATAATATTAGTAAATATATTACATGGATAATGAAATTTAATAAAATATTTTAAAATAAATAATCAAATAAATACATCATGATGTTCATATAATGGTTTTCATTATAAAAAAGTTGAATACAAAAATAGAAATATCTTCTTAGATATTATATGTCATTTCCAAGATTGCTTTGTATCAAGTCGGAAATTCAAAGATCACCACGTATCTATACTACTTACCTCCCTTTACTTTATGAACTTCATCCTGACCATTACCTTTTCATTTTGTATCTTGCTTCTCTTTAGTTACCAAGAAGTGGCCATCATTTTATAGCTAGCCAAACCGGATCTTAGCCATTTTAAATCTAACCGTATTGAAAAGCCATCAAAGGATAAATTATCGTCAATTATTTATTTTTGTTTTACAAATTATAACGAATATTGAATTACCACATAATTATTCATTAATAACATTTTTGCTGCTGCTGCTGATGAAATTCGTAGCTCAAGTGGTACTTTTTCTTTATTGATAATAATAATGTTTTTTAATTTCAGTTGACTTTCTTCATGACAAAATATTTTGAATAGACAGGACAGTTCAATTATAACACAAGGAATAATTTTAAAATTAAATCAGCAAAACCTTACCCATTTCCACATTTTCCACGAATTTTTTTACTGATTCAAGAGAAATCCGTGCCTTAAATTCGAACGGAGCGCCGAAGCAATCTCCCACAAGGGCCCCTACAAGGCAACCCCGGAAACGAGACATCACTGAAGCGAGTGGATATTCTGCCATGTTGTATATCTGAGTGTATATCGAACTAGGTTATCTCCCTTAGAATAGCTTGAGCTTTTCAAACTTTTGCATAGGCGATAACTTTTTAGAAATTAAATAGACGTGCAGTTAAAGTGGGGTTTGTGATTCATTGAAACCAGGACTGTTAGGTTCGTCCTTGAATATGTATTTAATGAATTTGCAAATGACATACTCATACCAAAAAACTCAATCATATTATAATTATGTAACTTTATAACTATGAAGCAGAATGAATCGGTCGAAACGTTGTGTCCACATCGAAGATAAAATGAAGAGGTTGAATTGTCTGCACAAAAGTTGGTATCAGTCATATTAGTTTGAAACTAAAAACTGAACAGTTTGTTTCAGTCTTCACGACACAATAAAATATTTCCAAAGTACAGAAAACTGTCAGATTCCTGTTTGTTTAGACCATCATCGGTTGGACATAACCCCCCCCCCCCCCGAAATGAAAAACAAGAAGAGATGGTGAAGATTCGGGTCAAGGAAGCAGAAACATTTTCAGTATTTTCGGCTTTATCCTCTTTATCCGAATCTTACCACGACCAAAAAAAAAAACAAAAAAAGAAAGAAAAAACTGACACACAACACCAACCTAAATTATCGTCTTATAATTTTGATATGAATTGACATCATTTGCTTAAAAAGTGGGCATTCCTTCGTTTTGTGTCCACATAACGTTGGACCGTTGTCGAAATTGACTATGGATGTTGAAAAGGAAACTGAGTGCATGTGGAATCATTGAAAAAATATACATGTCTTCTAATTCCAAATGGTGAGTGTCTCTGTGGCGTATTCTTCATTGTAATGGTAACAACTTACTTCATTTTATTTTACATTCTTTTTGTTTATCTATAGCTTTGTTAATCTATTTCACAGAGACCAATCTGTCAAGAGTTTTAGGTTATAACAGGACTCTGACACTACAAACAATTCGTTTTTACATGGATAGATTCACCAAATATCAGCAAAATTCACACAACGAACTCACAGAATCTTCTGTGTGTGGGACGCTGGAGCAAAATTTTAGAAAATTAGTTTCTGAAACTATGTTTTCTGTGGGGGTAGGGCAATTTAAATTCATACTAAATTGATTTTGACCAATGAAAGGAAAAAGTTTGCTCTTTGACTATGACCCCTAAAAAGTGGGGAAAAAAAATCAGCCCTCCATTGATCGAGGGGTTTGATTTGAAGAGGGGAAGTGATAGGTTCCCCCTCGATTTTGACCGATAAAAGAGAAAAGAAATCTTCCTCGATGTTGACCTATTAAAATGAAGAAAGCAAACTCACTTTCGATTTCGACCCTGGGAGTTCCATCTCAATGTCAAATCCTAAAAGTGAAAGATAATTTCCCCTTCGATTTGACCCATGAAAGTGAAAAGAAATTTCCTCTGTGCCTTCAAGTAAAGAAAAGTTCCCACTATATTTTACCCCTAAAATGAAAGTGAATGTTCCCTCTCGATTTTGACATCTAAAAACGAGAAGAAATTTCACACCTCGATTTTTCATCCCCAAAGTGAAAGAAAAATTTCCACTTGATTTTGACTTTTGAAGTCGGATAAAAATGATAGTAACAATCGAATGGAAACATTTATTTTCTTTTCCCTCGATTTTGAAAATTGAAAGTTTCCTTTTAACTTTGCCACCTGAAAGTAAAAGTTCCTTTGGATTTTGACGCCTAAAAGTAGAAAAAAAATTCCCCTCAATTTTGATCCCAATGAATGAAAAAAAAATCACCCCCTCAATTTTGCCCACTTAGAATACCCCCCCTTTTCAACCCGAATGATTCCCTTGGATTTCTAAGTCAAAAAGAGGGAAAAAAACGTCCCCTCAGTAGGGGTTAAAATGGTGGAGTGCTTTTAGGGGTCAAAATTGAGGCGAGGGGATCTTTTTAAATTCGGGTCAAAAAATCGAAAGGGAACGGGTTTTCTTTTTTACTTTTAGGAGTCAAAATTCAGGGGTAATTTTTCTAATTTTTAGTGGTCAAAATCAATAGGGGAGATTTTTTTTCTATTCTAAGGGTTGTAATCAGAGAAATTTCTTTTTACATTATAGGTTTAAGTCGTAGGGAAGATTTTTCTTTGGAGGTCAAAATCAAAGGAAACTTTTTTTAAATTCTAGGGGTCAAAATTGGGGACACATTTTCTCTCCGCTTCAATGGAGCAAAATTGGGAGTTTTCTTTCACTTTCAGGCGTCAAAATTGAGGGGAAGATCTTCCCACCTTTAGAAGTTAAATTCAGTTCGCTAATAAGACTTCCCGGGGATCAAATCTGAACCAACTGAATATTTCATGAATTCAAGTATTTTTTGAGGCAGGCGAGTACAAACAGGCAGACTTTTGTCGAATTATAATAAGATGTATTGGATTTGTGGTTCCTATTGTGTGTGGGGGAGAATAGTAATTGTTGTTGTTTGTGTGTGGCGACGAGATATTAGTTTTGGTGGCTGAAGACAAAAGAATTTGTCTCCTTGTGTTTTGATGCTGACTTCACGATAAATGTTTGAGAAGGCGGAAATGATCTTGTTTAGATGTGGACATCTGGTTGCCAATTTTGTTTCTTGGCTTGAAGAAAGAATCTAGGTGCATCATGTATGGATATGGATGTGGAGATTAAACAGAGTTTATAATCGACATAGTGACACATGCAAATATTTAGACAAACAAATAGGACGTACTGTTAATGATTCAGAAGGAAGAAGAGAAAGATAGCACTCGAGTGAGAGGTAGGAGATCTGTACAAGTGGTTGTAATAGCCATGAGTTAATGCTGCAGAGGTAACTGAAATGCTTTGAATCCATAAGGCTTGGTATTTTGAAGACCAAGGAATGATTATGGAGATAGGGTTATCAGTAGTATGCCTAAATGTCAAGTTTGGGGCGATGGACCACACTTGAATTTATAAAGGCCGATGAGCAACTTGAGACAATCGTAAGTGTTACGTAGCAAATGCATTGTCATTTCATTCATAGGGTCGGAGGTGTGAATACGCATTTTTGAGCTTGAGAAGAGGAGAACATGTGATTAAGTAGCTGGACGTATGGGAGATAGCTCTACATCTGTGAATATGAAATAGGCAAGATTTAGAACAGTGATTGGTCACGGTTCAAAAAAGGTTAAGTTCAAATCGGCCAGAGGGCTGGCGAAATAATCCCCGTCTTAGAGAGAAGGACGATAAAAAGAAGAGAAGAGAAGAGACGGGGGAGGAGAGAGAGAGGGGGGGAAAGTAATCGACCTAGAAAGTCAAGGCAAATTAGTGAGAGAACTCGTACGTTCGGGGCTTTTATAGAGAGTAATAAATTAAGTGACGTATTGTACATGTGGCCACATTTAAGGTTTTGTATGTAAAGCTAATACTTATTCATTTTCGTACCTAATTTTAACCAAAGATAAAGGGGTGGTTTATGTTTTGGAGATTGGTGCTCCATTTTCACTCGTGTTGTGCGTAAAGCTAAGAGTGCCAAATTTGGATCATTGTTATTCTTTATAGTTTAGGGTTGCTAAGTATATTAGCCCCCAAAATAAATTATCAGAATTGATGTAAGAAGATAAATTCTGGTAAATATAGAGATCACTGCTTAAACGCAAAAACAAGGTTAGTACACAGATAGTTTGATTTTGAAACGTGGAAAAAAAGACAAACGAATAGGTTAACTATAGTAATGAGTTTCAATTCTTATATGAATTAAAAGAAGGAATGACTGGTGTTTTCTACCGACACAAAATCATTTAGAGAGATCTACTGCGATAAGGATCAGGAGAAAGGAAGAATTAAGGAAAAGGAACATCACTTATAAAATGTGAGATGGCGTCTTATAATGTCCGTCAGTTTTGGTCTTCTAAATCATAGCCACTATTATGTTATCTTTGGAAGTCCGGCCTAACTACTTTGTGGAGCTTAACTTAGTTAGGATGTGTTCTTTGAGATGAAGAAGGATAGATAACTTTTTATACGTAAGGGTGTGTGTTTGTGTGTGTAAAAAGTAGGTTTGTGTAAAAACTATAAGAACTGTCCTGAGGGGAGAGCGAAAAAGCGAGCTGTCAGAAAAGGCTGTCAGATCAGAGGGGGATAGAAATTTTTACCACCAAAGCGTAAATACCGTAAAGATAACGATCGGTTATCTTATTGGTAGGTTTTGTGACGTCAAAGAGGAAGCTGCAAAGAATTTACCATTCATAAAAATATTTTCAACCGTGTTAGGAATCACAGGTAGATCCCTACCAAGGGCAGATAAGTCCATATATGTGTAATTTTTGAGTGCTAAAAGGTAGGCACCTCAGTAGCTTTTAGAGAATTTTCTCGATTGTTCTAATGGCTCGTTTTACCTCCCCATTAGATTGAAGGTAATTTAGACTTGATTTTAAGTGTTCAAAGTTTAATTATTCAGCAGATGTTTTAAAATTACATGATATGATCATATCTGGTACGCCGTCGCTAACAACGATTCGAGGTGTGTCGAATTTTGCGAATGTGTTCTTTAAGCATTTCAATGTGGCGGATTCGCAATCTTGAACTTGATCATTCAAAATGTCTTTTCTATAAGAAGGTATGATTTATTATATAAATAGAATATATCTGTTCCCACTTTCGTCTATGATGAGACAGGGATTTCATGTGAAAGTAGTGGTTCAATTGGTTGTTGATTGCAATGATCGATGCATATTGAAAAACTGCTGGCCATAACTTTTTTTTGAGAACTTCAACACATTCTTTGACACTTGGAAAGCATTTTGATGCCTAAATGACCGGTATGTATACGTTGTAAAACTTCTTTACGCTGAGAGTTAGGTATGATTATTGGTACACCTTAGAGTACGAGTCTTTATACGGTAGCCTCCCCTATACATTCAGTTTGGAATTGAATACGAAACCCTTCTTTTAGCTAGATATCGAAAACGTCACTTCCTTCGACGACCCCAATAAAATCCCATTTGCACATTAGCACTGGCATCCCAGCTGGTTACGCTTTTGGCCCCGGCTTGTTGCCGGCTGCCCTGGCACTTGTTGCCGGCCTCTCTTTCTCTCACTTTCCTCCTTCCTAAGATCGTTATCATTTCGCTGACAGCAATGTTTTTACTGTACGATAGTCACGATAATCTTTCCAAAATTGCTTTACTTCGGGAAACACGTGTTCTCTGTCTGTACATCTCATTTTCTCCTTCCACACCACCAGTGAAGTCGCAATCAACATTAAACTGCGAGGAAACCCTTATTCCTTCGTCCAACATTTATCCCACTTTTCATTTTCCCAACGAAAGAAGTTATCCATAAAAAAATACTAATGAAATTTCGTCGCGTATACAAACATATGATTTCAAAGAAGAACAGATTTTTCTTTGTGAAGCCGATTATTTTTGTGTGCTCAATGAATATTTGAAGAATTGATTCGCATGCTGTGACTTACCTGTATACACTGACTTTTTGTCACTCCTAGGAATTTTATTTTACAATAGCGTGTATGTAGGCTTTCTTATCTGTATCATATATTTCGCGACCTTGGTTGCGGGGACTGGGGCAGTTTTGGGGAAGCTCTTCTTATTCCCACGTTGAAAACGACCTTGTGTCACATCTTTTCCTTGTGGGAAAGTAAGTAAATCGAACTTTCTCAGTTGATTACTCTCCCCCTCTCTTTTCTTCTCTATAACCTTCCAGTCGGAATAGTTTCCATTCTTTGACCGTAAACATTATACATCGTCTTTTGTCAATCATCTTCCCCGACGTGAGAATCCGTAAAAGCTTGATGGCGACTCAATGCAAATGCTGCATTTATTTCACATCTCATTTTCAACCCTTTTGGTTCTTTGAGCCTAAAACTGAACCAACCGCCTTCTGGATAATCCAGCTTGGTCAATTATACCAGTCATTATTAAAGGCACAACTAATTAGGCTCTATCCGATAGATAAACCAAAGAACATTAAACCTGTTATGTCACGTGTTTCTCTGACTGATCCTAATTCTCTCCTATATTACATTTTGACGTATAAGAATTAAGAAATAACTCTCCTTAACACCCCATTCACTACGTAGTAATCTATTCTAAACAGTCCTTATATCACGATTGATCATTTCCTAATGTTTATGTTACTTTTTCAATTTTGTATGTAAAGCTTAAACTGCCTTACTTGTCGACTCATTTAATGTAAGTCCTATGCGTTTGTCTAAACATTTATATTTTTTCTTTTTCCAATCACGAATTCTGTTCAATCTACGCATCCATATTCATACACAGCGTGGAAATTCTCTCTCTTGTAATTGCGAGTAGCAACGTCCTTCTTCCTCAAATCTTATCGTGACGTCAGCATGTGGAGTTAAACACAAACACGTGAGACAGATTCCTTTGTCTTTTACGACTACTACCATCATCTCGCTACCCAGAAGCAACATCGACTACGGATGCACAAAATAGGCAAAAACAAATACTGAGTTGATAGCAAAATTGTCCTTGATTAAAACAAATTTATCATTATTATTATTATTATTATTATTATTATTATTATTATTATTATTATTATTATTATTATTATATTAAAATCCTCCGTGAAAAACAAACTCAATCAAATATTAGTCCACGATTCCGTAAAAATTAAACGAAGGAAAGGCTTAAACGTTAAATAATTTGTTAAAACCGTTTCTTATTGAAACTTTCATCATTTTGCAACAATTTAATTTCTCCGTAAAAACTTCCATCTCACAGCACCAATTTTATTTTGCTATCAACTTGTCTATATTGTGCATCCGTAGTCAATTTCACAAATGGTTAAAATTTGCACTTTCCTAAAGCTAATTTCTTTTAGCCCAGTATTCGATTTACACGCAGATTTTAAACTTCTACAAAAATCGAAATGATGATCAAATTTTACCTTAGGTTCCAGTAGTTTTTTCACCAACGAATAAATCTTTATAAATGAAAATGGTATTTTGTCAGAAAAACTCGTGGAAATATTTCTATTGGGTCGTTCGGATTACCCAAATTTTCTGTCAAATATTCGACCCAATAAGATTCTAAACGTAAAAAATATTTTAATAAAATCAAAACGGCTTGAATAATAGCTGTAAGTGAAGCGAAAAATTTAATACTAGATCAAATTTTCAAACTCAACTCAGTTTTTGTTTTTGCCTATTTTTATGTATCCGTAATCGATTTCGTTCATCGAAAAAAATGAACCAAAAATTAGCTATAAAAAGTTAAATCAAAGATTTATAAGACTAAACAAATATGTATCATTGCTTTAAATTCGCATTAGATCATTTTAAATTCCATCTAGTTAGTAAAAATCGCCTTTAAAAACAAACACTGCCAAATTATCTGGGGTAGAAAAAATTGTGGCCAAGATGCCCTTGTGTGACCTGTCCGGATCGAACTGTCCGGGCCGACCGGTCCACGACCAAAATATCGACAATTTGCAGACAACAGACATACTTTTTACGTTTTGAGTTACAAATTACACCTTTAAACAATAAAATGCATGCTACAAAGAAAACTGTTGGTAGTTAGTTACGAAATGGAAACTTTAACTTTCGTTTTGTTACAAAAATAGATAAAACGCAAATACGAAATAAAATTTTTATTTTCGCTATTTTCGTTACAAAAATAAATTTTAAAAAAGCTATAATTTTAACAAAAGTTTATCTGATTTAATCAGAACAATCTTCTGACTGTATCAATTTTTTCTGGTATTTTTTTCATACATCTATTGATTAAATTGAAACTAATTTTTAAATTTATTCGGTACCGAAACATGAGCGGAAATCACAAGTTTCCTTATCTACGAAGTTATTTATTTTTGTAAAATCAGTTTTGATTAGATAAACTTTTGCTAATGTGAATACCTTTTTATATATTTTTGTAACAAAACGAAAGTAAAAAGTTTTCATTTCATTATTTACAGAGTTATCATATTTTATAAGTTTTGTTTTTTTTTTTTTTTTTGGTTTGTTGTTTTTAAAAAAAAATTGATTTGTATGTCTAAATTTGAAAAGTTTGCCTGTTGTCGGCATCCCTCAATAAAAAAGTCGAATACAAATGAACGGGACGTAAAAATACTGGACGCAAATGCCCAAGGTCATCAATAACCGGGACGTAGTTGTCCAGGACGCAAAATGCTTAACACCTTTCAGCGTGTGTATCAGTAGATCTTTTTAACATTTTCAGCATATTTTGCAAATACCGCTACAATACCGTTAATCGGGATAATTTTGGTCACGATAATCTCAGTCACGCAGTATGAAATTTTCATACGATTTCATATTCTGCCGTTGGTAGAGAAAACTCTAGGCTCGTTTGCTGGTACTAAGATCTTCAGCAAGCGAGATACTAACATGGGCATCTGACAAATTCCTCCAACTTCGGAATCAACTAAACTGACAACATTTATCACACCATTCGGATGGTTCTACTTTAGAAGGTAACCATTTGGATTGCATTGGCATCCTAGCATTTGGAGAACAGAATGGTTGAAGAAGTCACAGAGGGTCAAGGAGGTGCCATTGCCATATGGATGATGTACTGAATGAATGAACATGGTTCTCACCTTCGTGCAGGTTGAGGAATAATGAAAGGACAGGAATAACTCTCAATATGATGAAATGTGAGTTTTCAAAAAGAGAACTTGAATTCCTAGGCCATAATAATTCGGGTAATGGAGTAATATCCGACCCAAGTAAAATAGCTACGGTTAGAAAGATGCCTGTGTCTAACAATGTAAGCAGACGGGATGGTAAATCACCTTGTAATGAAAGACAGAATACAATAACATCAAAATACCAAAAACTGTCACCTGAGGTTTAAGGCTCCTAAAAATTAGCACCTGTTGTCCACATGGACCAGTAGTGATTACAGAACCAGACAAAATTACTTCAAGTAATCTGATGGTTCCAGGTCCTATCCCAGTGTGAGACAATAATAATACTACTAATGCTAAGAGGGGGATGCGGTTAAATAAAGGGTTCGGTTCGTTACTTCCCCACACCTACCAGATGATACCTGATGAAGGCCGTAGAGTAGATGGTCCGAATATTAATAGAAATAAGTCTGAATTTAGTTGCAAGAGAAAGCAACAAATATTAGGGTGAAGGTAAATAGTAGCAAGCAATTATTAATAATAATTGACTATATTTCATCTGATAAAATGTATATTGGATTACCGATACTACCAGTAAATAGCACATGGCACAGAAGAGATCAGAATAAGGGTCTGGCATCATTCAGCAGTCGTGAGTTTTATTCTCCCACAAAAATCATTCTTTATTGCAATCTATGCTGTCAATTTAATCAACAACTGTCGAAAGGAAACTGGCTTGAGTTTAATTGCGATAAAAAAAATAACAAAAATTGAGATGTAGGTGAATAGTGGCAAAAAATAATTATAATTGACGATACTTCATCTAATAAAATAAATAAATAAATATATAAATAAGACTCATAATCATCAGTCTTTTATCGTTCGTCGTTGGACATAGACCTTCCCCAGGATCCGCTACATTTCATGTCATGGGCGATGCGGAGCCAGTATTTTCTGAATTTATCTGGTTCATCTCTCCATCTTGTATTCTGTCGGCCTCGGTTTTGCATGTGATCTTTGAGGATCCATGTTGCAAGTTGTGATGTCTATCAGTTATCTGCCATTCTTGCAACATGACCAGCCTATTGCCATTCAAGTTTTCAAGTAGATTCTATGATGTCTCAGGCTCCCATTCCTTCCAGATATGCTGTGCTGTCTTGTGATCTATCCAAGTGAGGTTGAGCATGATTCTCACATGCACGCGTTGCATGCTTCCCAATTTGGGGGTCTGTCTCTTGGTTAGGTTCCATGTTTCAGCTCCATAAGTGACTATCGGGAGAATGCATTGGTTGTGTACTCATCTTTCTAGGATTATTAGGATTGTCTTGTTTTTGAAGATTGAGCTTGCTCTGCCGAAGGCTTGCCACCCTAGAATAATTTGCTTGGTTTCTTCTTTTGTGGGTTTTATAGAGATCTGTTGTCCTAGGTAGATGTAGTGGTCTACTTTTCCTAGTTTTGCATCTTTGATTTTGACAGTCATTTTCTTATTCTAGGTGTAGTTATTACTCATGTCTTTCGTTTTACTGAAGTTCATGTGTCGGCTGACTTTCTTGCTTTCTTCGTTTCGTTCATCTGGCATTAATGGGATGTCGTGTAGGTTCTTTCTGAATAGTTTAGGTGAGCTGGTATCACCTTGTCTTACTCCTTTTTGGAGCTGAAACGGTTCAGAGTCTTCATGTGGCCTGATATAGCCTGCTGTGGCTGTATATATGTTGCAGTACTCTGACGTATACAGGGTCTACACCTTGTAGAGTGATGGCCGTCATGACCATGGGAATTTCCAGAGTCGAATGCCTCCTTGAAGTCTACAAATGCTACAGCAAGTGGCATTTTGTATTCTGCTACTTTCTCTTTCAGTTGATTTATTGAATGGAGATGGTCCATGGTTGAGTAGCTTCTTCTAAATCCAGCCTGTTCCCGTGGTTGTTTTTTTGTTTGTTTGATGGCTTGTTTTACCTCCCACTGGGAAATCCTCGAACTGATTGTCAGCGTCCTCTTGCGTATACTGTTCGTCGTTTTGTTGCCCATATCTTGAAGAACAGAGTTCTTGGTAGAATTCTTGGGCGCGTTCGACAATTCTGTCTCTGTTATTATGTCTCCGTTCTCTTCGAGGATGCTAATTATTTGTGTCTGTCCTATATTGAGAGCTTTGTTTGTTGCTTTACGCTGTTCCAATCGCGGTTGCTTTATTGTTACATATGTTTGCTTCACCTTCCCCTAATCCTTAATCTCTTCTTATTCCGACTATAAGTGTAAGCAAGAATAGGACTCCAAAATCTCTTAATTTTCATTAAATTCGATTATAATATTCCACTAAACCCCCAAAATGAAGATAGATATAAAAGAAGAAAAGCCACTCTTATCCCTCTTCCGTCCTGGGCTAGACTGGCCATAAAAAACAAATGACTACCATCAAAGACAGACCGTCCTAGAAATAAATTCTTACTCATAGCCGGGGGCGAATGATGAACAAGATAAAAAGAAAAATCAAATTAAACTACCGATGCTAAACTTCTAGTAAATAGAAAAACATGACACAGAAGAGATCAGGATAGGGGATGAGTTCAAGTATTTGATTGGGACTCGCACTTGTCACTAAATCCTATTGCTCAGTGAAAAGAACAGTCGGGCGTTAACTGAGCCACTCTCCTGGATAGTGTCATCAGTTCAATTCTCACTCAGAACTTATTCTCTACTCTGATCTGCGATGATGATTCATACACTCACTGCCAACGGGCGACCGGGCTGTCTTTAATAGTGATAAAAAGCAAAAAAAGTTGAAATGAAGGTGAATGGTAGCAAAAATTTGTCAAATGAAATAAATAGATGAATTAGGTTACCGATACTGAGCTACGTGGGTATAACAAACATGGTGCAAGATAGATTGGGATATGGAATGAGTTCAAGAGTTTGATTTGGATTTGCACTTGCCACTGATTTCAGTAGCTCAGTGGTAAGAGTGGCCGATGTTAACCGGGCCATCCTCGGCATAGATATTTTGATTTCGATTCTTACCAGGACTTATTCTTTATTGCAATCTGCGTTGTTGATTCATTCACTCACTGCCGGGGGGAAATCGGCCCGAGTTTCGTTGTAATGAAAAGCAACAAAAATTGAGATGGAGATGAATAGTACCAAAAATTGTGAATAATGATTGATAATACTCCTTCTCATAAAACAGATCAATAAATAGAAAAAAATGGAAATTGGGGGCGGTTCAGGATTGGGTTCATTTCTTCATCTTCTTCATCTGGTCATGCCTCTAGCCCTGGCTCGCTGCCAGCTACTCTTCCTCTCTCTTTCCTTCTCACTCAGATCGTTGTCATTTCGCCGACCCACTGGCCGATCCGATCTTGACTATTCTTCCTCCATGACTTATCTCTGTACTAACTTTGCCCATTTTACTTCACCGATATCGAGCCTCACACACACGCAGATGCGACACTGTGTCTTCAACACGTGCTCCAAACATGTATCACCTCTCACTCTCATGAATGAAATGGCAAGGTCTTTTTACTATCCGATTGTCCCGATTTTCTTTCCTAAACTTCTTCACTTCGAAAAACACGCATGAATAAAACACCATGTTCTCTGTCTTTCATAGTCTGTTTGCCAAGAGTCTATCAGCGTCAGAGAATAGCCCCCAAGTTAATTCACTTACTTGGCCGTATGGCTCGCACACTGAACCTGGATTCCACATATCATCTTGGAGCGATCCAAGCCATAAGAAATCCAAGCCATAAGAAAGTTCAGACTAACTCTGCTTCGACACCGACGCCAGTACCATCAAGACCAGGAAGCTCCCAACTGTCGCTATCTCTTCTCTTCTCATTACTTCTCACGATCGATCATATTTATGTTATCCTTACATGTACTTCATCTTCATTCTTCATTCTTGTATTACACGTATGTCTTTTGTCTGGCCAGAATATGTGTATGTGTTTCATTCCGCTTTGTTTCAATGCATGTCTAAATTCATACTTGGTGTGCATTCCATTCTCTTCCAAACATCTCCATTTTCCTTCCACATCAACCGGGCTGCACGCGCGCTACAGTCAAATTAGCAGGAGTAAATTCCTCGTCCCATCAACATTCATCAGGCTCTTCATTTCACAACCACAGAAGTCATCACAAAACCTCTTTTTGAAAAAATATTGAGTGAATTTTTTCTTCACTGAGTCCTGGTTCCTTTGAATTTCAGTTGAGTGCTCAAGAATATTTTCGTTTTTTCCCCACAAATATTCATTAATGCTTTTGTATGTAAATAAGATTGAAATGAATAGATAATGCGTTAGTATTCAACAAGTTTTTCTCTCTCACTTTAGCACTCAACAATTATGTACACATAGTTATCGTATGGTATCCAAAAAGAGGATATGTCCTCCTTTCTCATTTGAAATATAATGTCCTTTCATCTTTTGGTTTCACTGCTTTTCATATACAACACAGATCTCTAAATGCTCAATGGAAGTGGAAGATTAGGGAAGCCTTCCCAAGTCTCTACCATGCTCTGCGGGTCAAGGGCAATTGTAGACCCAGGAGAGAAGTGCAGTTCTTTAGCAAGTGTTGTCAGGCATCACGCAAACTTCCTCGGTCCAGTGACCTTTCATGGCCTTATAGATATTGTATCAAGTTTTTGTGGAGGGGGTTGCTTTGGATCCACTCGGAGAACAGCTTGGCATATCGGGTTTTGGAACTCCGCTCTCTGTGGTACTAGGCAACAGGTACAAATTACCTCAGTACCTGGTAATTGGTTTGAAATGTGTTACCCCTTAGTCACTGGCAAGAATGGTGATATGGACTGTCTGAACACAACTTCAGTGATGTTCCTGGGATAATTGGGTATTTTGGATCTTCCAACTCAATACATCCTCTCCCAGGTGACCCCACTGGAGTTGATCAGGTAGCTAGCTACTTGCTCCCCATGGCTCTCCTCTTTTGAGTTGCAACCACCATGAGGATCTCTGTGCTGCTTTGGTGATACCAAGAGTGGAACATGATGAGAGACTTAAAACTGTTTTGGAAATATTACAGAAAGCAGGTATAAAATCAAAGAAAGAAATCAAATTGAACAAATCGTATGGTACAGGGAATCAACCAAATCTAAAGCAAGAAGTCAGCATCTGAATCAAAACTGACCAAGAAAAATATTGGAATGCGAAAGGAATAATTATTTCTGCAGATGCAAAGGAAAAATCATATTGAGTGAAAACTCAGTAAGGTGTTTTCCAAAGAAGTACCAGGTATCTTTTACACTACGGAGGTAGGCAAATGTAATTGTAAGGAAAAAAGAACTGAAAAAACTAGAAGTAGTAGAATAATTTTCAAACCTGAACATTTCAAAGACTTCACAAGTGAGAGAAAAAATTGTGAAAATCAATCAATTGTAAACTTTGAATGTAAGGCAAAGAAGACAAGAATCATACTCATTTGACAGCTAAAAAGAAAATGAGATATATTTCAGAAAAAATAAAAATTTTTTTAATAAAGATAAATGAAAAAAATGTTAGGTCAAACAAATAAGATAAAGAAAAGATTTTATTCTGTAAGGTGAGGAGATCTAAGATAACATGATATTATCATAATGTTTATGATAATTTTTGCTGTTGTTGGATGATAGTATTGTTGTTGTTTTGCGGTGAAGTGCATTATTGGATGATCTGTAACGGTTATTCTACACAGTTTGGTACCTACTTTTGTACTATTTGCACATGTTGACTTTATCTCTTCCAAATATCATTTGCCACCAATATCTAACCTGACCTTCTTTTCATCTTAAACCAGATGAAACAGTTTGAACCATAAATTCATAGCTATACACATCCTAAGGAATCAAATTAGCATAAACATACATTGTACATTGAATCCCAACTAAAAACTCATTTTGGAGGGTAATTTTCAAAAAAAGAAAAAAAAAACGTTTTTCCGTGTTAGAGCCCATGAATAACCAAAACCCAGCAACTATGTTTAAATCAGTCTGTTGTGGGTAACAGTAAATAATGAATTTTACCTCATACATAAATTTCAAAATAAAAGATCAAGATGATCTTCTTTACTTCACTTGTGTATTACTTCTCTTGATATTTGAGATGTAAATTGTTCTATGACATCACCACACAATGAGCCTCTTTGCTTCAGTTGCATCACTAAAACTTTTTCAGTAGAGAGTAAATTAATGCCACAGTCTTTCCTGGGTTTTTGATCCATGGAATCAAGTGCAGAAAATGTACATTCCACAGAAGCAGTGTTACTGAGTATGGTTAGAATTAAGTCACCTAGACAAAATACTTCTTTGAAATCTAGTGCAAGACCTTTTTCAACCATCCATTCAATCAGTTAGTGCCTACTCTTATCTGAAAACATAGTGCATGCATACAGCACAATCCTTCAGCTTGGTTAGTAAGTGTTCAGGGAATTTGATTTTGTACCCTTCATATTTTTCTTGTCAAAGCAGTTGGAAAAACTCCAGCTTTAAAAGTGAAAAGTACCTGCACTCATGATACAATCTACATGCATAACCTATCCACTATATACAATCCAAGATAAGATTTTTTCATCACCTAATTTTTTTACAGTTTTGGACTTCATTGTCACTTTTTCTGGATACAGCAGAAGTCCACAAGTTTTCAAATCTATGTTCTCAGTCATGATGAAGTAGTCAAAATATATCATCCATCTTCTTGCAACAGTTAACAACATCATACACTTTGCTTTATAGCACATTGTACAAAACATCAGTATGGCCAAATAATTTCAAAAACATTTCAAGAAACCAAATTGTCTGAAAATGTTACAGAAAACTCTGAAAACCCTTTGCCCTTACAGTACTGTCATTGTCCCAATATCCTGAAATGTCCTGAAAATAGTCAATAGTCTGTACAGTGTTGCATTAACAAGATATGAAATCAATCTTGTGGGTGTAGCAGGAAGTAATCTTCTGGCAACAAATTCCTGTAAAGCATTCATCCATCTAAAAAAACTTGGAAAGAATGCTGCCAAGCCACTCAAGGTCTGAGAGAAGATTCTACTGGTTCCATGGCCATAAATCCTCCTTCTATGTATGGTTAATAACAACATATAATATAGCTTGAATGATCTCATTCAGCATAGTGGTTGAAAGTTCCTTTAAACACAGTCGAAATAGATATAAGTGCTTTCAAAAGTGAATCATACTCTTTGTGTAGATGAAATTGTTCTAAGTAATTACTCCTATTGGCTGAAGATCTCGACTCATCATGAAGTCATGGTGGAAACTCTTGTCTTGATAAATAAGACACTGTATCAATGATTCTCTGTGAAATTGCCCTATTTTTCTTAAATTGCTCATTATGTCTGCATATTTTAGCCTTTAATTGACTATCAATCAAAGAGTCAATTCTCTTCTGTTCAAACAATTTTTAATTTAAGAATGCTTGAACATGGACCTGAGATTTTAATGGTTAATGTCAGAATAGTCCTACTAATACCTTCCTCTAAGGAAAACAGTAGACAGAGCCAACAGAAAAGCCTAGATAGTACCCTGCATCCTGATACAGACAAATGACAAGTATATTCCCCCTTTTCTCTTTATGTACATCAAATCATAGAGTGCTAGCTTAGAATTACCACCATTCACAACTTCGATTTCTTCCCATAAATTCTGGAGGAAAAAGGCATTTTTAGTGTATCTTTCACTCTGTTTGCCATTTTGAAAAATATGAAGTTACAGAAATAAAAATATTAGGCACCTCCCATACACTTTTAAAGATTTTTGTAAAAGGTAGTGCAATAATTAAAAATTGCTTTGGATTTTCTTAAACTTTACAAGTATTGATTATCGAACCGAGTTTTATTTAATAACTAAGGGATTATTCTTACAGAACTAAGATTTCTAAAAATATTTGAAAACATTCATCCATAAAATAAACTTCTGAAAAAAATTATTCCAAAAATTATATTTTAACAAAATATATTTTTTCACACTCTTAAAGTCTTAAATATCTGAAAAAAGAGTAACTACAAAGTTCCATAAGAAAAATGATATGTTTAAGTTTTATTGAATTTTATTTTTCTCCTGTTTCAAGTCACAATTTCAACTTCTCTGGCTAAGCCCTCAAATATGAATTTAACTAGTCTATTTTCTCTGGAGCCTTATCTTTGTAGTAAATGCATATCATGTTTTTTTTATGGCGGCCAAATAAGAATTAAGAATTATTTTTGTCAGATCATGCATGTTCTGTTTCTCTATGAAAGAGCATTGAAAAATCATTCAGTATGCAAGGTTTCTTAATTTTTTCCCATAATGAACTTTTCTGTTTTTAATCTCATGTAATCACTGTACCATATTGTGATTGTTGTTTTTTTAATTTTGTAGCTATTTTGAAATTAGGATGGTAACCACAATTTTGGTCAGAGAGTGTGTTTGTCAATTTTAGATGAAAGAGCATCAAAGTATCTACCAGTATGCAAATTTTCATGTCTTTTTACATTTTGAACAAATCTAGCTAAAATTTCGATCAATGATTGCAAATTTCGAAATTAAGATAGCTGCTGCAATTTTTGTTAGAACATGTGTGTTCTCTTTGTATGTGTAAACTCATTGAAAGATTTTCACACCTTTTCCCCATTTCGAACTCTTCTAGTTGAAATTTCAAGTATTTTGTTATACTATATAGTGATAGTTGTTTTTCTCCAAGGTGGCCATTTTACAATGAGAATGGTGCCACAATTTTGGTCAGATTATCTGTATCTTGATTGTACACAAAAGGGCATTGAAAAACCCACTGGTATACAATTGGTTTTCGCATTTTGGAAATTCTGGCTGAAATTTCAATTAATTTAGATTGCAAATTTTGTTTTTATATGGTGGCCAGTCTGAAATTAAGATGGCAGTTGTAATTTTTGTCTGATTGGACGTGTTTCCTTTTTATACGGAAGAGTATAGTAAAATCTACTAAGCCAAAGGTTTCCACAAATTTTTCCCACATTTTCTACAATTTCAGTTGAAATTTCAACTAATAAATATGGCTAATTTTGTTCTTAATTAATTTTGAAATTATGATGGCGGTTGCAATTTTCGTCAGGTGGGGTAAAACATTATTTTATTTGAAAGAATATTGACAAATCCACAAGTAAGCGAGTTTTCACACTTTTTTCACATTTTGGACAATTCTGGCAGTAATCTCAAGAAATCTATATTGCCATTTTTGTTTTTCATTATTTAGATCACTACTGCAATTTTAGTCAGATCATGCAAGTCTTATTTTTATATCAAAGAGCACACAAAATCTATCAGTATGCGAGTCTGCATACTTTTTTGCACTTTTAGAAATTTCACCAACGCTACTGTAGTGGTATTCCGAACCCTTGCATAAATCAAGGAAAACGATTTACACATTACTGCCTGGATTATAGTCAATTCAACGGATATATGACCGGCACAGTCTTGTTAACATTCATATTTTGATTCGGTATAAAATTACAAAACTTTTGATGTATAATTTGTTTGATTAGCAATTTGGTACTCTCATGGACTATTCAGTTGACCACTCGGGGTGACTAATGCTTCTCAACATACGCTAAAAAAATATCAAACAGACAGATACATAAAATATACAGAGAAGAAGCCAAGAGAGCTAGATGGAAATTTACTGGGTCAGTGGACCACATTCTCAGACTTGAAGACCTGAACATCCCCGTAAACAAAGCGATTTTATTTATCCAAATGATACAACCTCACAAATATACAAATTATTTTACAATGAAAACGAAAAAGAAATACATCGATTCAATTCATTTTGGTTGTAAATAATCGGATACGGGTTGATACATAGGAAGGCCAAGAACAAGTTCGCCAGTGTAAATAAAAAAGTGACCAAGATGAACTCCGATCTGGCACAGGAAGAACACACAAACTCAAAACAGAGTTAGAATTGACACAGAGGAACTCCGACGACTACCCTGACGGAGAGGAGAGCCATGGTAAACAAAGTATGAGATGCCTATTGGTGTTATTAGGTCAGATGATAATTATCTCCCTTTTTACACAGCAGTTTTTCTATTACTTGCCGTCAGATGTCAGCATATAGCACACATCGGTGTCACGTGATCAAATTTCAAAGTTGTCGGCGGGTGAAATTAATGTTGTAATGTAAGCAAAACAAAGATCACTTTTTGATAGCTTATTTTGTTTACTTCTTTTTTGAATCTAATTACATTGTAGTACACTATGACGACAGAACAAAATAAGGATATTAGAGATATCGACAGTTTTGATACTATTACGAATTTGCAAGCTTTGATAGTCGACGATTTGAGAAAACTGGGAGTCAAGATTCCACATCGAAGGGATTTGAGTTCAATGAGAGCACCTCCAACGGTAAGTTTCAAAATCTTCGTTATAATCTTCTAACAGCTGAAAACTATTACCTGGCCAATTATCGATTTCGTTTTTATGAAATGTATTACTTTGTTGGTAGTTGAAGCAGTTTTAATCCAAATTTATTTAAACATTAAAACGCACCTGTTGCTACTGCTGATAAGATCCAATTTTTAAAAATTTTATTTTCATGGACACAAGTTATTTATTGTTATCCTGTAATTAAACCAGAAAATTTTATCGAATTAAAAAAATGTACCTACAATGGTGTAGGCTTCACTTTCTGTGTTTTACTTTCAAATTGTACGATAATGTTTTTTAGTTTTCCAAATGTTCACTTCTCGTACTTATGAGTCTGACGCTTTCAAGTGTTCAAAGTTTTGGTCATATTGCGCTGTAAGATAAAGGATCTTTTTAGATGAGCTGTTAAAAGTATATATGTTTGCTGTTACTGAACTGTTTCAAATCTTTAGATTTGTCACTTACTCTAAAAAAAAAAAGCAAGAGATCGCATCACTTGAAAAAGGCTAAAAATTTTAGCCTAAAATAATGCTCGGTTTCGATTACCTCCTAAAAGAGCACATAAAATAACTTATTTTCTGCTCTCTCTGTCATATGACATTATCATATGGATTTGTGGCAAAATGAATTGACTGCTTTTGTAAAATTACTTTTCTTTCTTTCTTTCTTCCTCCCTTGCTCTACGTTTTAAAAAAGTTTTCAACATTTGGCCGGCAGACTCGGAAAGGAACGGGGTAAAACAAAAACAACGCCTAAACTTGAATCAGTCTAAACTCTTTTACCATTTTATGGGTAATTTTTTATTCCCTAAATGTGATTTTCCATCAAAGTCCAAAACCTAGAAGAATAAATTAATGAACGACGGTTGCCAAAGTCCCTCCCATCCAATGTAATCTGACTTTGAAGGGAAATATTTTCCCATTCGTTAAGTCTTTTTTCTCAATTTATGTGAATACAAACAAAGTTTATTCTTCTTGCAATCCGTAAAAGTAAAGGTTAGCGTATGGAAATTTTTATCTGATTTTCTCTCTATTCGGCCTCATTCTCAAATCGAATGGATTGATATGCTCTTTTAAATCAAATTGCTGATTGATGTTGAAACTGTATAGCTGAAAATACTGAAAAAAGACATGTCTGGGTGAGTGTGCCCAATACTACTATTTCGCCTATCTTCTTGGGCCCTAACAAATGGCGGATTTGAAATATCTCGCAGGCTACAAAATGTACTCTAACCTATGTAATATACCGATCAGTGATTTAGATTGGGTAAGATTTAACATGATGCCGATATTTGGCAAGGGAGATAATCGACGGAGATGCTACTGCTGTTGAGAAAATTATGAGTGGCCAAAAGTGGCTAGATTTTTCATCATCATCATCAGTATCTTATCGTCCGTCATTGGACATAGACCTTCCCAGGATACGCCATACCTCTCTATCGTTGTCGTCGTGGAGCCAATATTTTCTGAATCTGTCCAGCTCGTCTCGCCATCACATTGACAGGAAATGTGATGGCAAGACAAGCTGGACAGATTCAGAAAATATTGGCTCCACGATGACAAGGATAGAGAGGTATGGCGTATCCTGGGAAGGTTCAGCATTTGATCTCTGAGGATCCATGTCGTGAGTCGTGATGTCCATCGGTTGTCAGCCATTTATGTAACACAACCAGCCCATTGCCACTTGAGTTTCCTAATGGTGTCTATGATGTCTGTTTTTCCCCTTAATATAATGTGCTGTCTTGTGGTCTCTCCATGTGATGTTGCACATGATTCACTCATGTGCATGTTGCATGGTTCTCAGATTGTGAGTCAATCTCTTGGTTACATTCCATGTTCCAGCTCCATAGGTGACTATCAGGAGAATGCATCGGTTGTATACTCCTCCTTTTAGGACTAATGGGATTTCTTGGTTCTTGAAGGTTGAGCTTGCTCTACTGAAGGCTTGATTCTTTGCTTGGTTTCTTCTTTTTAGGATTCCATGGATATTCATTGTCTCAGGTAGAAATAGTGGTCTATTTGTCAGGCTTTACATTTTCAATCTTGATTGTTGCACGCTTTTTTCCAACATATTTTTTGTACATGACCTTTGTTTCGCTGAAGTTCATGTGAACGTCAACTTTCTCGCTTTCTTCATTCAGTCCGTCTAGCATTAGTTAGAGGTTCTCTGCAAAATGCACAATGTCGTCTGCATATCTGAGGTTTAGTATTTGCAGGCTATTCTATTTCCTTTGTTTTCCCAGTTTAGGTTTCTGAGATCATATTGAAGTAGGCTATAAAGAGTTTGGGTGAGCTGGTATCACCTTGTCTTACCCCTTTACATTATAATATGAAACAAGCCACCAAGCAAAAAAATTAATAGGCCTCTGGACCAGATAACATCACCATTGATCTACTCAAAAAAGCTAGTAAGGTCATCACGAGGAAACTAGCAATTTTATCCAACTTATACTGAAAACAAAGTCTCAGAAGATTGGAACACTGCAATCATAATGCTGTTGTATAAAAAAAAAAACACAACTGCTGAGCCGCTGCATCTACAAACTTTTCACCAACCCAATCACCAAAAGACAAAAACCAACCATGGGAACCGATTGGCTTTAGAAGAAGCTACTCAACCATGGACCATCTCCATTCAATAAATCAACTAAAATGGGAAGCAGCAGAATATGAAATACCATTTGAGGCAGCATTTATAGTTTTCAAGAAGGCCTTTGACTCAAAAGGAATTTCCAAGGTCATTGATGCTACCGCTCTACAAGGTGTAGATTCTGTATGTGTCAGGGTATTGCAACATATACCGTCACAGTTGCTCCTTTATCTGACTACATCAGCTAGATTTTTACTGCTGTTCAAATAGCGTTATTTTCAATAGGGTTAGTAGGCAGGCTTGGAATAGGTTAGTAGGTTGGTACATCTTGCAGTATGCAAGGGAAATTACTAACCCTAAACCATATCCTTTCCAGGAGGATTTGATAAAATACAGTTTCAAATGTTCATAGTTTTTTACTTTCTTTTCTTCTTTAAAATTCATGAAAATCTAGCAACTTTTAGAAATCTTTTTGATGAAAATGTCTTAAAAATCTATCTACTCTTAGCCATCAAAAAGATTTGGCCTGTAAGTAGTATCACCCATAGCATCTCTATGGATTATCTCCTTTACTGAATATTGGCATCTTTTTTAATCTTGCCTAAGGCAAATTTTCACTTAGGGATAGGATTAAATTGAAATATTAGAGAACAACATTGGATGCATTTATTGATATTGATTTATTTATAAATAGTAGATAAATTGAAATGAAAATTCTTTACTCTCTTTTTTTTCAAGATGGAGAAATCTGTTTACAATGTAACTATAATGATATGGTTTTACCTATCAGATTTTAATGTGTATAATAGTGAATCCAAAAGATGAAATTCATTAAAAAAATTTGATGAAATTTAAACAATATACAAATAATTTCATATTTTTCGTAAAATAAACATATATGAATAGGTATAACAAATGGTGTAATCCCGAGTATAACATTTCATTGTTTTAGTCAATTCCGGTCTTCCTTATTTGCCTCTAAAGAGGGTTGACATTGTTAGCTACTATTTACAAGAGATATAATTTTCTATTCACTCACATGCAATGTGATATTGAATTAATTCAAGTATATTCTATAAATTATTTATAAGTCCCAATAGGGTGAACAATGTTCCAAGTGGTGGGCAGAGATGTCCTCTTACCAAATAATTATGGATGTATTGAAATAGTATAATAATGGAGTGGGGAAAAGTAGGTTTATGGGAACCCTCAGGATTATTTTAGCTCCCTGTTTTTTCCTAATCCTTGTAGTGTCTATGATTCTGCCTGTTCCCAAGCTGAAATAATGTTCCATGGGGGTTCATTTTTAATCATATATAACATATATATGCAGTTCTGTATATGGACACTGAAAAGATATAAAGTCGCATTACTTGTAAAATGAACATTGAGACAAAAGAACATATTTTCCACATAATTCTGATCTAAGGAATTCAGAGAAATTATTAAGTTTCAAGCACTTTTTGTCTCTATTTCAGGATGAAAGAAATGGCAAAAAGCAAAAGAATATTGAGAAATCTGTTTAAAGGTTTTCATGTATAAACTAGATATCAAATGTTTGTGCTATAATCTGTTTTTCTCCTTCCTTGAAGTGTCTATTTTATAGTTCTGCCTGTCAACAGGTTCTAATAATGTCCCTTAGGGTTAATTTTAACCCTGTCAGATTTGAGTACAAACATGAATACAAAAATTGCATAGATTTTGAAGTAAATATACAGAGACAAAAGAACATATTTTCCTATACAATTCAGACCCGAGGAATCCAGAAAAAATTGTTATTATTAAGATACAAATGTACATGCATATCTTCCTTCGACTCTACTTGAAAGGATGACTGTCATCTAAAACATTGAAGAGACAGAGGTTAGTTACCTTCATCCCCAAGGGCAAGTTTTTATGGGTATGTATAGAACTGTGATGTCATCTTGTGGATACTGTTCATGTTGTCAGGACTGATCACCCTCTCTTCACGTTATCTGGCTGTTTGTTCTTGGTGTGACGTCTGGGTTGAATAATGTCAGTAGCTCATTGTCCCTGGCTTGTTATAAGGCTGCATGTGGCAACTGGGTGGCACTGTTGTTGTCTCTGTTAGGGTTGTTCTGGTGAGTTGAAGCAAACTCTTTGGAGAGTCTAAATTTGTATATGGGGCCCTCAGGAGATGGTACTGATAGTTTGACTGGTGTCTTATTTGGGATTGATGATGTCAGAGACAGAGCGTGATGCTGGCAGGGATGTGGATGTATTACCTCTGAGTCAGCACTCTGCAGGGCTATCATGGAACCTCTCTGCAGATTGCAGCTAGGGTCCACTGCTATCTTATATGTGAGAAGGCTGTTAACTGCATTGAAAGGCATAAACTTTGAGATATTACCAGTTCCAGATGGTGACTCTGCCCAACTCATCTATTTGGATCCAACATACTGGTGATATTGCCACATTTCTATCATCTCTTCAGTGCATTCCCACCTTTTGGGTAGTTACCCACTAGATTCTATAGATAAACATGGTCTCCCACCTTCAAAGATGGTAATATATAAGTGATGCTCATTCCACTGCTCATGCTCTCTGGAGTGGCATCAAGTGAGTGAAATATAAGTTCAGGCTATGTTTTAAGGGGAGAGTATATACCGAGTGGGATTGGGATGGTGTTGTGGATGGGTTATCCAAACAGGATCAATGCTGGAGAGACTTTGTTTCTGGATCAATGGTATTCCTATACATCAGCATTGCTCTCAGAAACTTTTTCATATTGGGGAGACATTTCCAGCAAGCATGCTCTTCAGTCTTCACTGCCAGCGCAGTCCTACAGTTGACATGGATTTGCAACACATGCTTAACTTCCCTTATTTATGCTATAGTCTGATTCAAATGTTTATCCCAAATCATTCATTGTATGCTATTCTTTTAGCTAAAATATCATGCATTGTTCTTTGAAGTCTTCCTACTCTACCATTACTCTGTGAGTGATTAAGACATAGTGACGTAATGAAATTCTTGATTTATCCAGTGTTTCTTTCATAATTCAATTAACATTTTCAGTTCCATTATCAAAAACTGTTTCTAGAGAAGCCAGAAGTATTTTTTTTATAACACTTATTGACTCCCATGTGTTCATTTTCATCATGGTATCCAATCATAAGTGTCCTCCGTAGATGATTTTGGATGTATAACTGAAATATCAGCTCATCCTCTGGCTGAGATAAATAGTAAAGGACTTCGTCCAGTAAAACACATTATTTTCCACCCTAGTAGTATACTCTCCTGTCCCCGGTCGATGCTTAAGGTCCCTGATTTCCTTGTCAGCGTCCTGTTCTATTTCATGTATACACCTGGCATTTATGGTTTTGTTTCATAAGTATATGGGGTCTCTAAAAAAATATGATGCAAAGTCCTTAGATTGTACAGTTATATAAATCTAAGGGTGTAAAATCATTACCCGCCTGTGGATTTGGGGAGCAAGAGAAGAGATCCACATATACATTAGTTTTCCCCACTAAATATTTAACTTTGCTAACGTAGGCTTCAATACTAAGTGCTCATAATTGCATTTTCTCATTTTGGATGAGAAACTTTATGATCACTGAAATTGTTAATTAGGCATTATGCAGGTAGTGATTTAATTTCCGAAGCAAATAATAGGAAAAAAAAGGGGGAGGTTGGAGACAATTTCTTTTCTATTGTTGACCAGTAAGATTGGGTATCACTTAGTCTGTGAGAAAAAAAATAAATTGTTTATTCTATTTCTTGGCTTGGTCAAATTGAAGTTGTGTGAGACATGCACCAACTGCACATCCTGATGCGTCTGTATACAGCTTATAGGGTAAGCTAGCATTGATATCATAGTCAGGTTATCTTTTAGAAAATTAAATCAAAAGCATATTGGCTGCTTTCAGTTTGCTTGAACCTAGCCTGTTCTGTTTTCTTTTCTTTTTTACTGCCTTACATTGAAGTAAAACATTTTCACATGTCTGTAAACAAGCCTGACTGCTGTAGGGTCAAACTCCACTGTTACTTCTTTTCCAACTGAAGATGATTGCTACAACTTTTGTATTGTATATAAATAAATTTGTAGATATGTAAGACTTGTCAGTTTGGCTCAGTTAGTAAGAGATCTGGCTACAAGTCATTTGGTTGTGATTTCACTTCATGGTAGGGAAATATTAACTTTATAAATGTATTTATTTATTAGAATGGGTGTAAGCCCTTGTATAGTTCTAACAGATTTTCGTAGATCTATGAAACTATAAGAGAGCTGCCTACCAATCAGTTGGCCATAATTTCAAGTTATGGAGGAGGAATGTTAATTTTACATATCGGTTTGGTTCGTCATGATGGCACAAACTAGATTAGAAAAAAATTCACGAAAAGTAATTTTTATGCCAAATCCAATGTTTGGGGGACGAATAATGAATGGGTAATGGGTATTTTAAAGATTTTGCATCCATCTGCGGTCAGACTTGTGTAGGATACATCATAAATGAGTAATGGGTATTTCTAAAATTTGGTGGCCATCTGGGACACCATCTGCAAATTTATACCTTCCCAGTGATGTGACTGTGGTAAAATTTTGAGAAGTTATCAAGCTCATTGAAACTACTACACCTTTGAAAAAAGAGTTGAAAATGAATGTGTATTGGGGATTTAGATTATTTGGCTGCCATCTTGAACAGTATACCTCTCCAGTAGTTGGGCTGTTCTTGAATTTTGATTTGTTATCAAGCACACTTCATACTACAAGAAAACTTTGAATATTTTAGGTGTAATAGACATTTTACATATTTGGTGGCCATCTTGAAAAATATACCTTTCCAGCGGTCAGGCTATGATAAACTTTTAGTATATTATTGAGTATACCTGATACAACAGTAGAACCATTAAAAAACCCTTCCACGGGGTAGGGTGTTTTTTTTATTTTTCTTATAAATGCATCTATGTGATAAATAGGAGAAATTATTCCAAACGATGTTATAAATTCTGTTCTGTAAATAATTGAAAAAATTGGCCACATTTGCTGTACATGTACTTTGATATTTCAGTGAGATACATTCTATCCAATGTCATTCTATCCAATTTTGTCAAAGAGGCCAGTATTGGATTGAAGTTTTCATGACCTTTTTGTTAGTTTCTTTGCTTGGTATACTTGGACCTGTCGAAGGATGTTCAATTCTGCTTTGTGACAATGACGAGTTTTTATGTTCGAGAGCTTTCTCAAATCTTTCCTTAGCTCGATCACGTTTAGACTTGGAGAAGTTTTGTATCAAAATCTGTGATGAACCATTTACAATAACAATGGGTCTTAAACTGTCAAGTCCTTAGTTCTGATCACAGTCAGTCACAGATGTATTAGTGATGTTCGCGTGTGAAACTAAGAATAGTTTCTAGAGATTCAAGTTTGGATTTGGACTGTTGATTCTATGGCCAAATTTTGCTGACAAATGATGCAGAGCTGATAATCAGTTCCTGTTTTTCGTTTCTCACTTGGTGTGCTAACAACACTCTTGTCCATTTCTAAAAGCAAAAAAAAAAAGAACCAGCAGTTCAACAGTACGTCCACCATCTGTGGTAGTTGTGTCAGGAAAAGGGGGGGGGGCTAGTCCACATTATATGGCTGAGAAAATTGATATTTAACATTATTAGTTGTGGTAGTAGTTGCAGGAAGATGAGGATGGTTCACTGGTATGGGTGAGAAAATTGATATTGAACTTATTAGAGACTGACCAAAACGTGTTTTATAGAGATGCATCAAAACAAAAAAATTCAGATGCAATGGCTGAAAAAATTGGTGATAAATTTTATTTGTTTTTTATTTACAATGAAAGAACTGAATAAAAAAAAGATTGCTTGTAACATGATCATCTGATAGATTTACAATTTACCATGTACTATGATTCAAATTATACCATTGTTCATCAGAAAACTATTGAAAGTTACTGGTCTAGAACTAATTCATACCCAAAATACTTATATTTTTAATCTAATAAAAATAGCTTCACTAGAAAAATAAGCATGTCTATAACATATGAAATGGATTGAATCATTTGCAGAAGAATAAGTTTGTAAATTGTACGTCATGGTATCTTTTTGTAATTGGATTTCCAATCATGCACTTATATCTCCCATTTGTATGATAGGTTTTCTTTACAATATCTTGAGAATAGCCAGATTGCGGTTTATCGCAGTTAACTAAAAACAGGAAAATTGGTATCTGGGTAACATTTAAAAACAAAATTGATTCTATGATCATTAATGTTCTTCATCAATCTTGAAATAAGCAAATGTGATAAGTATGAGAGATAGCAAGGTTTGACATTCCAAACTGCAGCAGACACTTGAAGTACATTGGCTGAAACATTAAGAAATTAGCTTGAACTAATCAAGGTACATTGAAAAACAATTAATTTTGCATAACTCTACCTTTTTTTAAATTTTTTATTTTCTATTTTATTATTGCTTCCTTCTAGGATTGGCACAGGTTTTTTTGTAATGTGCTTTTTTTTGTCTTACCATGTGTTCATACCTGCATGAAGTTCGTCAATGAATTTGCTATCCACCATCTTTGACTATTGGAACTTATACGATTAATTTCTTTCTAAAGATTTACTCTAATCTGTATTTCTGTTCATAGCTATAATTATCATTGCCTCTTTAAAACTATTAGGTAATGAGGCCTTCTAAGGCTTTTATCTTTCCCCCTTAATAGCAATTGCTCAGTAATATATTTTTCTGATTCATTTTTTAGTGTTTAAACAATATCGGAATAAATGAATAGTATATATCAGTATTTCGAAACCAGTCTTTCTTTTTTAAAGTCTCTAGTTTTCTGTTTGACATGCACACATATTTTGCTGCAAATACTGTTTCAGGATTCAGCTATTATCCTTTAATTAATGCATTGTATGTCTTGAATTGCTTTTATTTCCACCTTTATTCATATTACATATAGACTTTTAAAAAAAAATTTTATTGAATTAAGTACTATGTTTGTATTTTGTATTTTTTAATTTTTTTATTTATTCATTTTTTTCTTGGTACAAAACATGACATATTAGTCATGGGGCAAATCCAGTTTTTGGTACCACCTAAGGGGGCCAAACATTAGTGGTACCAGGATGTTAATTGGATCAACATGAAAACCTGATACGATAAACTCTTCAGCCTTGTTGCTTAATTAGACTTGAAAAATTCAAAATGGCACTTTGCTTGGCCACCACACTGGAAATTGTCCTGTAATAATGTAATTTAACCTCATACAAATACAACAAAAGTTATTTTACCTAGATATAGATATTCTTTTAGACATACAAAAGGTCTTAATAGGAATTTACAATGGCTTAGTGACAATTGTCTATTTTGAGAACCTGGCGTTGTAATAGGATTCTGTAGAAATTTTCCAGTTGACTAATGAAACCAGTTGGTCATGCTAGAGGAACTTATTGTGAGTCAAAATAACTTCGGTAGACATTCCATTTATAAACTCCTGTTTTAAAAATGAAACATCTGTATAAACTGATAGCTATGATGAATTTTGCATGGATCTGCTCCAAAATTTAATCACTTCTTCCATAGCCTATTGCCCACCTTTCCAAAAAATCTGAGAACTTTTTGAGCTATCATGTGGTTGATGACAGTTTGCTAGGATGTAGTGAGATGATTGTGCATAGGTCCATGAATTTCAATGAAATTTCGGGTAGATGCAGGAATATTGTTTTTGATTGTGAGATATTTTCTATTTCATTTTCATACCTTTATGTATACACTCACGGCTATCCATACAACATCTCCAAAAGTTTCCATTAAAAATTTGTGGGAGGATGAGCAAAAAAAAGGTGATAGAATTTTTGGATGGCTCCCTGCAGAAATACCTCCATTAGCATAGGTTTTATATGAGGGAAAGTTTGTTTACAGACTGATAACTATCTCAAAGCTACAAGATAGGCAGGATTGTCTCACCAAAATGGCATGTAGGAAGACAAAAATATGAAAATTTTTCGGCCACTTGAGGAGGTACCAATTTGTGGAAATATCAGTATCGGCTCTTGAATTGTTTAAAATTGATTTAACACTCTCAAAAATATCACTTTTAGAGTGGTTCTTTCCAAAAATTAATTTATGTATTATTGTGTACCCCACTCCATGCCAAGCCTTGACTACCCCCACAAAGTCTCGGCTCTTTTGTTGAAGTGTTGATGAAAACTGAGGGTGAATGTACAATAGCAATCACAAGACTGGAAACGGGAACACGTAGATGTTATATACAATAACAAAGCATTTATTTGAACATCAAATTGATATTATTTTCAGATGATGTGGTAGGTAATGAGATACAACACTAAAATCTGCTTCAGAGCAGGATTACAGCTTTCCCATGAGGCAGAGAAGATCTCTGCTGTCCACTGCTGGTAGTCATTGAAGGAAATCTCAGGGCTACTTGCATAAGTTTGCATCATATTCTTACTAATACTGTGAGTACAATACTTCTTTAGTTCTCTACCTCAGAGAAGAGTCAGTAATTCGGCAGGCAGCTGCTTTCCAAACTCTCTAAAATACAAAAGTTTCTTTTATATGTAATCTTCAATTTTAGGGTTTGGTCTGATGGTGATGCAGAGAAATTCAACTTTCCTGACACCTTTTCTAATTATCAATGTTTTGGGGTAAACCTTGTTTTTGATATCTTGTTTACCAAACAAAGCATTCTATTGTTTTGAAATGTATATGACAAAACTTTTGCTAGGATTTTGATAAGGGCTTCCCTACCAACAATAAGCCAGTATTCTGTTGTAGGCTGACAAGTGTATTTTTCAATAATTTGTGCAGTACAGAATATCTTTCCGTTTTCCACTTTTTAACCTTTCTTGTCCAATATTTCTGATAGCAACTTCTGTTTTTTGTTTCTCAAATCTCATTATGAAAGTACATGTGACTGTTATGTAACCAACAACTCCAGGCTTATATAAGTTTTCATATATGATGTTTATGTACTTGTAAAATCTAGTATAACCACTGTGTTATTACTTGAACAACATAAATGAGGAGGTTAAACAAAATGAGAGAAATCATGGACTGAAAGTGTAAATTTTGTCTACATGTTTGTTCATTTTTTTTCTCTTTAAAATACTTTTTGTCCAGAAAAAGGTATTGAGCCTGGAGAGGAATAGTGCTTGTGTGTCATTTCATGCTCTGATTTAAATAAAACTGTTCCATTGATGCAATGAAGATGAGCCTAAGGTGAAAAAAAAACATCAAGGAATTCTATACAAAATAATTTGTAATATAAACTTGAAATTCATTACCTCTGCCAATGAAGTTGGAGTGGTATATTCATTTGATTGTGTCTCTCCATCTACATGATATCTCTAAAAGTAACAAATGGATTTCAATGAAGTTTCATTGGAAGATGGGTAATGAAGAGGTGGTTAAATCTTGGGGTGAATCCAAGAAGTCTTTTTTTTTTTTTTTTTTTAAATTTTTCCCCAAATCTTATCTATTTTTTTCATGTATTTATATCTGTGCTCATGTCTGTCCAAACAATATCTCTGAAAGTTCTTGATGGATTTCAAATTTTGACATTAGGCTAGAAAGTCTCCTTCAGGTGTCTGTTGTGTTTCGTTGCCCCATCTTGGAATTTTGAACCAAACCCTTTATTCACTCCATGGAGGTATATTGTTGTCATTCCTCTGTCTACACTAGAGGATGTCTTATATCAGTCAGTTCTTCTGAGTGGTGTTACTTGTTTCCCCATTCCACTAAACCTTGGTTAATGACTGTTTTTCACTATCTGATCCGTGGTTTGAATTCACAACCACCAGATTAGTAGATGTGCTTAACCAATGATTTCATCCAAGAGACAATGGCCTAATGGGTAAAAGTGTTGCGTATATTTAGTAATCTGGCAGTCTTGAGTTCAATCCCTGGGTCAGATATTATAATGAACTTATGTTATGTTTCAATAAAAGAAGCAGACAAGCAACATCACGAACAGTGTGAAGTGTAGCAAATATTTGTTAATGCATGACAGAATATCAGTTGACTGTAGCAAATTGCATTGTATGATGAAATTAAATGATCAGCAGAATATGTCTGAAAAGGCTGTTAATTGTCAGTGTTGAATCAAATATTCAATCTAGTAAATGGAATATTGTGAAATTGAGTTAGTCAGTTTGAATACATACAGTTTAAACTTGAAAAAAACCCCGCCAAACTACCTTAAAAATGAAGCTGAATCTTGATTATTTATAACTCTCAATTATGTTTTCTGATTGGTTAGAAAAGATGATTGACAAAATTTGGTTTCTTGTTATTTGTGATCCTACTTTTGCACAAAATTTGTGCTTGAGCTAAAGACAGTATAATATCTGCTACAAGTGTCTTTGAAGCTCTTTATTGCTTACTTGTGTGTGTGCAAACTCATTGAAAATTGTTTGTGTAGAAAAGATAATTTTACTTTTATTTTGAAAAATCATGGCTGAATATAAAATGCATCTTCATCACATGTAGCCAAAGCTTGACAATGGGTTACTGAAGCTTATGGTAATGATTCAGTAGGTACAAGCATATGTTAGGAATGATTTGCAAAGTTTCATAAAGGAAATTTTGAGCTCAAGAGCAAAGAATGCTCTGAAATATTGTAACTTTTGAAGGAAGATACAGCATGAACAAGTCGATTTTCTAAATCAACCGACCTGTGGCATATTCATCTTGAATCAACCAACCTGTGGCATGTTCATAAGCCTTAGTTGTTTTTGAATATGATAGTCACAGATGAAGAAAAAATGTTACTGTGCAATGCTACATTGAGCAATCGGCTTGTTTAAATGGCACATTGGGAGAGAAAAGACCTTTTTCGGCAAATAATCATGGACCTGGGTTGAGAAATTCCACCCATGGCATATTCTTGTGACCAGTTACCTTGAAACTATCACTTCTTTTGCTCTATGCAGCACTTTAACAAGTTCCAGTTATCCAAAGTTTCGTTGAATTAAACCTGGAATCATTCTTACGCAATTTAACTGAAAAGTCATAGAAAACAAAGAAGAATACTTCGACTGAATAATGATGCTATCAATTTATATAAATAAGACTTTCTCTATGTTGGAAACTTTTGCAACTTAATTCCTAGATTTTATTTCTATTAACTTTTCTTCAATTCTCTTTTCAGGAACCTCAAAAAGTGCAACATTTCAAGAATTATTTGGGTTATGTTCCCTGTTATTATCTTGAGCCATTTGGACACGTACCTTCGTAAGATATAAAACTTTTCTTATGATAAGTTGATTACTTATTAGAACAAGTGATTCTGCCTGGCTATCTATCAATCTATACACAGTAATTGAGCACTTTTTCAAAACTGAATTTCAAAACCCCTTTTAAACTACAAAGATGTAAACAGTAATGCATGTTCTTATGCATTTTGGATTCTGCATTCATTCTAGTATTCTATACAAAGAGAATTTAAACAATCATTAATATCATATGACCTCAAGCAAACTTGACCTCATCCTACCACAGGATTATGGCTGATCTCATTAGATCAAGCATTCTCTTAAGACACCCTGTGCCCTACCAATCTCATTTATGGTGTGACACCTCTTTTACTTTTAGTACAAAACCTTACTTTTAGTTAGATCTCTAAAACGTCATTTCCGACGATCCCCCCTCCCCTAAAAGCTCCGAACACATGGGTACAATTGCTCATTTGCCCTACGCTTTTAGTGGGTTACTCTCTCTCTCTCTCTTCTCCTCTCTAGGATCAATATCATTTCTCCAGCTTCCCGGCTGATCTGAACTTAATCATTTTTCCACCATGACTAATCACTGTATCTCTCATGCATACTCATTCCTTGGTACGCTTCATTACCTGACACAAAGCTCCCATCTTTCATATCAAAGCTACGTCCTCTTCACATCAATGTAATAAATACACATTTTATTTGTTTGTCTAAATACTTGTATGTGTCTTTATTTTGTTTAATCTCTGCATCCACAATCATACATGGTGCGCATACTCTACGTGCTGTTATGGCAACTATACATCTCCTTTCCTCCTTCAACATCTCCAGTGATGTCAGCTTGTGGCACTAACAATCAAACCATGTGGAAGTATAATCCTCTGTCCTTAGCAACTACAACTTCTTCTCACTACACAACCAACAGCAATTACTACTCTCCCTTTTAAGATATATTGTTTTTATATAGCTATTGATATGATAGTTCTGGTTGAAGAATGGGAAGCGTGAAGTTGGATTTTGCTTCCTCATGGTTTGGTGTTGGTACTGTCTTCACTGGAGATGTTGAAAGAGAATGCATGCCAAGTATGAACGTGGGTGCGGAGATGAAACAGTAAAAAAAAGACACGAGTATTTGGATCGACAAATAAGACATACATTTAATACATAAACATAAATGACAAATGAAGAATGAAATACATCTATAATGGAAACATTAATACGATCAATCGTGTAAAGGGAAGAGAAGAGATAGTGAAAGATGGGAGCTTGGTTGCCATGAGAGTTGCTGTTGTCGGAATCAAAGCAGAGGTGCCTGAACTGCTTTTGAATCCAAAAGGCTTGGAGCGTACAAAGGAATGCTTATGGAGACCGGGTTCAGTGCGTATGCCAAACTGCCAAGTTGCTTATGCAATTAGGAGGCTATTCTCTGATGCTTGAGAACACACAATGGACAGACTATGTAAGACAGAACAAATGGAGTTTAATCCATATACACTTCCCAAAGTAAAGAGAATTAGGAGACACATCATCATGACCGTCATGTAGTGAAAAGCAATGCCATTTCATTTACGAGAGTTAGAAGTGTTTTATGCATTTGAGAGCACATGGTACGGACATGATGGTGTAGCTGTGTATGTGTGAGAGACTTCAACATCAGTGAACTGAAATAGGCAAAGTTAGTACAGGATTGGTCACGGTAGAAAATTGGTCAAAAGACATTGATCATATGACTGTTTCTATTGAGTGACTAAACAGACATGTTTTGATTTTGGAATGGATAATAAGTGCTTTAAAACTATTAAGTGTTTCACCTTAACCCTTCAGTGAACAATCTCCTATCTTTAACAGGAGGTATTAAAAGCCAATCAAAAGGAGAGAAAAAAGATAGGCGACTAAAAATTGCTCTGGAGCAGTTTGTATCTTGATATCTCAATTATCTTATGTGGCAAGAATTATTTTGTTTCGTTTTTTTTTGTTTTTTATATATATATATATATATATATATATATATATATATATATATATATATATATATATATACAAGGATTTTAAAAATTATAACGACAATATTTGTTTCTGCTTTCACTGTTATTGATATATTGGTATTTTGTATTTTCCCAGGTTCCTTGTGCGTGCTGCAGCCATTATTGAACAAAATATTTTTGTTGAAGGAATATTTAGAAAATCTGGATCTCTGAGTAGACAGAAAAAAGTTGAAGTAAGGATAGCTGTGCGAGTTTTATATCAACTTAAATGCTACCCAAAAATAGAAAAGTTTTGCTTGTTATATATTCTCTTGGTATAAGTCATTTATTCTATATACAGGCAGTCCCTGGGTTACGAACGAATTTCATTCCTAGATCCATTTGTAATTCAGAACAGTTACGTGATATGCATTTCTAGCATCAAGTAGTCAAATGTTTGTCTTGGTATATAGTACCTTTCTATGCATATAAAAACATTAAAGAAACTATAATAATTCAGTAATTATAATATTTTTAATATTAATTTTGACAATTTTTTTCCTTAATTTTTAGTTGCTTTATCACAACTTTGACTTGGACAGTCATTCTACTGGGTTCAAGTAGGCCATGTGATCAGAGATAAAGAGTAAAGACTGTTTACTTGTTGCCATAATTATAAAAAGCAATTCATATTACAAAAAAATAAATGAACTTGAACATGTTGATTTAAAGTAAATTCAATGTAATTTTTATTTTATTTTACTATGGCCTTCTTTCACCAGTTGACATCCTATTTCAAAAACATGATTAATTAAAATTTAAAAATTTCATTGTCGAGTTTTCTTTTGGTTTTGCTTGAGAACAAAAACCCGAACTGTTGTCTAAAGAAATTAAATATTTTCAGTAATCATTAAGTAGAATGGAACATTTCAAAGTCAAGGCTTAAGTTTGTTTACTTTTAAATTATGGGCAAGACATCAATATGTTGTGGCCTGTAGTTGATGCATGACAGTTATTTGATAAATTAGCAAATGAAACTCTGAAAGTTTTGTTTTGATTTTTTTTCCTATGAGTTGAGATTTTTTTTTCCTCCTTTTTATATATACAGTGCTGGGAAAATTTTCAATTTTAAGTGCTTCCAATCAATTAGAGACCCTATAACCATCCAGAAATTTGTTAATTTTAAAAAAAAAGTTTTTCGGGTTTTACAAGGGGTGTCTTATTTATAATGTAAGTATAATGCTATAGCTGGCAAAAATTGTTTTTTAAAAAATAGCATATTTCCAGTTGATTCTGGGGTTTAATGGATTGAAAGCATCTAAAATTGAAAGAAAAATATTTTCTTCTAGAACTGCATCTGTAGAAATGCCCGTTTTTCGTTCATTCAGACAAAAATTTGAGCCTTTTCCTTTCTAGCCAAGGAAAATATAAGAACCAAATTTTAAAACTTTGATTAATTACATTTTTAAGATATCGTCCACATGCTGGCTTACTGTCAGAGAAATGTTATCTGGCAAAAAAATCCAAATGCTGATGAACTGTTGAAGTAAATTAAATGAAACTAAACTGTAACTATACAATTAATTGAATGAAGCGTTGAAAAGTGTCCAGAGTTTTTCAATGGTATTACAAAGATATTAACAATGTAACCACAGAGGATGTGTGTGTTCATGAAGAAAAAAAATAAAATACAATAAATAAAAACATTTGAGTTGAAAACAAAGAGGAACAGGTAAAAAAAACTTTTTTTGGCTAACACTGGCATGAGTTTTAAATATATAAAAATTATTTGTGTGAACAATATAAACTCGGTACTATAAGAATTCGCATTAGAAAATTTTAGCACAGCATTTTCAAATTTCAAATTTCAAATTTCTCCACACAATCTTTTGATTAAGAATTGCCATCTGTAATACAATTTGAAGAAAAAATGGTTCATGACAGTCCGTTCTTAAGTACGAGTTGTTTGTAAGTCGGGGACTCCCTGTACTTTATGTCGTGCATGAGGACAATTTGATGTATTCTGCTCAAGTTACTTTTGTACATCTTATATTTGTACTCTTCATTGAGACTGTATTGTTTTCAGTCAAATTTTTCATAACAGATGAAACCCATGGATCTTTTTCATCAATTCAATAGATTTCTCTACATGGCAACAATATTTCATATTTGGAAATTGATTAGGCTATAGGATATATCTTTAGTTGGGAAATGAATGGCGTGATGATTGTTTTTTTTATTTTTATTTTTTTTACTTAATAGGAAGAAATCGAAAGTGAAGCTGATGTATCATCGGCTAATGTATTTGACATTACCAGCCTCATTAAGCAGTTCTTCCGTGAGTTGCGTGAACCATTACTGACCAGTTTATATCATGACTCCTTCATCAAATGCCTCCAGCTTTGGAACAGCAATGATAATAGCAGTGATGTGCTAAAAGCTGATGAATGTCCAGTAGTGAAACTCTGTCTATTGCTTCCACCAGAGCACCTCAGTACACTGCGGTTCACCATGAACTTGTTTTCCAAAATTGCTGCTGCCTCTGAACAGAATAAAATGAATGTGAGAAATTTAGCCCTTGTCATGGCACCTAGCATCTTACACAGTTACAACAAAGGAGACAAGGTGAGTCATTTACAATGCAAATAACATAAACTAAAAATGTCAACCTTTCAACATTTGTTAATAGACTTTTTAAGAATTCATTCTGGTCCTTTATTTTTGGGAAGTTGGAAAAAATTTTTTGAATCTATATGGATGGATGATTAACTAAAATTGACATAGGCTTTTTTGATACAGCATTATTATGAATATTTTTACAAAAAAAAAATTCTCTCTCTCTCTCTCATATACTCGCAATAAACAGCATTTTTGATTGTTTGCTAAGTATAAAATTTATATGCCATATTTTTTCATGTACAATGCTGTCTCCTGGTTAATGCCATCCTGGCATCAATGCTATTTCCATTTAAATGTACAAAATTGTTGAAAACAGAAATTGACCTCTAGTCTAGGAATGCCCCATACTTTTTGTTATCAAAGGAAGAACAAAGCTTAAAACAAGAAATAATATGGCTGTTAGTGCTTCTGAACAAGGCTCTTATTTTTTCATCTATATCAGCCTACTACTATGGTGATTTGTTACTGGTACATTATGTTTAAAACGGAGGCTTCTATTTACAGACCTTTGTCTATATAAATTTGGTTGTCTGTAAGTATGTTTGTGTACACTAAAGTCAAGAGATACTTGAATTCTTCATAACTATATCTGGATTTGAATGTATAATCTACCTGATGATAGTCGGCTGTTCTAACCACAGACCTACAAACATAAGAATTACGCTCATATTCTTAGACTGATACTTGATGTATTTTTGCACGTTTGTACGTGCACCTTTACTGAGAAAAGACAAAGAAAGATTTGACTGGCTTAATTTGACAGGTCCTTTAATGAGAGAGGGGACAAAAAAAAAGGAAAAAAAGATGAGACTTGGCTAAAAAAACTGACTGTTATTCAAGCCCTGGCAGTGAGGGTTATTTACACTGTGACTATTTCTTTTATTCACAGTGTAACTATAAAACTATAATGCTAAACTAAACTAAACTCTTATTTGTTTAATAAAAATCATCAGAAATTGTTTTATAAATTTTAAAATAAAAATCTTAGACCAATCTTCACTTTTGAGCATTTTAATGGTGACATGAAAAGTTGTGCCAACTACATTAACCTGTCCCACAGTATATGTGGACCTGCACAGGTATGCCGGGGAGTGTGTGTGTGTGTGTGAACCTACCCAAGAGTGTGCAACACCCATGCCAAGATTCTGTGAATTTTTCAGCTCCTACCCACCTAGTAAGAAAACATTCATCAAAGAGTGTTTTATTTCTGTATTGTCAAATGTTCAGTTAATTTTCCCTGGGCAATGCTGGGATTCTCTGCTCTATAACTATAATGCTGAACTAGACTTTTTTTTTTTTTTTTTTTTTTCTTCTTCCAAGTAGGAAACTTTTTCCTTTTGATGATCAAGAGTGTGGAGAAACTTTTCCCTGCAGGGATCACAAGTGAGGAAATCTTTTCAGGGGTCAGAATCCCCCCCCCCCCCTTTTTTTTTTTCTTCTTTCGATCAAAAGCGAGTGAGGAGCCTTCTTTTTTCCCCCTCTTTTAGGGGTCAAAAGTAAGGGGAAATTGTTTTCCTTTTTAGAAGTTAGAAGTGAGGGGAAACATATTTTCCCCTGAAAAGTTGTTTCCCTTATTAATCCATTCATTTGAAAATGATTATGTTGATTTGATTTGAATACAAGGGAAGTAACTTGACATTGGGTTTAATAGCCGACCTTTAAGTGAATGTAGTATAAAGCCAACAACTAGACATGGTTGTCTCTGTAGAGACATTTTTGTTTTTTATTTTATTTTATTTTTTTTTCATTTTCATGTTCACGGTTTAATGCCTTGGTTATAATTTCAAACAGCAGTTTACTGTATGATTATAGATTAAGTGAATTTGTTGTATATTCTTCATATATGGGCTTCATTGTATAGGATGTGGATTTTCGATGTCCAGCTGAACAATATTTATAGATAGTAGCATAATATTTGTAAAATTTTTGAATAAATGACCTATATCCAAAATACAAAACTACAAATTAAGTTTACCTTAGATAAATTCTATTCATAATGTGCCAATCAAAACAAATCTATGCATAAATAGACTATAACTAAAAAGATTTCAGAACTGCACATGTACTAAGATATATTTTTAAACAGTAAGAATTTAATGTTTAGCAATTTTAATGAATTATTGGGAATATATCTTAAATTCACATTCAAAGTAAGTAAAATTTTCATGTTCTCTTGAAAATTGATATAACAGTCAATTATCATGATGATATTCAAATAAGACCTGATAAAAAGGCATGATAGTCATTTAATTTGCCATTCTTAAAAATATATATTTATCATACTATCTTAAATGACTTGAAATGAAGCAGTCCATTTGAATGCTTCTGATTTCAATAACAAAAAATTTTTACTGTTTATTCTGAACTGAATTATTTGATAGGATCTAATAATATGTACATTTAATTTTTTTTCCTTCTAAAGTTAGATGGCTCCATACAGATTTTGTACTTTTTGTTTTAAGAACTGTAGAGTACAGTAAAAATATTTCTGTTTTCCACACTTGTCAAGTTTCAATTTCCTTTCAACTAAGGCATGCCATTCTAGAAGTGCATCTGATTTCATGAAAATTTTCAGGTTTAAACTTGAACTAATGAGACGCTTTTCTTAATTCAAATAAGTTGCTGATAGTAACAATCTAAACAGAAATATTGTTCTTAATCATGAAAATAATCAAAACAGAATTTTTTTTTTAAATGCCAGTATGTCTTCTAGCTATAATTTAATTTTTGTTCTATAGATAAATTTGTCGCCCCCCCCCTCGATTCTCTCTCTCTCTCTCTCTCCATTCTTTTTTGAAACTACTTTGAAAAATTGATCACCCACTACATATCATAAAGTGCTGACTCAAACAATTTCAAACTTGACACTGCCATGTCCAGTGCATGGACCAACATATCTGGCAAAGGTCATTTATTACAATGGCCAGTTGTCGAGTTAATCTTGTTTTATATACACAAACACAGAGAGATTTCTCAAATCATACTTAGTTATTTGTCATAAACAGTAATTGGCCCAAAAATGTAGTTCAAGTACTTTCATGAATGAGAATAAACATATTCAATGAATGATTTATGATATACAGGGATTATTAACAACTCCCACTCGTGAATGGACTGCCATATTATTAGTCATTTTCTGGTTACATTTAGCTCATTTCTTTTTTTCCAATTTAGCTGATAAAAAAAACTATGGTAACTGATTAAATTTGAGTTTGATAAAAGTAATTTTTCAATTTTTATTGTTAATTATTTTTGAGTCTTAGCCTGCAGTTATTCTACTTGACAATGTACTCTAAATAAGCATGTGTACGGTATGTTACATCTTAGCCACAAAGTTGACTGGAAATGGAAATATTCAGCCACTTATTTTCTGTTTTGATGAGTTTTAGCAATGAATAAAAAAAATACTTAGCAATGTTGTGAGCGCATTCTTTAACGCTTTGTATTAATGATGTGTCTGCTTGTATGTGAATTTGCTACACACCCTCCCCCAATGCTGTTTCTGTCTGTCCTATTGAAATGAATAAGATTCTTGTATATGTAGTGCCCACCTTTTCCAGCAGAAGAAAATTACACGTATATGGAGTTCCCTACCAAGGGCAGATATCTACTTGCAATTCCTTACACTGTTATAAATCTCTGTAGGAATGGTAAGTTCTTTGTCACTTCCTCTTGGATGTCACACAGAGCTACCAATAAGATAACCGATTGTTATCTTTACGTTATCATTAAAACTGTGGCGGTAAAACATCCCTCTCTCTATGTTCTGACGGCCTCGAGGTAAGCACGCTCTTTTTCTCTTTAGTTAGGGTAGTTTATACAGTTTTTATACACACCCTTACGTATAGAAAGTAATTCATTCTTCTTACATCTCCAAGAACACATCCTATCTAAGTTGAGCACTCTTAACGTAGTTAGGTCGAACTTCTAAAGATAACATTATAGTGGCTATAATTTACATGACCAAAACTGATGGACAATCTGAAGACTCGGATTTAGTTAGTGACATTCCTTTCTCTTCATTCCTACCCCGTGTGCCTGTTGATTTTTGCTTTCTGACATGCCATGCAGGCTTGTGCCCACTGGCGGACATCAGATTTAATTTTTGGCTGCACATATCTTTCTGCGACTGAAGCTTTCACTCCCGGACGTGACGTGTTGTGCAACGAGTCGAAAATTTGTCTCCATAGTTTTTCTGGGATGAATGGACATGGTTGATTCATTGAAGTGTCGCATGTGATGTGAAGGTCTGAATGTAGGACTGGGAAGTTGTGTAATTGGAATGCTGTGTTTGTTGACTGAAAACAGTGTTGTAGCTGTGTAGAGTTGTTCTGCAGCTATGGCTTGTGCATCGATTGCAGGATCCAACACAAATGCTACGAGAGAGAGCGTTGGCAGTGATGTTAGCTTTGCCTTTAATGTGGCGAATATCAGCAGTGTATTAGAGGAGGAAATCCAAATGCCGTATTTATCGAGGTGAGTGTCTGTCTGCTTTAGCTCGGAAAGCACCGAGGAGAGGTTGGTGTTTGGTCAGAATATTAAATTCTCTACCTTCCAGCAGATGGCGAAAGTGACGTACAGCGAAATATGCAGCGTACAGCTCTCTTCCAAAAGTACTGTTGCACGATTCTGTGGCAGTTAACTTTTTCGAGAAAAAAGATATTGATTGACATGAACCTTTAGCCTTCTGCTGTAACACACCACCTATGGCACAATCTGAGGCGTCGCAAGCTAGGTACAACTGCGTGTCAGGCAGGACAAAAGATAGATTAGTGGCATTGGTTAACTTGTTTTTTATCTTGTCGAAGGCTTTTAATGCCTCATCAGACAGTTCAATGTCACAGTTCTTAATGTCAGTCAGAGGATCAGTCAATAGTTGTAGAATTTTCGCATGATCTGGGATAGATCTCCTATAGAAGTTGGCCATTCCCCAAAATTGGCGTAATTTCTTCATGGTGTCAGGAGCAGGGAAATTTCGTGTAGCTTCAGTCTTTTCAGGAAGGGGAGAAGCACCAGTAGCACTAATCCTGTCTCCTAAAAAATCTATTTCAGATTTTCCAAACTGACACTTTATCGGATTAATAATAACCTCATATTCCTTGAAATGTTCAAAAATGTACCAAGTGTTCTTCATGTGATGAACTAGCTATCATAACATTGTCGATGTATGAGAAACTGCTGTCCAGTCCATGTAGAAGATGGTTCATGAAATGTTTCTAAGTCCAAAAGGAACTCGTAGAAACTCAAATAGACCAAAAGGTGACGTTATTGCTGTTTTCGGTATGTCAGTGGGTTCTACTGGAATTTTATGATATGCCTGAATTAAATCTATCCTTGAATCTATTATGTGACGTCATGTAAATGTGGCAGTAGGCACCTATCCGGCTGATTTAAGAAATTCAAGGCACGCTAATCACTACTTGTGCATGCTAAGTGCCAACTACTTTGAGATGGTCGAATGATGCCAAGCATTTGGTTGAATTCCATCCCCGCGGGTTTTAGCTTTTCGGGTGAGAAGCGTCGTGGACGCGCAAGGACAGGAGGACCTGTTATGAGTTATGTCATAAGACAACTGAAGGGCACTGAACGAGGGCTTGCTAATTTCTGGGTATTTCCTAATTAAATCTAAATATTTAGGGTTGGAGGGACTTAATTTTTTGGTGGCCTGGAGGAAACCTTCTGTCTTGAGGGTCTGTTAGCTGTCTGTCAAGTCTATTAGTAGACCGAAGTGCTGTAAGAAATCTGCCCCTAGTACAAGTGTAACAATTTTGGCGATGGTAAAAACCAATTTGAATGCATAGCAGACTACCTTCCTTTGTAGTAGGGGGATTATGGCCAACAGAATTAGTCGTCGTATTCTGCCAGCGTTTTAGTTTCCCTGAGCAGTACGAAAGTTACAGGGAAGTATACACTTTCTTGCCTGCTTCCCAAATGTACTGTGATACCAATAGACAGGGTACTTGCTTCTTGACCCAGACTTCGACGTGGGTCATTTTTTCCAGTGGCTGTGTGCTGGTCGAGTAGAAAGTTCATCAACTTTGTTGTTTAGTGAATCTACTTGCTTCACCATGCTATCAACAAGTTTGATGATCCCGCTGCTATCAGGCACATTGGTACTCGCGATGGTAGGGAACACCATGTTAATGCTGTCCATAATTCGGTCTGCCATTTCAGCCATTCTATCTAGTGGTAAATTTGGATCCATAGAAGCTAAAATCAACTGGATTTCTGTGGGCATTCTCTTTTAAAAGATGTGTTGGAGGATATTGTTGTTTTGGTCATCTCCCGCTAACAAGCACGTGTAGCGTAAGAACTGTGTTGGTGTTCTATCGCCTAACGTCTCTGTCAACAGAAGTTATTTCAACTTTTGCTCTTACATGGAAGTTCTGGCTATTATGACCTCTTTCAGCATGTCGTAAGCGTTCAAAGTTGGTGCGTTGTTAAGAAAATCTTTGATTTCCAGAATCAGCGTACCAGGTAAAGAAATTACAGTGAAGTGAAACTTCTGTTTCTGACCAGTGATTCCTTTCATCGCCATGATTGCTTCGTTTTGATAAAACCCTGAATGGGGGGGGGTCACTGTAAAGAAAAGGTATCCTGGTATCAAACATCGCAAGCATATCGTGAAGGTCTTGTGAACTCATCATTGTACTTGTAAACAAAGTAGACTGAACGAACCAGACTGTGTGGTGAGAAGAAACTAACCTCTTGTATTTTTTGTCACGAAAAAAATATGTATTTGTGCTCAAGTCACCAGTTTTTGGGCTGCTACTTATATTAGCCCCCCAAAATAATAAATTATCAGAATTGATCTAAGAAGATAAATTCTGATAAATAGCATGTTCACTGTTTAAACACAAGAACAAGTTTAGTACATAGTTTGATTGTTAACAAACGTGGTAAAAAGAACAAACAAATAGGTTAACAACAGTGATAAGTTTTAATTCATGAATGAATTAGAATAAAGAAGGACTTGAGTTTTCTGCCGACAGAAATATTTGGAGAGATCTACCGCGTTAAGGATCAGCAAAAATGAAGAATGGGGGCTAATATAACTAGCAGCCCAAAATATTCATCCATGTGTCTAATTTCTTCACCTTTCCTTGATGGGTACACCTACTTTGTCAGCTTGCACCTACCAATGAAAATCTTTTCTTTCGTTTCTTCCTCTTTTCTCTCTAGCCCACAGCTTTTTTTAATTCCCCTTGATTAGTATAATAATAACAAAAGGTATTGCTATTGTTTTTTATGAAATCTGTGGAAATTTGATAAGCATTTTTTTTTTTTTTTTTTTTTTTTTTTTTTTTGTGTATATCCAACTGGAGTGCTATTCCAGTACATTGCAAGGCTTTATAAAAATTGATTTTAATTGTTGGTAATGAAAATTTTTTTCTTCCCGTTGGTTTGGATAAATTATCATCATAAAACACATTCAGTTAAATGAATCAGTTAATAAATCAAAAAACCATAATGGCAGATTCACCACTAGATAATGGCGTCTGAAAAAAAAACCCATAGAGCACCAGATTCAAGAGGCACAATCTGTACCATTTTCATGGAGGGTAGAACTGTGTCATCAAAAAAGGTTCGAAAAAATCTTAAATGATTCTCTTGGCTCATGTTTTATTGAACATGTCTAGGCTATGTTAGATTATGAAATGAGGAAAATTCTCAGAAATCTTTCTACAAGAAAAGATATGCTTTTCATTGTGAATGTAACTGCAAGCAAAAATAGATTTAAGAATTCAATGATGAAAAGAGCAAAAAAAATCAAATAGCAAGTCGACTAAATTATAATTCTCATTAAAAAATGATTTAGTAAAAAAAAATTTATTGGTTTTGAATATGATATTTATTTAGCTTTTAATTTTCTAATGTTTTTTTTTTTTTTTTCATCTCAAGGGAGACAATTTATCCAACGTGGAAACAAATTGGTGTTATGTTTGTGTTTAGCAGGTAACTGGTATGGAGGAGAAGTTATTGCCACTGCAGATGTCACTGCTAGAACTTCTAATTTCTGAAGAGAAGAATCTTGGCCTGGTTTCTGCTGCTCTCTACGAACGGACAGAGACAATGACGGCATGTTTTGGTAATGTCTTGGAACCAGATAATGCCAATGTTAAAGTGGTTTCTAGCGGGCACAAAAAAAGGCGAAGTGGCTCACTTCAGGGTAAGTAGTCTATCTGACCAATATTTTATTCATACTTAGAATCCATTCATTTTATCTTGTATTTTTTCTTGTCAACATTCTCAATATTAACAATTTCCAGATATCTAACTTGATTACATCCTTCATCGTTATCTAATACAGTAAACCGTCGAATTTCGCAGTTGGTCCAGGCACAAACCCCCACCCCAACTCACTCACGAGTTGTACATTTATGAAATTTTATGTTGAATGGGATATATGTATCAGTTTCCTCTAACCAGGAGCATAGGGATGAATCACCATAGTCTTGTTGCTACATATTTATTTTTTTTTAGTTACAAAATGAGTAGGTGAAAAGGGTTGTAATTTTCATTTTAGATTTCTCTTGCTCCCTCTCAATCGATGTTTCTCTTGCTCCCTCTCAATCGATGTTTCTCTCGCTCCCTCTCAATCGATGTTTCTCTCGCTCCCTCTCAATCGATGTTTCTCTCGCTCCCTCTCAATCGATGTTTCTCTCGCTCCCTCTCAATCGATGTTTCTCTCGCTCCCTCTCAATCGATGTTTCTCTCGCTCCCTCTCAATCGATGTTTCTCTTGCTCCCTCTCAATCGATGTTTCTCTCGCTCCCTCTCAATCGGTTTCTCTCGCTCCCGTTTTTGAAAGGAAGTGGTTTTCAAGATGAATTAGTAGAGATAGGAACCTTTGATTTGAAGACTGTTGAAGCAGTTATCGGAGGAACCTCCTATGTTGGGTCACTATGTGGATTACTCAGTATTACTGAAGTAATACAGAGTATGAGATGAAACATTCTGGGATTTAGGAGACTAAAGCAAATATGAGTAGGTTTTGAAACCATTAGAAAGTTTGGTGCATGCTTTCAAGATGAAAGATCGAGAACATTCAGAATCATGTATTGATACTTGTGTGCAAAATACATCAATTTTACGATACAAAAGGCTTGTAAAAATTCAGAAGTTTGTTTTTACAAACACTTCTGAGCAAAAAAGAGTACCTAAGATACCTAATTGCTGCAGTCCGTGGATTGAGGATTGGTCTGCTCATTTACAAGCTGTTCGTAACCTTATCCCTATATTTGCTGAGTGTGACAGCATAAACTACTTGAGATACACTTCCTGGTTCCTTCAATACTATTGTTGCAGACTTGGAATTTTGGACAACTTTGTCAAATAATTTATATATCTGAGTAGGATAATACTAACCATCAGATATGCCATTTAGGAACTTAACAAAATCAAATGTGGGCCATGGAGAATATGATCTTCATCGTGAACTGCAGAGAGGTTACAGTGCAGTGTTCAACTCCTCAAGTTATCAAGATGGTTGATCATCTGTATTGGACTTTGTCAAGCTGATTAGATGTTGATCCAAGCAAGGCTCCAATAGATGAACAAGCTTCTGCTAAGGAAGTTGTTCAAGTGCAGAAGATGATTGATATTTCATGGGCATACAGTATCCCCAATCTGATATTTTGAAAATGATCTACTTAATTCATGTCTTCTATTTGGTGATTCTCAAAAAAAAGCCTGCAAAACATGTGCTTGTAACAGAAATTCAGTTGAAGATTCCTGCAGGTGATTTGAAATTCAGTAAAATTTCAGCGCAGAACACTGTCCTTATGGTTGATTTCATGTCACTTATTCGAGCCAAAGAAATTGGGACCTTCAAAGGCCTATTTCAAGCAACATGATCCAAGATCAAGTCATGTTCATTTAATCAACTCCGTGTGATCTGTGATAGCTACATTTATGAGTCTATAAGGGTGTCTCAAGACCAGTATAGAAGCACTGTTGACCCACTCAATTTCTACAACATCAGTCTGGTAACCAAAATTCCAGTTCAGATAGATTGTTGGGGCTTTCCGCTTCAATAAGCAGGAACTGCAGAGAGACAAAATGTAGCTACACAAGAAAAAAGAGGGATGGTTTTAAGTGGTTACATCAACTTTGACAGTAGTATGAAAGAATGCATTGAAATAAATCTAGTGCAAAGCTCTCCAGGAACTATACTCCTGATTAGAGGAAGTTGATACAAGAATCATTCCTCATATATCCCATCCAACAAAAATGGGTTTAATCACTTTGTTGTGATGTCAAACGATTCTGATGTTGTTGCTGCTTCTTTTCCTTCATTATATTCCAGCACTTAAAAGTCAATGACTCAGTGAATTATGGATTCATTTTGATACTGGTGATAGTGCAAGGTTCATGCCTATTCACTCTCTTGCCATGCAGCTCAGAGATAAATTATGTTCTATTATCATGAAAGCATACATTCTAAGTGGATCTGATGTCACACATAAAGAAGGAACCTAGTACACACTATTGCAGTGTCATAACATTATTTATTAGTTTGGAGAAACAGAGAACTTGACAGAAATGCTTCAGCAGGGAATATTTGGAAAGGTAGCAGCAAAGCCAAAACATTCAACGAATTGAAATTAGAGTAGTATGTTGACAAGCAGTCATCAATCATGGACCTTCCCCTGACAACATAGTCTGTCATTGCCACTTAGTAGTTTGCCCGAATACTCAAGTGCTCAATGAATTGTTTTTGGGAAATTCTCCTGAATTGGATTTGTTTGAGGAGGGGAGATGCTTTTTGTCATGTTAATGCAGAGCTTTGATGTCCTTGTACTATGTCGTCAGATGCAGATGGATAGCAAAACTGTTCCTGATATTGTAAATGTACAGTCTCCACAGAGTTCTAAGGCTGATGTGGAAAATGTGTTAACAGAACAGAAACTTAGGAAGAAATGGATTACACTAATTCCTCTTTGAGAGAATCTAATACTGCATTGTTACAAGTTGTAATGCAAATGTGCTACCTAGGGAATATGTTCATTTTGTTGTATACCTGTAGGAGCATGAAAGGTATGGATTTTCAATAAATCAATCAATCATTCAGTCTAATGAAAAATTCATTTTAAAAAATGACTGTTAAATTAATTGCATTGAAGCTTTCAATTTTATCAAAAAAACAAACATAATGGAAGTAAGTAAGTCTTTGAATATATCTCCTTTAATTTGATTGAGATGGAATCTCTTGCATACCTCAATCAGAAAGGCCCAAATATCGACAAGTAGGTTATACTTATATTCCATATTGTATATTTTGTAAAAGTTAATAAGTAGAAAAGATAACATTTTCCTTTCATTTGAAATTAATGGAAGATAACTTGGATTATAATGAAAATGATAATAAATCACCTTCCCCTCTGAAATTAATGTTATCATATCTTTGTTCTTATTTCCAAGAGATTATAACTAAATTCAAATAAATGATTTCTAATCATGTAATTTATCGGTTATTCAAATTGAGGTTATTTGGTGATGATTGTTCAAGTTATAAATTGTTCGGAGTGAGACTTGTAAGAGTGAATTTCATTCCAAAGTATACTGTTTAATATAAATTTGTGCAAGGTTTTGGATTAGAAATTGGTTTTTGCATGTTTTATTTACCTGTCTCAAAATGAGAATTAAGCCTGATGAAATCTGCTAAATAAATTTCGATGGTAATCGTCCTACTCTATAAAACTCACAAATTATGACTGAGCTAACTCTAAGATATGAGTAACTGGTTCTAACATAAGTTTAGAAATTGTTGCAGATGAGAAAAAACAGAAAAATTTATTCGAGTTTAACCAATTTTGTTTTCTTAATAGGCAATATGTTGCCATGGAAGCAGATGTTTTAAGCAGTTGTTAAAAATGATACAATTGAGATACCTATGCAAAAAGCTCCCATATCAATCGGTAGACCACAACTGTTGGTTTTGCTCTATAAGAATGTCATCACTTCATTTAGAGATATTTTGTAGACCTGATTCTAACACAAGATGAGAACTGTATCAATATCATTATATAAAAGTTTATTGGGCATTATGTAATCGTATTTAATTACATATGCTTTGTATCACCAAGACCAATGGTCAAAATGAAATCATGTGGACCAAATTCACTTTTTGCACCCTTGTTAATAGAAGTTACTTACCCCCAGAAAAACAAGTAATTTTTGCTGCTGTCAATCCAAAAAAGTTGAATAAGAGAAAAAAAAAAAAGAACATAGTTTTATTTGTCAAGTTCTGAAAGTTAATTACCACCTTGAAAAACACGTTTTATTTTTTATTGAAGGTATTTTTTCGTTTTTAAACCAATACATTATTTTTGAAAGTTATTTACCCTAAAAAAAAGCGTCTACATGTTCTTCACTTTTTTGAAAATTCCAACTTAGCTTTACAGACATGAATATTTGAACTGAAAGAACAAATGAAAAAAATGTCATAAGACATTTATTTATATTTTCCCCAAAAGTATTATCTATTATGAATTTTGAAAAATATGTTCAAAATATCTCGAAGATAACCCAATCTTGGTGGTCCTGATGAAATAGATGAGTCCTCTTTTTCCCATAAGCTGGAACATCATCATACAACTCCATGCACACCATTATGGGTCTTGGTTTGAGTGAATACAAATACTCATCCTGCCAATGGTTATGTGGAAATTGTAGAAAAATGACCATTGATTATAGAAATAATTGTATTGGCATAGTTGATGAATGGGAGGCATACACACAGGTTCAGCAAGATCTGAGATTTTCACATGACTGAATCATTTAGTTTGTTTTTTTTTTTTCTTCTTCATCCACAAAGCAAAGTTCACTCAAACAATACAGAGCTAATGGGATCCCCAGAAATGTTTTATAAAATCAATGATCAGGTGTAGGAATTTGGAATCCTTTTTAAAGGAATCTATTTGGCACAAGAGGCATAAACATAATTAAGACAATTTCTTCACAGTATTCTTTGGATAAATGGATATTTCCTTTTTTTCATAATTTTGTATAGAAAAAAACAAATAATTATCTGTATTTTGATTAAATTGAAACTATATATTTATTTATTTTTTTGTAAATACAGTGATGGGGGAACCAATGATGTGTAGGTTCTAGGTGACATGCAATGGAATTTGAGGACAAAACTTTAGATTTATTATCTTAGTTTTATTCTAGTTTGGGGTATGTTTTTAGGGGCCTAATTTTCTAATATATTTATGAAAATAATGTTGAAAATATAAATTGAAATTTCAAATTATACTATTTGAAATTTCAATTTATATTTTCAACATTATTTTCATAAATATATTAGAAAATTAGGCCCCTAAAAACATACCCCAAACTAGAATAAATGTAAAAGACCACTTAATATGACAGGATTATTTAAAAAAAAAAAAAAAAAAGTCAAAACTTCAACAAATCATGATGAAACGGTTCCCAATCACTTGATAAAGATTCGATGAAGACCTTCGCAACCTCTGAATTTGTCACTTTTCAGAATGGATTGAAATCACAAAAAATACTTTTTTTTAAAAATTATTTACCGCCAGAAAAACAAAAGGTAACTTTCAAAACTATCTTTTGTAATTGGGGTGCAAGCGCAAAAAGTGTTTTGTAGGGTAAGTTACTTCAATAGAAAATAGAACATTTTTTCCTCTCTTTTTTTCATTTTTCTGGTGGTTAGTAGCTTTCAAAGATTAGCAAATAAAACTAGGTTGTTTTTTTTTATTATTCATTTCTTTTTTTTATTTGACTTTTTTGGATTGAATTGATAGAAACTACAGGGTTCAAAAAGTAAACTTGGTCTGATCATTCAATAAGGCAAAACCTGTTCCATGAGTAAAAATGAGAGGAGGACTGGGAAGCAAGCAAATACCTCTGTGCAGAGAATCAATCAATAAGATTAAGGAGAGAGACTTGTTTTCAAGGAAGCTAGTAAACAATGATGAACCATCTATAAAAGTGAAATATAACAGTAAGAAATCAACTATCAAAGTTAGTGTGTAAGGAAAGAATATGAGAAGAATCTCTCTTGTGAGGCAGAAACTAGACCAAAATGTATTTGTCTATTATACATAGACAAATACATTTTGGTCTAGTTTCTAAGAATAAAACTAGATGAAGGATAAACAAATTATGCATTGACTCAAATAATCCCAAAATCTAAGAAGATTACTGTTGACAATTAAAAAAGGCCAACATCTTAGACTTTTTTGGTAACGTTTTTACAGTTTTACAGTTGAGCCGGAAGAATATACTCCAACTCTAGAATCCCCCAAAATGACTGGAAATTGAGATAAAAGAAAAAAGGATACAGAAGCATTTACACAAGCTTAAGGCTGATTTATCTTGTGGGATAGATGAAATTTATCCCCATTTATTTAAGTAAAACCTGGCTTTTGAAATTTCAGCTTGATTAGTGTGAAAATGCATATTAGACAACTGAACTCGAACACTGAATACAAGTACTTGCCTATGGGAAGGAATTGGAAATGGTGAAGGAAGAAAAGAATATAAGAATAATTATTGACAATGAACTCAGTTTTGAAAAAAAATATTGGTGTGAAATGGGGAAAAATAGCCAATTCAATGATGGAAATGATAGAATAATATTCTAGCACATGGACTAGAAAACATTTTTACCGATGAACAAATCCTTAGTTCAAACCCACATAGAGTATGCAAGTTCAGTCTGGACAGCATGCATACATTGAGTGAATTGAATTGACAGGAGTTCAGAGGAGATTAGCTATAAAGAGTAAGAGGAGGTGTGATGGAAGTATATATGATCATCAAGTGGAAATTTTGACAAGAGGGTTGCTAGCTTCATCAAAAAGTAGGTACAAAATACACAAAGAACAGGAAACTGGGGGAGCAACTAGCAAACATACATGAAAGAACTAGGCTGGATATACGAAAATGTATATTAATGTCTGCATTGTGGATATGGAATAGAGTTCCGAAAATGAAAAAAACAGACTTAATAAATATTAGGATAAACAGATGATTTTATACAACTACTAGTTCACAATAAACATCTGGAAGTTGTGTGAAAATTTAAAATGATTACAGGAGTGTTGTGAAGAGGATTGGCTAAAAAACCTGTTCCAGAAAATATCACTGTCAAAGAATTGAAGCTAACGAACGACTACTATACTAACTTCTGTCTAAATTCCTAGGCATTTCAAAATATATCAACAGCTATAAAAAAAATGATTTATTGAATAGATGCCTGTCAGGGAGTGCTTTTCTGGTACTTAAGCTGGCTTCCAAATCTCCTGATTGACTAAACAATTCACCCTTCTGTTCTTGAAACATCATTCTTTACTATTGAAAAAGTGAATTTCTTACAAGGTACAGATGTTGATTCTGATTTTAACGTTTTTAGTTTTGACTAACTTCATCAAAAATATCTTTTTATTATACAGATACTAAAATAAAAATAAAAATGCAGCTCAGATGCTAAGAAAGATTTGTGCAGTTTATGGAGAAGGTACCATGAATGATTGTATGTCTCAAAAGTGGTTTACAAAGATTCATGCTGGAGATTTCTCACTGCTTGATGCTTCACAGTAAGGTAGACCAGATGATAGCGATCTAATCAATATATAATTTGAAATAATTAATACTATATGATGCAGGATATGGCCAACATACTCGAAATATCCGAATCAAGAGCTTGGTTATGTGAGTTGCTTTGATGTCTGACTTCTTGAGCCAAAAAAATCTCACTAGACCATGTGTTCATGCGCAATACACTAAAGCATAATGAAAACGTTATGTTTTTGAAACAAATTGCGGTAGGTGATGAAAAGTGCTTACTTTACAGAAATGCAGGCAGACCAGATGATAGCGATCTAATCAATATATAATTTGAAATAATTAATACTATATGATGCAGGATATGGCCAACATACTCGAAATATCCGAATCAAGAGCTTGGTTATGTGAGTTGCTTTGATGTCTGACTTCTTGAGCCAAAAAAATCTCACTAGACCATGTGTTCATGCGCAATACACTAAAGCATAATGAAAACGTTATGTTTTTGAAACAAATTGCGGTAGGTGATGAAAAGTGCTTACTTTACAGAAATGCAGAATGTAAGTGTACCAAAGGATTGTCTTCATCTAAAGAAGGTGATGCTGTGTATATGATGAGATTGAAATGGAGTTCTCTACTTCTGGAGAATCAAACAATTTATCTGAACCAGTACTGCTTCCTCCTGATTAGACCAATAGGAGGAAGCAATTCTTGGAAAAATGCATCTTGAATTAGTTGATAATATTGGAATTAATTTGTCAGGTTTATAAAAAATACAAATCGAATTATGGACCTCCCCATTGGACAAAACACTACCAATAAGAAGCCCTAAATGAAAAGGTCATATGACTGATCAGCAGTAGCTAGCAACTTTTTTTCTTTTTTTGGTCTCATTCTTCAACTGACTCAAAAATGGGCAGTCATACTTGCTTGAAGTTGGGGAGAGTCTCTTCTAAAAACCTTGGGGAAACAATCCCACCCCAAAAGAGCACTTCGAGGGTCCTATGACGAAGTGAGTCTCTCCTGCACAAAACTAATGGTTTTGACAACGTTATAACCTCTTCAAGACATGATTCCGTCTACCAGTGATCTCTCAAGAAACATTCGAAGATTATCCGAAGAGCAACAACTAACCCATTTCTCCGATCGTTTTTACAAACTCTAAACGATGAAAGTAGTTGCAAGATAATACACCACAAGTTACTCGGAACTGCTCCAACTAGCTGAGTCTCTGAAAGTAAATTTTTTCCAAACGGAAACCTTTTTCCTTTCTCTAAATTATCTAAATTTGGAATTTCAAAAATTAGTCTTCGTTGTTTGTTCTTTTCATTCAGTTTAGTCAAGATGTTCCTAAATCACAGTTAACCCCCGTGAAAATCCCAACAAGTAAAAGGGTGTTATATTCCATTGGGATAATACTCAACCACATTTCTTCAGAGACTAGACAAAAATTGCTAAAGCTTTGCTGGGAAGGTATCGCTTATCTCTCTATTCATTAGATATTGCACCTTCAGATAACCATTTATTCTAGTCTTTAGTGAATTCTCTTGACAAAAAAAATGTAAATTCCCTTGTAGACTGCAAGAGGCACCCAGAGAAGTTATTTGCTGAGAAAGATAAAATGTAGTGGGAGGATGGAATTATGGAGATGAATATAGTGGAACAAAGCAGAAAATATTTTGTTCATTGAAGTTGATGTCTGAAATAGAATGATTGTCTTTTTATTTTTACTTAATAAATGAAATGATCTTTTTTTGGTCACCTATTACTTATAATAGTTTGACATGGTATCTGCGAAGTTAGAAAAATAAGCATGAATGTATCAAACTTTTGTATGATAGTATTATTATATGCTTCCATGTAATGATTTCATTAATTTTATTCTCTTACTGTTAAGGATTTGTGAGCACAATTGCTCAGAGCATCACTCGTTGGCATCGCAATGGTAATAACAGTAACAGCAGATCCAGTCTTACCCACAGTTCTCCAGATCTTACGAAGGTACCTGAGACATCTTCTTCCTGTGATAAGCCTGTCCAGCTTACTCCAGTTATTCTTGGGAAAAGAAAGGCTCCAAGAGATGTGGCTACTTCAGGATTGTCAGCATCAAAACGGTACGCTTGTTTTAGTATTCACTTTGTTTTTGCATACTTGTTAATGGATTTTCAATTAATGTTTATAAAGATAGACACGGTCACTCTGTCAGTTATTTCCATTAGTTGTATATTGTTCATATTATCAAATCTGCCCCTTGCACTGTTTTTTACTTACTTCATTACCTATGCTACACACATTATCATCATTAGTATTGGTTAATTATTCTATGCGAATATTATAATTGGTTCTCCATCATTATGTTCGTATACATTAAATGTAAAAAGCATTCAACTCTATTCAATATAAATGAAAATCTGTTGCAATATGTTATGTACACATCAATATTTTGAGAGATTTTGTTATTAGTTATAATGCACTGATTTACAGAGACTAGTGTCCTCATCTTGGTTGTTATAATCACAATATTTTATTTATTATAAAAGTCACAATGTCTTGTAACCTCCAGTTTTGAAGTATCTGTCGTAATTTGTAATCTTCAGGGAATTTTAAACTGAATCCTCTATTTAAACTCGGGGAGTAAATTGTTCTCATTCCACTCTCCATGAGGATATCTTGTATCACTTAATTCTTCCGAGTTAATTTGTTATGACATTTTTGCCTCCTGACCCAGGGTTAAGATTTGTGACCCCCAGGTTACCAGATATGCTTGATCAATGCTTTTATTCAATGGGACAATCCGGTGGAGGAAACTTATAGGCTTAAACCTAATATCTCGTCTGCCTATCCCATTGAATCAGTGTATGTAACTTTTTGCACATCATGGGGTTGGAATTCTAATGCTGAAGGATAAAAGCCAAACATAGCAACTAAAACAAGATGAAGACACTAGTCAGTATATTAGAACATAATTATTGTTATTACAATATGTGATGTGTTGAATTGTTTGTGACATAGCAAACAAAAAGAGAGTAAGGGGTGATGCAAGTACCCCAACACAGAATTGACTGTTCTGCAGTGTGTGTATGTACATGTGTTCATTTGCTGACTGCTGATGATATGACTACAACTACTGTTGCTGATGTGTCAATTTTGTTTTTAATCAAAATAAATACAAGAATTTTAATTAACTATACCATGCATTAACCTCTCAAATTACTGTGTAAACATACTGACATAAAACAAAGCTTTAGATATTCCATTTCCATTCCAAATTCAGACCAAAAGGATAGTTTTAATGAAAAAGATCTTCAATTTTGGAAAATTTTCAAATCATTTCAGATATTTTTTTATTTTCATTTTTTTAAAATTTAGTTACTTGAATATTATTTATAACTTTGTTCATTAATGTTCATCTTTCTTAGATTTGAAATGGAATTCAAAACAGATTTATTTTAAAATGATCATAAAATTTGTAGACAGAGAAATCCAAAATTTATTGACATTCACTCACTAAACCTATTAGCCTAGTTTTATTAAACTCTGAAAGTATTTTTCCTGTAGTAATTTTAGATTTGTCTTTCCTATTGTGTTTCAGGAAAGCTGCTATCATTGGTCAGCAACCTTTGTTGCCGAACACTCCTTCTTCTAGGAAGTTGACCTCGAGAATTAAAGGTTTGTTTGATAAAGTTGAATAAATCATTATTACTAAATTTTGAAGGAAGCTTATGTATCTATTCAAATTTAATTCATCTCCTAGTAAGCCTCATTTATTTAGCAAACAGCTGAGTTATTCTCTTTTGTTACAGATGTTTCCAACCAGTATGATTTGAAATCCAACATATTCCCATACACACCTAGCAGGTAAATATTAATTTCAGATAATTGTTTTGACTTTTTTCACTATGTGTGTAAATTCATCATACCTCTCCTCGTGCCATCCACTTCACTCTTGTTTCTTTTTTTTAACTCTTCCCTGTTTATCGTGGTTTGCCTCAGTGACTGCTGTTTTAAACTTCCTGCTGGCTGTATGCTGTATTTGGATGTTAGATGTTTGTTGTGGCTGTTGTTTCTAGGACTTGAGAAGTTGTTAATCCATTTCGCAATAACCTGCTCTTTTAAAAAAAAAGTAGTCATCAAAATTAGCCACCCTGGAAGCTCATGGTAAAGTAGATATTTATTCTGCAATCATAGTGGGATATTTATTTGAACAATTGAGAAGGAAATTCTACAGATGACTTTCTCCATATGACAGGGTGGTTGATGTCTTGATAATGCTGGAAGACTCTTTCTATTCTTGCAGACAGTTTCCTTTTGGATCTCCAGAGAGATTCAAGTGGTTGTTGGTTAACAATCATTTGTAGTCTGCCAATTATGATATGACAGAATTGAGTTCGAAGTCAGTAGCTTGCCTCTAGGTTAAGCTGCGAGTAGTTTTCTCGGCAACTGTGGTGGACCATGATGCAAGGATGACAGCTTTGATCTGATATATGGACTGGCCTTGAGCGAAAATGGCACAGAGACCACTGAAGTGGGCATCAACAAAGATGAAAGTGTTTTTGTTGGTGTCTTAGTGTTTTTGTAGTAGATCAGTTGTGAATTCTTCTTTGATATTGCAGAACATGTGTCCATTGGGAAACCCTGTTTTGTTTTGTCAATTCATGTAGGCTTGCTGTGGCCACAGTGTGATCAGGGATAAAAGTACTGTTTGATCTGATCATACAAAGAAAGGAATGCAGTTTGTCCTTGGATATTGGTTTTCCTGCTTCTTGGATGGTTTGAACTTTGGTCGGTTCCAGTTTGATCCCATCTTTGTTGACTTTGAATCCCCAGGATGTGATTTCTGGTTGTTTGAGGATACATTTTCTGAGGTTGATAGTTAGTATTGCTTTTTCAAGAGCTGTGATAACAAGCTCTAGGGTTTGATCACGTGTTCTATGGTCTGATGCTGCTATGACAATGTTGTCTGGAGTGTTGGCAATGATGGGTTGGAGTCAATAGTTGAGCTCACTCGATGCTGGTAGTTTTGGTAGTCTGCAATGGGGACGGCAGTGAAAATGAAGGAGGAAGGGAGATGTATGGTTGCTCTGACAGCATGGAGTGTAAGCAAGCCAAATTTGATTGTGGACACGGAAATTGAACCAAGTAAAGAAGACACATACAAGTATTCTGACGAACAGATGAAATGTACATTTGATGCATAATATTTATGACAGTGAAAGACTGAGAAAAGAATACATTTAAGGAAACATTGGTACAATTGTGAAGAGAAGGGGAAGATTGGAGATAACACAAAAGATGGGAGCTCTGTGCAGAGTGGTAGTTGCAGCAATCATGTGTTAATGGAGCGAATTTGATTGAAATGCTATGAATCTATAAGGCTTGGAGCATACCAAGGAATGGTTATGGAGACCGGGCATGAGTCTGTATACCTAACTGCCAAGTTCTTGACAATGTATTTAGCATCATGTATGAGCAACTTGGGGGAGGGGGCTATTCTCAGACACTGAAAAACACATGACGAACAGACTAGGTCTGGATCTATTGGTGAGTTTTTGCACCTTAATATCGAAGCCTGCTTGTTTGAGCTTATGTAAGCTGATCTGATCCTAACCATTTTTTCACCGTGACCAATCTCTGTGCTAACTTTGCTCATTTCAGTTCACCAATGTTGAGGCTTTTCAAATACACACAGCTACACAGTTACTCAACTGAGTCCTCACCATGTGCTCCAAATGTGTATACACCTCTAACTCTCTTGAATAAAATGGCAATGCTTTTTACTGCATGATGGTCACAAGGATCTGTCTCCTAATTCTCCTTATCTCAAGAAGCATGCATCGACACAACTCCATGTGTTCTCTGTCTTTCATGGTCCATCCATCGAGTGTCTACCAATGTCAGAGAATAGTCCCCAAGTTGCACATGCAACTTGGCAGTTTGGCACACACACTGAACCCCGTCACTATAACCTTTCCTTGGTACACTCCAAGCTATATGGATTCAAAAGCAGTTCAGACATCTCCACCTCAACTCCGGCACCTGTACTATCTATGATAACAAAGCTTCCACCTTTCGCTATCTCTTCTCTCCTCTTTACATATCATAAGTCATCATTATATGTATTATATTTTCAATCATTATTGTCATTAATCTTCCTGCATTAAATGTACTTTTTATTTGTCCATCTAAATACTTGTATGTGTTTTTTTACTTAGTTTCATCTAACTGCCCACGTTCATACCTGGCACGCATTTTCTTCATACATCTCCCTTCATTCTTTAACTTTCTACTGACGTCCACGTGGGCCCACAATTCCAGCAGGCCTCCATCTTCAACTCAAACTCTCTAGAACATAATTTGTACAAACTGTTTACTTTCACCCTGAATATATCCTATAACTAATGACCTTGATTAGTTATAAAAAGAATTATAATTCTTATAGTAATTTAAACAAAGTTAAAATGCTCAACTTTTACATACATACTCCTCAGGGGTGTATTTAAACATACTTCAATTGTAAAGATATGTTACTTCCATTGAGTGTTCATCCATGTGAATATTAAATCTGTTATGTCGATTTTAATCTCAGACTGCATGCAAATCAATTTATATCATTTTTAAGAATACCAGTTACACACAAAAACTTCTTTGAGTTGATTTTGTACCAACATATTCAACCTTATACTTGATTTTTCCACATCGTACACCCTCTTGCATCCATCAAAATAATAATTTGTAAATTATCAAATGAATTTGCCTTGTACATATAGATAAGACAAAACCAAAGAACATTCTAGCCAGTAGTAACACCTAAATGGGCTATTCCATTAATATGCTGAGACATTAATTATTTGGCATTCTGTGTTCAATCTCCCAACCCACGGTCAGTCAGACAAATGGACTGGAGCCAATTCCCTGGTTCTAGTCAATTCTATGATCTTTCTCACTGATAAAGTCATATATATAATGTGTGTGTGTGTGTGCTTTTGTCTATACATATTTACTGAAAATACATAGTGCTCTATATTTCAGAAAATATTTGTATCATTAATTGTATGAATGACAAAAAACAGGAAATATGGTTATTTGCTATCTCACTGTAGAATTGAAATAATGATTATTTTACTATATCCACATTTATTTGGCTGAAAAATGCAGATGGTGTAGGTATTTTTCTACGCAATGGGAATCATATCATCAACATTAGTTTGAATTTGCTCTGGCATACTTTGTTATTTTTCAGCAAGAGTAACTGCCCAAGTTGGTTGGGGTTCATGACTGATACATCTGTTGGGAAATGTTCAGGCAACTCTAATCAATTTCCTTCCAATAATTGACTTAAATCCAACAGACATGTCATACATTTATTTCACATTATTATTTGTCCTTGATCAATTAACCTCTGTTAACACTGTATCAACTCTGGTACAAAGCAACTGAATGCAGAATGCATGCCCATTGTCCTTATAATGGGAGGCTACTACCTTTAAGATGAGTTGTCTGGGAAGTCTGGATGAAACATTGAAAGAAACATTGAATGGAGAAAAAAATCTATTAATGAAATGGCTGACAGAAGTATTTCTGATGACACTGTCTTCATCACAGAAGAAATTGTAAACAAATTGAGAGAATTCAGTTTGCTACCAGAATCTACTATAGAAAGAGTTAATAGACAGAATCCACAGAATTAATATTTGCAACTTCCAAAAGGTAAGTTGGCTATGCCCTTTTTACTTTTTGAAGGGTTTATACCAATTTTTTAATTCACACCCAAAAATGACAAAAAAAAACACAAATTTCTTTTCTTAAAAAATTCTCGGAAGATGTAGTGAAAAGTACTGGTGTCGGCGCTGTTAGAATCAGCCAAGTATAAACAGTATCCCATGTGGTCCTAAATATGCTTTTTTATATTCAGAGAAGTCAGAATCTAAATATGAAAATACAAGTGTAGGTTAATCGATAGCTGGTCTAAAGAATTTTGTCTTGAAAAATACTGGCATCTGCAAAAACTTTTACTCTTGGTCATTCAATTATCAATTCAAGAAAGATACTGTGCTATGGAGTACTCATGTCAAATTTGAGAATGTTATATTTATTTAAAGTCCTATATTGGTTACAATGGCTACCAAAAGCAATAAATTTTGTTCTTAAACTTTGCTATGTTCTAATGCTTATAATTTTTTTTGCCCAGAAGACTAGAAGGGAGGATTTACATATGTTTATGTACACAGATTGGACTTTCTAACAATACCAAAAGTGTTCAATCTCTAATTCCCTCTTCAACCTTAATTTGCCCTGACTAGTTCTGTATCCAAAATATTGAAAATGTATAAGGCAATAAATACCAATGAAAAAAAACACCAAATTTGTTGGTCTGTGATTAATATTGTGCACAAGCCGGCTCAATATTGGATTTTGACAATTTATCTTTGCGTATGACTTATTACTGTACTATTTTTTATTTTCTTGGCTAATAAGTGTTTCCTTATTTTACAGAATCAAAACATCACCAACAAAAAAAATCAAAAGAAAGGCTTTTTTCCAAGTCCTCTGCACTTCTAAGAACTCCAAAGTAAGTTAGCCACTTCCTCATAATAAACCTATTCAACTAAACTCTGCTTGAAAGCATACTTATTTTTCAACTTTCCTGTATTACAAGGACAAATCAAGTAATTATGCAACTTACATTGCTTTCGTAATTAAGCTGTTTTCATAAATCTTTTATGCATAAATTTGCTTTTTCTTAGAATTATCGAAATGTTTCTTGATGGTGTGATCATTTTATATCTATTATTGTTACCTATTGCAGAAAAATGAAGTCAAGTGTCTTGAGATGAAGTCTAAAGAACCTAGTCTTCAAGAATCAGGCTTTTGTAGAGAACCAGTTGGTAGTGGAAAGGGCAATCGACGACGTAAAAGAAGTGCCAGCCCATTCCGTAGGTTTATGAAAAGAAAGAAATCCGAGAATGTTGTTCCTCCTGTGTCTCCCTTGCATTCTTCTAACGAAATTAATAAACATCGAACACGACGTTCCAGTACTGGCAGTTGCTATAGCCCACATCAAACAGCTGTCAAACCTGTTCTTGCAGACTTTGTTGATTCTCGGATTACCTTTAACCACAATCCTTCCAAATCTATAGCCAGAGTTCTCCAGAAACAAGATAATACTTCTACCTTATCTAGTGAATGCTTGGCTGGAAATAAACAACCTAGCACTCTCACTAGCAATGTAAAGGACTCTTTACCAACTGATAGTAATGAAAACACTGATTCTGATGAGTCCAATGAAGATGGTTTTTCCACTATTTCAGGTGGAACTGTTATTTTTGTTGCAGATACAGAGAAAAAATCCAGCATCAACAACCATCTTGTATTTTCAGCATGTGACAGGGAGATATCTACTGGTTTAAGTAAATATGATCTGGAACCATGTAAGCCTAATTCAACTCGGCAGCTTCACACGTGTTCCCAGTCTGTAGAGAGGAGACGCACATCTTTGCGTAGTATTCAACATAATAATGCGAGTGGGAATAATCAAACCAAGAAACGGTCATATAGTGCTGCAGATACCAAGGTACTGCATCGGCCTACTGCTTTTGCAAGCTTGAAAGTGACAGGAGAAACTAAGAAAATTCTTCAAAGAGCCCAGGTTCCTGATAAATGTTTAATCCAACCTGGAAGCATGATGTATTGTTCATCTCCTATAATTGCTGACCAGAAAAACTTTCACAGAACATCACCTGTGGATGCATCTTTACAAAAACACAACCTTAAAGGGGTGCCAGTTTGTCAATCTTCCTCATCTGAATGTAATCAGATATCTGCAACCCCGAAACAAAAAAGCTTCTCCCCTGCTATCGCCAAAGCTGATGTTCTCTTGAGACATTTCAACAAGCAGGAGACGGAAGATGCTGCTAGAAATAATGAAACTGATGGAGAAGTTTCTTCCCTTCACTGGATACGATATCGAGATGATAATGGACAAGCTTGTCTTTATAAAAACACAAATGAAGTTGATTGCTTTTCTGCCCCCACACCTACTAAATGTCCCCGTTTGCGCAGGGTTTCCAGTCCTCTTTCTAGGTACAAAACAGAAGAGAAAATGAAAGGATCAAGAGCCTTTGACATCCCTGGAGACAGACGCCAGACAGAATACAAGCAAATGATAAAGGCCTGTTTAAATTCACCAAATTTATACAGGGGAGTTCTGATGGAGAACATGAGTGAAACTCGTCTTAGATCACCTTTGATTTCTAAAAGAAGACACAGATCTTTGGATGGAACATCCGACTCTAATGTTGCTGTTATCCGTCAGAAATTTGTCCTTAAAGAATTGGAGAAACGGCAACAACTGCACCGGAAAAATGTTAATACCAATCCTGGCTCAAAGAAAAATTTGGAACTGTTCACTGAAACTCAAACAATTTCATTAGAAAAAGAGAATTCTGTTTTTCTCAGTCCTGCTCCTATTCTAAGATACAGAAAAGAACAATTACCAATGGTTCAAATAAATGTAGAGAAGGATCCAAGTCCACAGCAGGCTCTGAAAGTCTGTAACAAAGGAAGTGAACCCTCATTATTAAATGGAATGAATAAGACTCCCATCTGTGACATGAAAAATGTCTGTATTAAGCCAACGTTGGCCCCTACATTTGTGAAAATGGAGCATCAGATCTTAAACCATAAGATACATACACCAATCAAAGCCATTCATAGACCTCTGGATCACTTTGGTCAGACCTCTAAATGACTTGCATATCAAAACATTAATTGTTCCAACACTAGAGATACAGCTCTTGCATATCATGCAGAATTGGGCAAGTATAAAACATTCTAAATAGCCATACTGAAGTACTAAAAGATGAAAGATTTCAAGAAGTTTCCTATTCATCTTTGCTTTCTTTTCATGAAAACCATATATAGATAATTCTTGAATTTTATTGACCCTGCATTTTTGAATGCAGATATATAACATTCCTATTCACTTCATATGATACATTTTTTTTACCTTGGAATCTGTCCATTTTGTTTAAAAATCAATTTTTTTTCCATTAACACAAATATGAATTTTTAAAGATATGATTCATGTAATAATGTTCATGATCTGAAACTTGAAGGCATTAGTTACACCATAATGAATTTTTTGTATGGTATACCTTGCTATAGGAATCATAATTTTCAGTATTAAAGTTGATGGATTTATAATCTCACTTTGCACTGTCTGGTTGAAAAAGAAAAATTGGATTAGAATGTTTGCTGGTGGTTTATTCTTAAAACTTGTTAATCCTCAAATCCGGATTGTTTAGTTTCTTCAAGATTTTATTTTGAGAAAAGATGAAAATGTACCCCAGTTTCCCTGTTTATTGAGGAAGAAAAATTTTAATGAGGATCCTGACAACAGGATCTCTCTTTCTTAGTCTCCCACTTATCTGCATTGTAGTGTTTGATATCTTTTTCTCTTTTATTTTTTTTATTGATCTCATGATCTTTCTCCTCCATTGTCCCTCTGTACTCTTTCTCATTCCTTTTTTCCTATATTCCACAGTCATCGGAATCAAATTTGACATTGTAATGAATGTCCTATTTGTATTGTCAATTCATCAAATATGCACATGCAAACAGATTGTATTGTCTGAAAGTCTACTGACATAGGTGTTGAAGAAGAAAAGTAATTTTGAAAAGGTGCAAATTGCCACTTGAGATTTCTCTTCATACCAGATGTTGCTGAATTGTGAACTTTAATATTGTGAGGCTTATCATTTATTAGATGTTATATATCTTTACCATTCTTTTGTATGTTTTTGATTTTGCAAAACTTGCTTGATCATTATCACTTTATCAATTTGACATTTTACTGCATACTATAATTTCTTCATATAACTGCATCTACATACAATGTTAATTACTTTTAGTCATTCATCTCCAGTCAAATAATGCTGATCCTGGTCATGGCTGAATTAACTATTGGTGTATACTTTGTGTTGTAAACTTTAGAGAATGTTACTCTGTTTGATACTTGTTGGATGAGACCACATGTAGGCAGTTTTGATTTTGTTTTAGAACAACCAATTCTACTGAAGTAGTATGGTATTTAGTAAGTGGCCAAATTGCTTTTGACAACAGTAGTCACTCTAATTTTGTGGATACAATTATTTGCTCCCCACCACATGAATAAAGGGAAGCAACTTCAAACTTTTGGAAAAATTTCAATATTTTGTTCTTACGTTTTTTTCTTCTTGCTGGATGAAAAAAATGTCCAAATATTTGCTTGAAAAAAAAAAAAAGAAAGAAAAGCAAATTTTCATTAATACTAATGTAAAATCAGGCTGTTTTATTTCAGTGTTTTAAAAAATCAATATGTGTGTTGACAGCTTTTGGTGTTTGGCCCCCTCTACCCCAAGACATTTCATCTTAATTTTTTTAGTGGCTTTTTTATCATGAGTTTTATTCAGACTGTTTAAGAAAAAAAAGCAACTTGAGGTCAAGAGGATAAAAAAAGAAGACATAAAAATCAGTTGTTAATTAAATTAATTAAAATTGATAATGATGATATGTTTGATTAAACAATAACATTTATCCTAAAGTTGGGCCAGATAGAGGTTACTATGAACCTATGGAAGATTGCAACTTTACATATAAGATGCAGTGTGATATTTTATTTTATTTTATTTTTATTGCCTCTTACATTCCATAAAATATGATAGCTGATTTTTTTTTTTTTTTTGTAATTTTTAGAAAATCTGGGATGTTTTTTTTTTTTTTTTTTTTTTTTTTTGTTGCCTTTTTCACATGTAAAAGATCAAAGGTTATTCGTGGAATATTGATTGACCTAAAACTTTTGCAAAATCAATATTACAATCAATTACTTGCAACGTGTGTTTGATATTGGTCCATGAAAACTTAAACTATCACCTAAATTAAACTTTATTATTTTGTATTATTTCTGGATGTATTCATTAATATGCTTTCAAACAACTAGCTTTATTAATTTATAGAAATCTTTTTAAGTTATTTTGGAAGTACTAACACAGCACAATATTTTCTACTTCTTAATAAGGAAAAAATAAATAATTGAAGTGTTGCAGTATACTCTGTAAGCTGCATTTTTATAGCTTTGGTGTATATTTTTACCTTTGTAAAATAAAGTGAAAAGAGTCATGTCAACTGATTTGTCAATTTAAAAAAAAAAATAGAATTGGAGTAGAGATATGAGTGTCTAATCATGTTAGCAGTTACACCATCACTTTATAATAGAAAGAATTGTGTGACACATAATGGGCTTGTTTGTTCTGATAGTTCTGAAGTAAGTAATGTATAGATGAACAGTCTGTGTATTTTATCATAATAGTTGTTCTTAGGCATATCAGTTTTTCACATTTTCTATCTTTAATTTCATTAATGCTTATTGTGCCACCACGGCAACTAGGTACTACTTACTGACAAAGCAGAAGGTCCCAACATCTAAACTGAGCAGGGTTGACAGTGCCAGAATAACAACGTGATATGAAGGGTCTATATTGATGATTGACTTCAATGTGATCTTTCTGTCATATAGCCTGCTTAGTTATGTCCTAAGTGTGTGTATTAGTTGATATTCAAGAATGATTGTATATTGAATCCATTTGCTCTCACTGGAATATTTTGATATGAATGAATAAGGTTTTGTTTTTATGGAATCCACTCTTTCTAATTTGATCATATGTGGCTTGCTTTGGAATTATTTTCAAACAATTTCATTGCTGATATATTTGATGCACATACACATCAGAGATTCAAGTTGTCATCTATTATACAAGGATTGTTTCAGTCTTTCTCCATCTTATGTTGTCATTACAATGTTTTGGAGACCCAAACCTCTTCCAACTGTGTTCTAAATTTACATGAGCTTTAGTAATGGTTTTATTCACTATTTGACTTAGTCTAGTAAATAAGAGTTCTGGTAAAACTCATTTGGTTCTTTAGAAGTGGTGAGTCCAGGTAGATCAGGTAGTGAAGGAATACACATTCAGTGGGGAGACAGTTATCAGTTCTGAAATTCTGTAGACATGAAAGGAATGAGAACAACAGATCAAGTAAAAGGTTCTGTCAGACATTCCCAGAAGATAGAACAGCCAAAATGTTGTGATAAACACAACAGATGATGAAAATGATCCAAAAGAATCATATTTGTTATTGCCAAGAGATTTCATTTTGAATAATACCTGTCGTATAAACAAAAAATACATAACTATCAGAAAGAAAAGTCAAAAGTGTTTTACAGAAAGTAATTATCTTAACGTGAGGCAACAAATGAGCTCATTTGTTTCATACTCGGTTGTCTATCCACCTGATTTCAAACCCGAAATTAGGCTGCTTTGAATCTAAATTTTTCTAATTCTGTGGGAAATTTCATCAATTATGCTATGCTTCCTGGAAATAACATAGCCATCAAAGGAATGAGTTATGAAAAAAGAATTTGTGCCATTTCAACCCAAAATTCGCATTTTATTTAACAGATCTTCCAATTATCAACATAGAAAGAATACAAGTGAAGTTTGTGCAATATTTTGGCAGGAGCCCTATTTCAGACTGCATGATTTTACAAGTAGTACTGATAACATTTGCCCATTCAAATATATAGATGTCAAAATAGATATAATTACTTCATCCTTGTGAGTTTTGCTTGAAGTAAGGGATCTGTCATTTAGAGATTGTCTAGAATTAATATTAGAATGGCTAAGATGGCAACTCAGCTGTAGGAATAGTTATCTAATTTTCCTGTGTATATATAGCTACTAGGCCTAATTTCAATCTTTATTATTGATTCTGGTTTTGGCTTTTGCAAATATAACATATTTTGATTTTTCACAGAATTGAGTGATTCTTATGTGGCACCCCCTATACTTTTACGTAGGAATTAAATACAAAACCCTTCTTTTAGCTAGATATTGAAAACATCACTTCCCATGATGACTTCTATAAAAGCCCTGGATGCTCATTGGTGCTGGCACTTCTAGCTAGTTATACTTTTGGCCCTAGTTACCAGTCCCGGTAATGGGTGTTGTGGAACTAGTAAGAAAAATAAGTATGTAATTTTCATTTTTTTTTTTTTTTTTTTTTTTTTCAAATCAAAAATATACTCATTCATTCTCTATCTCATTCCAACAAAACTTCTACAAACAGCTAAACGTCAGAATGCTACAATGTATGCAACCATTTTGCAATGGATTATTATTGCTAATTGAGCCCCCCCCCTCCCAAAAAAGACAAGTGAAAAAAGAATTTTTTTTAAAAACTTGGTTTTAGAAGGTGGCTACTGGACCACATATATAAATTTCCAAAGCTTTATGCCAAACAATGTGACCAGGAGCACTGAAATAGATGGACAGACATGTGAAGAGGGAAGAATACCTCAATGCCTTTATATTTGATATTTCTTGAATCATATCACAAAACATGTACATTATGTGTGTGCATATATATTTGTCATAATCTTTATTCTGAACTTTTTTTTGAAAATAAAGCTTTTTAATCAGTTTTAAGTTTCTTAGTATTTCATACTGCCAGTTTTTGCATCTATATGTATTTGGTATTGAAGATTGCTTGTAAAAAAAGAAAAATCTACCTCATATTTACACCAGTACATCTATGTATATGTTACCTGCCTTACAGTCATGGTTACCAAGTTAAGCAAACTGTTGTTTGTGTGTTTGTTCCTTACTGAGTGCCAAACGACTGTGACCTTGTGTCAAACTAATTTAAGCCAAATTAATATCAACATAAATAAGTTTATATTCATGTACATTAATTTGCATTTGTATGCATAAATCTATACATGAATGATAAAATTTCAATTTATGAAAAAGTTTTTTTTTTTCAAATGTAAGTTCACGCACATAGCACAGCAGATAAGCTCTCAAATTATGATATCGTGCAATTTAAAAAAAACATGAAATTCCTCACGGTGCATATCATAACATTAATTTTCAGATGTTGAAAGAAGTCAGATTTCACTTCTAAGGTCAAATTCAAGATTATTATTACTGAAAAAATCTAGCCAATTTCAATGTTTGAAATGGTTGAATTTCAATTATTGAATATTCCTCATATTTATTTCTGGTTGTTGGCGACCCTTGGAGTGTAAATACACTAGTTATTGCATTCCCTTTACAATGTTTTTTGTATCAAAATTCATATAAAATTATTCTATGTTGTTTTGAATTAATTGTTCATTTTTAGTGACATAATAGTAACAAATGTTTAATTGGTTTCCCCAACATTACATTTGGACACTTTGTATGACTAATTGTGATCCCCTGCCATTTTTTCATGACTAATATTTTGTGCTTTTGATCCGTGCCCCTCCTAAGGGAATTTGTCAGTTTTGAAAAAAGTTGAAGTTGATTTTTTCCTTGAATTCAAAATCAAGTCTTTGTCACTTTTGAAAAATGCTGTCATATGGTGGTATCTTGTGATGTCATGCATAATGTAATAGTGAATAGATATTGATTTTTATAGATCAATACCACAGAGATCCATAGGCTATGAAGTAAGGGTTCATGATGAGGTTTTTAGGTAACAAAGAAATAGAATGTAAAATGAAAATACTGAGATTTGTTTCAGTTGATCTTCAAGTCTTAGTCGATTTTACAAGTATCTGTATAGTTGAAGAGTACTTAGATTCTTTTTTTTGATGAGATTTTTAATTCAAAAACTACTTAGATACTTCTTTGTTAATAAGATTTTTGATTCCTAAGGTTAGGGTTGAGAAATTTGGGATATTTCTTTTACTTATATGTATAAGTACTTTACCTGTCCGTGGTTTTAAATGGACAAAAACTTTTTGAATTTTTTTTGTTTTGTATCAGGGGAGCCTTATCAGCTGCAAAGTTCATCAAGTCTTTTTTTAACGAAAGACATTTTTGAATGAGGTATACATCTTTAGTGTTATTGACTATTTTTTTAGGAATGAGCTGCCTAATAGACTAATCATTTAAAATAATTGGTGACTAATCAACAATCAAAATAGTCGTTAGTTGTGCTCCTAGCTGGGAGACAGTGGTTAGATGAACATTTTAGCACAGGCTGACATTGCAGGCTCCAAAACAGCAACTTTCTTCATACATGCCACCAAGACTCTCCATGCACACCAGGCCAGAGCTGCAAGGCTTGTATAATTCCTAATAATGATGCTAGTGACACCGGACACAATCACTATGACAAGCAGCCTGGAGTGCAAAAGCATCCCTGAAGGAGGTTGTGGCACTTGTAACAGTGCTCGGAGGGATCAGGAATCCATTTCTAGAACATTGACACAAGGGACATCATAGGCACACAAATTGCTGAAATTGTAAAACGGATCAAGAATCTTGGTTAGGAAGCAGTACACCAAATTTGTGAGAGAAAGATGTTGTATGCTATTCTAGCCTCTCACACAATCACTTCCAAAGAACAAGTTACTCTCTGACTGGTGGCCTACTGAGCAGTAGTAAGTCAAAAGAGTAGGTACTGTTTGCGGCCCTGAAAAGTGACCGATATGCAGATATTGATGATTTCTTCTCCCATGAAAACCTGGCAGTCCCGCCAGCTCTGTCAATGGAGCAAAATTTTGGGTTTGGGTTAAAGTAGATCTACTTTGCTGCCTGTAATCAGACTAGCTCAAAAAGAATTGTGTGCCTATGGTTGATGCAACAATTCTTGATGGTGCAGCTGTGGTTCAAATGCTTAATCCTGGAACATCAAGAACATTTTGAGAGTATGGAGAAAGTTTTGATATAAATCTCTGCTCAACTTAAAAAATGCAGCCACATCAAATTCGTCTGTAAGTCTGAAAGCTTCAATTAGACTAGAGACAGAACCAGGGAAAGAGTGATTCTTTCTACTGCTATGCCAAAGAACTGGAAGGACTTCTTTCGATGAAAACTAAATTGTTTGCTTTTTGTCACATGAAGCTGTTCATCTTCTTTTAGTACAGAGTAACGGATGGAAGTGGAGGCCTCTGCTCTCCAGCTGACTCATACTTGACCTGCATTGCCCCATGTTCGCATGAGGTGGCTGTGGCTTCATTGAGCAAGGTAGCTCCTGATAAATTTTGGGTTGCCTTTGGTGTTGGGTCAAGTTTTCAGTACACAGCTGTTCATGAAATAGTTGTTATAATGAATCCAATGCACTGTCTGACTCTGCCACACCTGGTGAAATCGTAGCAGACTAGGATTGTATCTGTTTTTGCTGATTGAGGAACTTTCCCAGAGGTGATGAGGTTTTCAATGAAATCCCATGCATGCCAAGAGAGGTCATTGAGGGATCAATGTTACTTTTAGAGCAATTTATGGTGCTGATGTATGACCCGACCAGTGAGAGCATGGAAGTGAATGATGCCAAGGAACAGCACTTCACACAGTTTTGCACCTCAGAGAACAATCCTCTGATCCAAGCAGCGCATTAAGTGCATTTGACACCAGACCAATGATTGGAACCAATCATTGGTCTTGGATAAATAGATGCCAGAACCATCTGACTAGAGCTGGACAAAAGAAACAACTTGGTGGTAGTCACTTTGGAACACTCAGCCTAAAGCATGGAAATCATGTCATGAATTGTACTGCTGTGACTTTATGGTGCAAGAGTGCCAAAGCAGCACTCATGCGTTGTATTGTGCTTCTGTTCTTGTGACTATTAGGTTTCAATCATTACTAATATCATCATCAATATAGTATCAAAATAGCCTACTATCATGGGTCTATTCTGTCCATTATTTTTGTATTATCATTATATTATTATGTATATAGTGTCAAAATGGAACAAAATTTCATATTACATAAGTCCAATCCAGTGTTCAATCTAAAATAAACATGTGAGCAAAAGAATGACATTCTAACATTTTTTTTTCAACTGACTTTGATCTAAATGCATTTCTTTGTGTTCTGGTGATCCCAAAAGTATCACCAAATGAATCGGTATTCCCAACTTAGTTGGAAATGTCTGCTTAAATGTTTTTCTGCACTGTTTGATTCCAGAATTAAATGCATTCCCCTCTACACCTGTAAATTAATGTCATAATATGGAGGGATGCAACAACCTATCAACAAAAATCGATTAAAAATTAGTCGCTGACTAATTTGTCGACAGATTGTTGGTTATATCAACACTGTAGCACTAAACTAAATCACACTTTTCTTGAGCTGACTGGTAAACAAGCCCCAGCAAGATGATGGCCACCGCTGCAACACCATTACGTTACGTCTTGAAACATTTGAAGTCTAGAATTATTTAACCCTCAATAGAGCAAAGAGGATTACCTGCAAGATTTGTAACGTGGACCTTGCTTATCATGGGAGCACTATCATCGACAATGCATGAACAGGTGGATGATGCAGACTTGCCTTGGTAAGATAGTTATAAACACAAATGAAAAATTTCCCTAGAAAATTGACACATGATTTTTAGAAACATAAGATTGGAAGAAAAATATGCTGTAAATTTTCTGTGACTAAACTCTATAGAACTTGAGATTTTTCATGAAAATAACAGCCTGAAATATTTTGTACATAAACAAAAAATGGCTGACAAATACAACATTTGCTGGGACCGTTCACTTTGTCTATTCTCAGTTTGTCTACTATCTCCATGCTAGAATCGGTTTGTCTAAATTATTCAATCTGATTCTTACAACAATTTTGTATAAAAATATTTCAAATTGCAGAATTTGATAAACTATTTCTTTAAAAATAACAAAGAATCTTTTTTTCTCAAATTTTTGATTTTGAGAAGACATTGAAATTTGCAGAATTATTAAAATAAATGTTTTTTTCCAAAAATCCCAAGGCCAAGACTTTTGTTTTTATATCATTCAGGTTGTTTTGTTACTATACAAAAAATATATTTCTTAACAAAATTTTATGTTAATTTTCAAAAAATCTGCAATATAATATTGCAGATTTTCTCCGAAAATTTATATCAGATGTTTTTACAACTTCTGTTTTAATAATAACCAAATTTTAGTGATGAATCAATTTTTTAAGGTGACGAGTCCTTTTGTACATAAATAGAACTCTGAAAAAAAAAAAGTATAAAATATTATTTTATAGAAAATCCAGAACAATCTAAGATTTTTTATTTATGTTCAGATAATCGATAACTGATTTTAAAGAAAAAATTATTGTTCCTACCTAGATAGCTAGCATAAATGTTAAAAGCCAAGAGAATTCCTTCTATATGAGTGTCCAGGATTCTAGAATTAAGAAAAAAATATGGCTTGAATTAGGGATGGGTGGTATATCGACTTTACACTGTATATCGATATATATTCTCAAATGCAGTATAGAATTAAACAATACAGTTTACATTTTGCAAATTTTTGGCCATAAAAGTTTTTCGTATTTATTGCTCTAAACAGAAGTACAAGTTTTGCTTAGTGAATGAGTTTATAGTGAGTGTCTCATAACAAGAGTAGGTTGGAAATTAAAAAAAAAAAGACTTTATTATTCCTTCTACTGTGGTACCTACTTGGCCAAGATTGTGACACATTTGGATACATTTCTTGAAACTGGAGTTGCAAACATTTGTTTCTTCAAATTCATTACATTAACAAACGGCCTGTCATCAATTTCTTTTGACCTTCAAGTGAAAATGTTTTGTACGAATACCACTAAAAAGTCATGCATACAGTTGCTGACAACCTGGATTGCCCAATTACCAATTTGGGCAATTTTTACCCTGAAAAAATTAAAAATCTAGCTATTTTAGCTACTAGCAGAGGTAACTACCACTGTTTTGGCAATCTTTATGCTAGGTCGGATTAAGAGCCTTCCGTCCTGGTTATGCCATCTTTTTTTTTCTTTTAAAAAAAAATCAAATTCATGCAGTCCGAAGAAGAGTAAAGGTACCATGGATGGCTTTCTACTAAAGGAGCAGACATGAACTCCACATTATGTGACTGCCCACACTGAGTCAGTACTAAACCTGCTGGCCAATGACATGAGGCCACTCTCCATGGTTAATGGTAAATGATTTGTCAGTTCAATCTCGAATCCAGAATCCATGTCACCCACTTGATAGAGAAGAAGTATGAAACAAGCCTTGTGAAGGTAAGTTCTCAATACACATACAAACACAATAGTGATTTGTATTTGATTTAACTATATAATTGGACACTTGCACTGAAGAATCATATAAGTCCATTGTGAACTTTTTTGGACAGTGCATATATTTGCAGTTATAAAGTCAATCCAAATCAGTTGGAGAGTGGATGTGATCACTCCTACTGTCTATGAACAACCCTGAATGAACACAACACTCTAGTTTATTGATGTGCCCGGGTAAAAATATACATCTATAAGATAGTATGTAACTGTTAGATACGCAATTCTCTTTTCCAAAATTTACAAATTATATATCTGCACGAAAGCGATATTTCTGCCTGCATAAAGTGCTTGTTTTTTTTTCCCTATTTTTATGATTGACTACTTTTTGTTTCGTATTTTTTTCTCCATTGACATCTATTAAATGGGCTATTTTTGTCTCTAAATTCGCTCTTTTATGAATTTTGGGAAAGTTTATTTTTAATTGAATTTGGCTCCTCTGCATCTATCCTCTGCCTGCCTTTATAAACCATCAATCTTGGAATATAAGAGTACAAAAAATATGATGGAAGAAAGCCACTATGAACTCACAAAATGGACAAATGCAGGTAGTTAATCAGTTGCAATCAACCCTATTCAACTTTTACTTTTTGATAAATTTTAGATCATTACCCCTGACAGTGGAAAATAAAACTTTCCTCCATAAGCTCGAATTGAATTGCATATTTTGAAAAATGATTTATCAATGGAGTAAATAGTTCAGTAGTAGAGTTATATAGTAAATTGCATAGCAATATCTCGACTTTACTGCAAAATATGCACCAATTAAAACAGCACTATTTAAGGTATTCCTATACAATTGATAAACAGCATAAGTTACAAAATTTTCTTGACATCTTGAATAAATGCTTCTTTACGTCAGTAAAGAATTGATTTGAAAAAAAAGCAAATATTTTTTTAATATCATTATACACTATTAAAAAGCAAGAGATCATTTAACATGTAAATCAACACCCCCCCCCAAGAACAAGGTGATTTTCGAACATTTATCTGCTAAAAACCTGCCCAGGGTCACATTGGTACAAAGAGAACATTTCATGGGGTCATGTCGAGTAGTTTTTGTGGTAGGCTGCCACATACTGATGGACGGACAATAATTGAATTGTGATATACCAGGGCATGCCCATACAAAAGAGGCATGTTTGGAAGTTGACGCACATTATGTTTCATGGGTGTGTGGAGCGGCTTGCTATGATAATATAGATAATTAATACTAGCAATAATGTCAGCTACTGCCCAGGAGAAAAATAACTGCATATATAACACTTCTTTCTCTTGCTTTTAATCCTTAAAAAAGAAAGAGTTCCACTACGCTTTTGATTCCTCTAACCAGTTTTGATCCCTTACAGTAAAAAATACACCCTCGATTTTGACCCCTAAAAATGAATAGGAAATTTCCCATCTAAAAGTGAAAAATATGTGCCCTCAAGTTTGACCTCTGAAAGTTGAAAAAAAATGATCTGCCGGGATTTTGGCCCCTAGATTTGGAAAGAAGGTTTCCCCACGAGAGAGGGGTCAGCAGGCATGCCCCCAGAAAAGAAAAAAGAAGTTTGTCCCCAATTTCGATTCCCCCCCCCCCCAACTCCATTTTGACCTTAAATGAGAAAGAAAAAGTTCCTTACCCTGCTTTTGACCCATAAAAGTTAATAAAAAGATTCTGTCGTAATATTGATCCCTGGAAATTCTTTAATAAGTTCCCCCACGATTTTGACCTCAAAAAGGGAAAAAAAAATTTTCGAACGCTAAAATTAGGAAAAAAAAAGTTTCCACCATACAATCTACATAAACTCCAATCTAAAAATTTCGTGTTTTTGAAAAATGATTTATCTATGAAATAATGGTTTCCGCAGTATGAGTTGCATCGTAAATACAAACAGTCTGAAAATCGAGTTATGTAAGAAAAAAGATTTCAAAGAATAAATTTGAATGAAATGAGCGTTACAGTCATGTAGTAGATAGAAGCCCCCAGCTTTAAAACCTCTTGAAATGTGAGAAATCACCACAGTTTTTTTCACTCTAATCCTGATCATTTTAGGAGTACTTGAGTAATTATCTCCAGCTGCGATGCACCGTTTGGGAGGAGATGCAAACTCAGACTTCAGAAACCCGACTTTTTTAAACAGTTAAAGGTCAATTGAAACAAAATCAGCATTCCAAATTGCATGCATTTGATGACGATGAAAAATCGTACTCCATTTTTTTTCTCGATATATCCAATAGACTGAAAATTTCAACTCGAGTGTCCACCTGCGCAAAAAAGACGTTGAGTAAGGGGATCCATTGTGACATCCTGCAAGCAGATCCATGGGTATTTTTAACGAATTAAAGCTCGTGTGGTGGTCAGGAGTGTCTGAGAACAATTAAATTCTGCACACCTTGCAACATAAGAAACAGT
>OY735214.1:27648036-27750536 GCA_963457665.1 Thysanoteuthis rhombus
TATATACGTATATATATATATATATATATATATACGTATATATATATATATATATATATATACGTATATATATATATACGTATATATATATATATATATATATACGTATATATATATATACGTATATATATATATATATATATATACGTATATATATATATACGTATATATATATATATATATATATACGTATATATATATATATATATATATATACGTATATACGTATATATATATATATATATACGTATATATATATATATATATACGTATATATATATATATATACGTATATATATATATATATATATACGTATATATATATATATATATATACGTATATATATATATATATATATATACGTATATATATATATATACGAATATATATATATATATACATGTATATATATATATATATATACGTGTATATATATATATATATATACGTGTATATATATATATATATATATACGTGTATATATATATATATATACGTGTATATATATATATATATACGTGTATATATATATATATATATATATGTATATATATATATATATATATATATATATATATATATATATATATATATATATATATATATATATATATATATATATATATATATATATATACGTGTATATGTATATATATATATATATACGTGTATATGTATATATATATATATATACGTGTATATGTATATATATATATATATACGTGTATATGTATATATATATATATATATATATACGTTTATATATATATATATATATATATATATATATACGTTTATATATATATATATATATATATATATATATACGTTTATATATATATATATATATATATATATATACGTGTATATGTATATATATATATATATATATATATATACGTTTATATATATATATATATATATATATATATATACGTATATATATATATATATATATATATACGTTTATATATATATATATATATATATATATATATATATATACGTATATATATATATATATATATATATATATACGTATATATATATATATATATATATATATATACGTATATATATATATATATATATATATACGTATATATATATATATATATATATATATACGTATATATATATATATATATATATATACGTATATATATATATATATATATATATATACGTATATATATATATATATATATATATACGTATATATATATATATATATATATATACGTATATGTATATATATATATATATATATACGTATATGTATATATATATATATATATATATATATATATACGTATATATATATATATATATATATATATATATATATATATACGTATATATATATATATATATATATATATATATACGTATATATATATATATATATATATATATATATATACGTATATATATATATATATACGTATATATATATATATATACGTATATATATATATATATATATATATATATATATATATATACGTATATGTATATATATAATATATATATATATATATACGTATATGATATATATATATATATATATATATATACATATACGTATATATATATATATATATATATATATACATATACGTATATATATATATATATATATATATATACATATACGTATATATATATATATATATATATATATACATATACGTATATATATATATATATATACATATACGTATATATATATATATATATATATATATACATATACGTATATATATATATATATATATATATATATATACATATACGTATATATATATATATATATATATATATATACATATACGTATATATATATATATATATATATATATATACATATACGTATATATATATATATATATATATATATATACATATACGTATATATATATATATATATATATATATACATATACGTATATATATATATATATATATATATATACATATACGTATATATATATATATATACGTATATATATATATATATATATATATATATATACGTATATATATATATATATATATACGTATATATATATATATATACGTATATATATATATATATATATATATATATATATATACGTATATATATATATATACGTATATATATATATATATATATATATATATATACGTATATATATATATATATATATATATATATATATATACGTATATATATATATATATATATATATATATATATATACGTATATATATATATATATATATATATATATATATATATACGTATATATATATATATATATATATATACGTATATATATATATATATATATATATACGTATATATATATATATATATATATATATATACGTATATATATATATATATATATATATATATATACGTATATATATATATATATATATATATATATATACGTATATATATATATATATATATATATACGTATATATATATATATATATATATATATATATATACGTATATATATATATATATATATATATATATATATATATACGTATATATATATATATATATATATATATACGTATATATATATATATATATATATATACATATACGTATATATATATATATATATATATATACATATACGTATATATATATATATATATATATATACATATACGTATATATATATATATATATATATATACATATACGTATATATATATATATATATATATATATATATATACATATACGTATATATATATATATATATATATATATATATACATATACGTATATATATATATATATATATATATATATATACATATACGTATATATATATATATATATATATATATATATATACATATACGTATATATATATATATATATATATATATATATATATACATATACGTATATATATATATATATATGTTTCAGCACTTCGACATATACTGGATCTACACTTTGCCGAGTGATGGCCTCCATGACCTTAGGGATTTCTAATGCCTTTTCGAAGTTGATAAATGTTACGGCGAGAGGTAGTTTATATTTTGCTGCCTTTTCTTTCAGCTGATCTATCGAATGCAGGTGGTCTATGGTCGAGTAGCTTCTTCTAAAGACAGCTTGATCACGTGGCTGGTTTTAATCGAGTGTTTTCGTGATTTGGTTGGTGATGATCTTTTGAAAAGTTTGTATACACAGTTGAGTTCCCTTTTTTTATATAAAAGCATTATGATAGCAGTGTTCCAATCTTCTGGGACTTCACTGTGTTTTAGACACAAGTTGAAGAAAACGGCTATTTTCCTAGTGATGATTTTACCTGCTTTTCGGAGTAGGTCGATGGTGATGTTGTCTTGTCCGGGGCCATTCCTTTCTTCGTCTGTTTAATGGCTTCTTTCACCTCCCACGGGTTACTTTTACTTTTAGAAAGTGCTCACGTCTTCCGTATCTCGCTCATTGTTTTGTAGTCCTTGTTTGGACAAATAAAATTTCCAGTAGAATTCTTTGGCACGTCCAATAATCCTGTCTCAGTCACACATATATATATATACATACATATACACATACATATATATATATATATATATATATATATATATATATATATATACATATATATATATACATTCATATATATATATACATATACATTCATATATATATATACATATACATTCATATATATATATACATACATATATATATACATACATATATATATATATATATATATACATACATATATATATATATATACATACATATATATATATATATACATACATATATATATATATATATATACATATATATATATACATACATATATATATATATATATATACATATATATATATACATATATATATATACATATATATATATACATACATATATATACATACATATATATATATATATATACATACATATATATATATATATATATATACATATATATATATACATATATATATATACATATATATATATATATATATATATATACATATATATATATACATACATATATATACATACATATATATATATATATATACATACATATATATATATATATATATATATATATATATATACACACATATATAAATATATGTATCTATGTACGTATACACATATTTATATACATATAATGCATATAATGCTCTTCCATACGAATAGAGCACTCAGATGGATGAGGGATTTCTGAGTAAATAAATGTATCGCTTGAATTCAGCCTTACTGACTGTCCAGTTCCGTAGTCCAGAAGTAGGATATTGGCCTGCATGTCTAGAGTGAAGGTTCAATTCTGCCTCTATGATGAGAAGTCTACACTTAAGGGATGTAATACATCAAAACAGCTGCCAGAGGATGAAACAATAATAATAATATACACACATATATATACACACATATACACATGTATATGCACTCATATATACATACATACATAGATATATATATATATATACATGCATAAATATACACACATATTTATATACCTACATACGTATATACACACATATGTATATACACATATACACACACGTATATATATATATACATATACACACACAATTATATATGTATACATACACATATATACATACATACATATACAAATATATAAATATACATACAAACACACATATGTATATATAAACATACATATACACGTAAACGTATATATTCCATATATATATGTCTATAAATATATACATATACATATATATATGTATGAACATATTTAAATTTATAGACATATACATACATATGCACACATATATATTCATATATGTATATATACATACATACATACATACTTAAGCACATATGTGAATTTTTTTATATATATATACATACATAAGCACAGATGTATACTTATATATATATATATATATATATATACATATATATATACATACATACATATGGACACATATATATATTTATATATATATATATATATATATTGATATGCATACATATATATTTATATATATATACCAACATACATACATATATACACTTATACATTATTATATATACACACACATGCATATATACAGATACGCACATACATATTTATATGCATATATACATACGCACGGATACATATTATAGATACATATGTATATATATATATAAACAAACATATATTTATCTATCTATATATCTATCTATCTATCTATCTATATATATATATATATATATACATAGATGGATACATATATGTAATACATACATATGCATACATGTAAATTTATATATATATATATGTATACATGTATGCATATATATATTTATATCCATACGTACTAACATGTACAGATATATATCCATATACACATATATATATATTTATATATATTTACAAATATATACACTCATATACACACACATATATATATACATATACACATATATATAAATACATGTACACATAAATATACATATATATAAGTATACATATACATATATATACATACATATACATATATATATATACAAACATATACATATATATAAACATACATATACTTATATTTACATATATGTACATATATTCACATATACATACATATATACATACATATATATACATACATATAAGCATATATATATATATATATATATATACATACAGATATCTATATATATACACACATACGCACACATATATATACATATACATACACAAACATGTATATATATACATATACATTTATACACACATGTATACAGATACACACATATATATTCATTTACACACATATTTATGCATATATATATGCATAAACATATATATATATTTATGCAATTTCACATATATACACAATATATCTATATATACACATATATATTTACATATATACTCACATATATATATACATACATACACACATACATATATATACACATGTATAGATACATACATATACACATGTATATATATAAACATACATATACACATATATATATAAACAAACGTATACACATATATATGTATATAAACAAACACAATATATCTATATACAATATATATATAAACAAACGTATACACATATATATATAAAAACAAACATATACACATATACACGTATATAAACATACATATACACATATAAATGTATATAAACATACATATACACATATATATATATAAACATACATATGCACATATATATACTTACATATACACACACATATATACATATACACACATATACACATATATATTTACATACATATACACATATATATTTATACATTCATATACACATATTTATATATATATATATAAACTTACATGTACACATATATATAAACATACATTTACACATATATATATATATATACACATATATATATATACATAGACACATCTATGTATATACATAGACACATATATATATGTACATATGCACACGTATATATACATACTTGTATACATATATATATATGTATACACACTCAAATGTATATACACATATGCATACTTATATACACATATGTATACACATGTAGACATGAACATATATATATATATGGATATACATGTATATATATACACACAAATGTATACATATGTATATATATACATGATGGACTCTCCTGCCGATTTTGACGTATGAGGGTTTTTCAAGGTGGAACGACCCCTATTTATGTACATTCATATATATGTAGACATATATATATTTATACGTACATGCACATATATATCAATTAAGTCTCCTATCTGCAAAATATATATCATGTAACCTATCTTTGGACTTTAGTAGATATGGTATCATGCCTAAAATTATATTGCTTAATTCGGTTTTACTAACGATCCAGTTCTGTGTTGGGCGGGGTTTTCATACTGTATTCCGGTTCTGGAGTTGAGGTTCCAATCACATCTCTTGTTATCAATTTTATAAGCACATCGACATGACGTAATTTGATGAAATAGTTGTCTGTTGATGCTATCATCATCAATTATATATATTGACATATATATCTATATATACATGTAATATACCTATACATATTACCTGCTCTAACGTAGTGTTTCTCTCAATTTCGAGCAAGACACATCCTGGTAATGTAAAGCCAAATAACAATTTCAAATCTTTATTCTGTTTATTTAGTCTATATATGTTCTACTTATTTTCTCCAGTGCAGTGAACATATTATTTGGCCTCGACCACATGCCGAACATATATTTTGGCTTTTAAAAGCCGTCTATACACCTATGGTTTTTTGTGTCAGTTTGTTTTGGTTACTTTTTTTATGAAATTGGTTGCTTGAGGGGAAGTGTTTCTCTATGGAAGAAGAATCTCCATATGTCAGCTTTGAGTTGTAGATTAAATTGTTGTATATAACAGCTAATTTTTCTACCTCTACTCTTTTTGTTGTTGCTTTTTTACTCTATTTTTTTAAAATTTTACATTGTATCTAAAATTAACTTCAATAAAACTGCTTTCCTTCGCGTCTTCAGTATATTTGTACCTATCATTGATAAATATTGTTTTGTTAGAAGAATTTTATATTAGCCTAGTTTTTAAGGATTAGGGAATCTTTTTCATGACTGTATTTGGATGATTGTTAACACATAAAAGTTCTCAATTTTGTTTCATATATAGTTTGTGGTGTTTGAAGAAAGATCTAAAAAACTCAAAATTTTAATTTTGGCCTCAATTCATACCTTATTTTCTAATGTTTTTGCATTTTGTCAGATGCTATTTTTAACAACCAACACCTTGGTATAGTCGTATATTTCAAAATTTAATTTTTTCTAGTAAGGTTGTATGAAATGTACAAACGTTTTAGACCATTTTAGCTGAATCCAGACTTACAATTGAAACATCAAAACCATAAATGTATTTTTTTTAGGTTATTGTTCCTTATTATTGAACACTACTGTCTATATACAGTGTTTGATTATTTCTATTTTGTTTTTTCTGATATAAGTACAGGTTCTTCACAAATTCTATGTCTTCCTTAAAGATTCCTTTAGATATTGAAGGGTAAAAATCTATTATGTCGAGTTGTACAAATGCACAAGTGTTTTTCTGCTTCATGTTGTCAAATCAGGTCATAGCATTGTTAATACTTATCCATTGATTCAGCAGTAGTTATTGTTTAATGCTTTTAAATGCTTATGAGTATATTCTTACAAAATTTTCCTATCTGGGATTCAGTAAGTTTGATAAGTCTTGTGGTGAGATTATTTGAAAAATCTGGTTTGTGGTTTTTTTCATGTGTATAGGTATCATTTTTCTGTAATTTTCCTCCTCTATTACTGACATTTAATTTTCTAGTGATGCATTTGCTTTTTCAAATCATAGTTTCTTTGTAGTTGTGTCTCTTGGTGTATGAATTTTTGTAGTTTTAGGTGATACTGTTAGTAGTTTGTTGTAGGTCTGGTAGTCCATTAATTAGTTATAACTAATTTTGTTGCCTTTCACATATATGTTATTAGATTTGTTAATTTGTTCATTTTCTTTTTTCAAATTTTCTCTGATATATACTTACATGTTTTTTGAATCTCATATAAGTATTGGTGTTCATAAGCACAATTTAATCCTATAAGAAAAATTACAATAGCTTTTCATAATTATTGTGGATATAAAGAAGCTAATCCACTAAGAATGTTAAGGGAATTAAGCATAAGCTAATGCCTTGTAAAAATTAACCTTAAAATTGGTAGACAGATAACAATTATATGATATATCTCCTTTAACTAAACATATCCCACTTGACTGATGGATCACCAACACGGATGTTAAAAAGTGTCAGAAAAACTCTAAATATAACCAACACACATATAACAACCAGCCACAAAATCTTCTACTGGAGATAAATTAACAAATATAGAAAAAGAACAAATAAAAAAGAATTAATAGTAAAAGACCAGCATAATATCAAAATAAATTTTTAAAACCCACAAACCAATAAACCAGTGGAAAGAATACAGCAATAATTAAAAATTTAATATAAAAAAATCTGACGCAACTAACAAAACCGAAAACTTGAGATACTATGAATGGAATAATCATAAACAAGATAAATAGGAAAAGGAAGTATAAAAATGATCCAAAAAAACAGTTCTAACAACATTGGATATCACTATTTTATTCAGTAACATACCTCATAATCTAGGAAAATAGATCATTTGATATTGGATTCAAGAACACCCTGGCAAAGAATTAATCAATGACAGGATAGATTTAATTCTTAAAAAAATCTATTTCAATACAATAATAGCAAGTATATTCAAATTTTGTGAACTGCTACAGGAACTAGCACACTAGAAAGTTTGTATGAGAATCTTATTTCGAAAAATAGAAACAAAATGAAAAATAATTTCTTGAAATCATGGAAGTGATAGCTGGATGATTGTTTCATCTTCTGGAAATGTTCATGTAGTAATATCAATATATTTTCTACGTAACAAAACTTACATCCAAATTTGAAATTTACAAATGGAACATTGGTGTAAAGAAATGTCCTTTTTGGACATTTCAATTAAAAATGAAAACGTGAAAATCATTACAAACATTTACTGTAAACCTCAATATCTTCATTTTAAAAGCTACCACCCCCAAAACTATAAAAAAATCTCTTACTCCCAAGCACATTGAATCTGTACCATTGTCAGTAACAGAAATCTACAAAAACTCTGAGCAGATGAATTATGTCAACCCACTGCTATAATGGTTACCCTATATCTTTCATCAACAAAGGGATAGAACAAGCTGAACATAAAACCCCAACAGAATTACACAAATCTATTTATAACAAACCAGAATTATTCCTTGGATTTCACCAAAATTTAATTCAACTCAAAAGAAATAATATAATTATAAATTACTTAATGAAACAAAACTAATGAAAAAATACCAACCAAAAAATTTGAAACAAATTCTAACATTTTGGAGATTTTACTGTACAAAATGGTTATGAAATATAAAATGAAATATAAAACGTGCAATCCTATTTACTCAAGCACTCAACCAAACCTTTTGAAATAAAGAGAAAGCTAATGAAAAATGTTGTCTATGTAACTGAACATACAAATTGTAATAGGCTGTACACTATCATCAAATAATAGAGCTTTTCTCCACAGAAGCAATATAAATATCCCTGAAAAAGGAATTTATGTTTCAAAACGCATCTTCAAATGTAGTACATTTCAAAATAATACCAATCTATCAAACAGATGATTATAATGTACTAGGAATTAAAGAACAGGATTTCTAAATGATAACCATTCAATTGAATTGTAAAACAAATGTGTTCATTTCTTTTTATATGGTGTTTACTTCAAAAGTTATGCAATTTTCTATTTTTTAGTGTCCAAGTTCGTGTTTGAACCAGTTGTTATATAGGGTTAGAATGAATCCTGTGCGACATTATTTTAGCATGGTAGTATGCAGAATCATAAAATATACCCCTAAAGGATTTTAAAAAAACAAATAAAACAATACCAGGCAAAAAAAATTCAGGGTCCCCCCCCCCAACCCCGGGGGACCTACTTCTCCAATGAGACTCTAAAAGAAATTCAAGCACTCTTACACAAGGGTTTGACCAGGGGACAGTTCTTAATACTAACATCTAAACAGTCATGTGATTAGGCAGGGTTGGTATAGTACAAAAAAAAGGGAAAAGAAGAAAAAAATATCAGTAAGTAAAAGGCCAGATAGACACTGAGGAGGACTAAAGAATGAATTGTGAAAAGTTGTGTTAAAAATAGAAGTCAGCAGTGGAACTTTAGTTAAGCCTTTCTTTTCTTGTAAAAAATGATATTATTTGTCAATTTTGCAACTTTTAGATGGACTGATATTAGATTTCTGCATTATTTTGATTTGCTGCTCATGAAACTGAAACAATTATTAGTACTTAAGTAATAAAAAAAAAACACTCTCTATAGATACATATTTTTTAAATTTAGAAGAAAATCCTTCTTTTTTATCAATGGGTTGATTTTATTTGCTCTATTTAAATCAGTATTTATGCTTATCAAAGGTTTTCATAATAAAAATATTTTGCAATGAGTAGAGATCAAATTTTACAAAGTTTGGTTTAATTATAAGTACAAAATTAGAAATGTAAAATGACAAAACTTTCATAGTAGCTGTATATTTTCAGATTTATATATAAGGTGATCACAAAGTATACTGATGAGAAAATGACAAGAAGCCAATCCAATCAAAGGAAAAATTTATGCTACTTGCTTATCAAGGAGTGTACAAGTACATAAATATACTGATCTTGGCGATATGTTTATTTCTTAATAATAATTTTAACTAAGGTCACGCTGTTTGTTTTGAGGAATGCCACATGAGAGCAAACTTGAAGTGCTGTCAATCCAACCAGAACTCCAGCGGGGAACAAATGATGATGCTGCTGACCACCCAAAGTTGTTCTCCTGGATCTGTGATGCTCTTTGTTGGAGACAAGTGGAGGTCACCCATTTTGAGATTATAGAAGAGGATTGCTGTTTGAGTGTTGGGGGCTGGGATTCATGATGTCTGTGATTTCCACCATTACTGTTGGTAGGATGGTGATGGTTATGATCTTCTATTGATTGTTGATGATGATGATGATGATGATGATGATGGCTGTGATTGTGATGATGTTGCTGATGCTGATTGTGCTGGGAAGATTTGCTGGGGTGGAGATGGTGAGGATGATGAGACTGGTGGTTATTATTACTTTTCTCACCTTTTGCTGTAGAAGATAAGATATTTTGCACATTCAAAAACTCTGAAACATTCCCACAACCATTTTTGTTACTACTACCTTTACTACTACTTTCAACATTATTGTTCACTTGCCTATTTCTGCTCACATCATTTGATCCATCATCCACTTCCTTACTTCCACGTTTGTAGCATGCTTTGGCTGAATTATTGACATGAGTCCTCACATGGTTTTTCAGTGTGGCCCTCTGGGAGAAGGCACGTTGACAAATCTCGCAGTGAAACGGCTTTTCCCCAGTGTGGATACGTCGATGGTTATCCAGACTGGCACGCTGAGTAAATGCTTTGCAGCAAAAATTGCAAGTAAAAGGCTTTACTCCTGTGTGTGTGCGCAGATGATTGTCAAGGCTTGCCTTCTGTGAGAATACCTTGCTGCAGATAGAGCAGTCAAATGTTCGTAGGCTGCGGGCATGGATCCGCTGCTCAAGTGGGTCAAGCATGTTCAGAGCAGCAATACTTCCCATGTGGTGGTGGTTGGAATGACCTAGCTGGGTGAGGTAGTGTCCTTGAAATGGTATATTTGGGGTGTAGAAACCAAGTTGTGTTAACTGATTTTGGTCTCCATCATTGTTGTTTAATTCGGTACTCTTGTGGCTGTGCTTGTTGTCCTTGTCTGCTAATTGACTATTAGCAAATGGAGATTTCTTGCCAGGTATATTTGAGTTTACTGAGTTACATCCATTCTTATCTATGTCTTTATGTGGGTTTAAAGCTGAATGGCCATTTGTTTCAGGTGCCTGCAGGGGAGACATTGGCTGGCTATTCGTATCAGACATGCTTGATGTGGATTGGCAGGTAATGTAATTTTCATTTGACGTACACTGATGCTGACTTCCTGAAGGAGAAGATGGTGAAAAACATTGTTCTGAACTATTGTTATTACTATTATTATTGAAATTCATTAAGCCAGGTCTTGGTGGAAACACAACCATATCAGGACCAGGAAAAACAGAGTTTGTAGAGGATGAGCTGGCAGCAGTAGCATCAATATTACTACTATCATTATTATTGTTACTGGTAGTGGCAGTATTTCTACCATTATTATTACCGATGATACGATTGCTATGGTTTATCTTATTCAAAATGTTACCATGATTGAATTTATTTGTAAAGTGTGTCCGTTCATGGTTGATCAGAGTAGCTCTCTGTGAGAAGCACTTGCCACAGAAAAAGCAGCAAAAAGGCCTCTCCCCAGTGTGTATACGCTTATGATTATCAAGATTAGCACGTTGAGCAAAGGATTTGGAACAGTACAAGCAAACATAGGGCTTCTCCCCAGTGTGAGTACGTCTATGGTTATCTAATGATGTACGTTGACTGAATGCACGTGGGCAATCAGGACAGGCAAAAGGACGTACACCTGTATGTGTCAGTTCATGTGAACGCAGACGATCACGTTTTGGGAATGCCTTGGCGCAGTAGGAGCAACTGAAGTGCTTTTCAGAGTCTTGTGTTTGTTCATGAGTATTGAATGTTGATCGTCTGGCAAACACTTTACGGCAAACCTGACATTTGTAGGGTTTGTTGTTGTTATTATTATTATTATTATTATTATTATTCCCACAGATGCTGTTTTTGTTAGTGTTAGAATGGTGTTGGTTCTCATGGGTAACCACATCAGCCAGTTGACTAGCTGTATTTTCAAGTGTCTTTGTCTTTGATAGAGGGGTGTCTGAGGTCATTTGTGGGGATGAAGTTGGGTTTGTCATGTTTTGTGTATGGGGACTTGAATCTGATTCACACTCATGTTGTTGAGGGTGGTGGTGGTCACTACTTTCATCTCTGCTAGTTGATCTGTCCTTCAAAGAAAGAGACTGAATATGCTGCAGTTGGTGATGGTGGTGTAAATGAAGATGAGACTGCTGGCTACTGCTAGGTGTCATGGTTGTCATAGGCACTTGGCTAGGTACCGTGGTTGTGGTTAGGTTGAATTGATGGTTTCCCATTGCATAAAGTGGCTGGAACGCATACATTTTAGCAATGAAGTTGATAGTGATTGTGGACAAGAGAGTTGAGATTTAAGGGATGATTCAAGGTCTTTGAAAAGTCGATAGTCACCTGCCTGCATGTGTCCAATCATAAATATATATAAAAGTAGTGTCTACAATTCGGTTTGGAGAATTGATGAAGATATATACAGATGATTTAGGGATTTTTTACATTAGTTATCTGTGTGTCCAAGTCATCAATCACACATAAAATCAGCAAATATTTTTCAATAGATTTTTTGAAGTCAGATATATATTTAAATTTCATATCAGTCAGTACTGTATATATCAATAATTATGTGCATTTGTGTTTTGATTTCAATGCTTCAATATAGTGAAGTGTATGTTTTGGGGGTTGCATGCATGCAAGTGAATTAGTGTACATAATAATGTTGTGTTGTATTGATGCAATGCATAAAGTTCATGAGTACCTCAAAGTGTATGTGTCTGTACCAAAATCATTCCATCATTAATGTGTATATATGGGAGCGGAATACAAAAAATGTGAATGAATGAATTATTGGTAGAGTGCGTTAAAATTAGTGATGCATTTAAAAAAATAACTGATATTCAATTAAACCGACCATAGTATATAAGTGAGATAATTTACCCCAAGTCTAGGTGCTCAAACACAGACCTGAAACAGCCAGTTTTAAGACTTGAAGAATTGAATATTCAATCTAAAAAGTCATATTACAAAGTTATTTAGGTATAAAAAAGAGTGTATACTGCCACAAGTTTACACGTGTATATCAAAGCAAGTTGTTTGATCACATGCTATTTATGATATGTGCGTAAAAGAAGTAATTTCTATCTAAGTGAGTGTTATTTACAGCTCATCAGAGATTGATAGAATGCATGACTTATTGATGATGTGTGCATGAATTAGCATAATTAGACAATTATGTTTTTTAGTAGCAGTAAGCACATGTACATATTTGAGTTAAAGTGTGTGTATGTGTAAGTTTGCTCTTATTTGCTAGTTAAAAAAGGTGTTTGTACATAAATACTTCTGTATGTTACATGTCTGGAAAAGATCAGACCATCTGACAAATGAATTTCAATCCTCTTTTTTCAGTTATATTGTAAAAGTAAATAATGTTGACTGAGCTTTTTCAAATGATGTATTTTCTTGAAGCTTTCAAGAGATCATGTTTTTTTTAAATATCAATGTTGAGGGAGATGGCTATGTCAGATGATGATCATCTTGGTCATGTAGGTCAAGTTCCTTTTTATCTTTGCAGAGATCTTATAAATGGGATGTAATGGCACAAGTGAGGTAAAACCTGGCAAAGGATAGAAAAAATTCAATAAATATAATACCTTTAATACAAATAAGAGGTAATGTTTGTTTATCAGTACCATTATTGTGAACTTTTTAACAAAACATTGAAGATAAATATTGGGACTTCTCATTAAAATTTGAATTCTAAAGTTCCAAAACAATATTAATGTTTAGAGACTGTAAATTTATTGTACACATTTTTCATTAAACAGAAAAAATAGGCTAGATTGCATTTGATATTACAGACACACATAAAAAAACAAGCAACAAACTCTTGATCATATTCTCATGCAAGTATAAATACATTAATATTATATGTATGCTATGTATTTCAAATTCAACTTTAGAAATTAAGAAAACAGCCTGATACCAAAGAAGAAAACACATCCTAATAAGATTAGAGAGAACAATACAAAATTCCAAGTAGCAAAAAAGAACAGATTCCAGGCTTTGTGGAATTAAGAAAGTAGCATAAAGAATAGGAGTAAAAATTTCACAAATATAATTAAAGAAGCAGCAGAGATGGTATACAAAACAAATGAAAACAGTAACACATAGTCAGGTGGAAAAAAATGCAAAATCTGGTTTGAACCATAAAAAAATAAGTTGCTAGATTTTTTGCATAGTCAACAACCTTAGGATCTCTAGTCAACATTTCTGGATGATGACCTCAAAGATAGGCAGTGGATATTTTTTTTTATTTGGATTTTTCCAGACCAGAATTTATGACATCATCATCTGCAGTAATTTCTCATATTTGTGACATAGTTAGGTGCATTTATAGAAAGCAAAAAAACATCTAAACATTTTTCATGGTATCAGATGTGTTCAATAAGATACTAAAAGTGTACCACAGTCTGACAACAGGAAAGTTTTTTTCTTTAAGATGAGGTCAAAGATGGCTGCCAAATCATCAATTAGATGAACTGAGCAGATCCTGCCAAAGGAATAGCACAGTAGAAGAAAACCTAACATAAGATGGAGAAATGAAGTAGAGAGCTTTGCTGGTAAGACATTGCATAGTCATGGTCAGCACAATCTATTCTCGGTATACAAGTCTGACTCATACAAATTTCAAGACAATATTGACTATTACTAAATACTACCACAGTTATTTATCATTGTTCTTATCATTAACATATCCAGTTTATCTTACTACAACTGAAGAATGTGCGTGTGTGTGTGTGTGTGTATGAACTGTGATTACTTGACAAGGAGCCATTGGATGAAGTTGATATTCACCAAATACATTGTTCAGCACACAAAGCAGTGCATTGTATAGTTTTTTGGATCAGTGGTCCTCAAAAAATCCAATAAGAATGAACAAAACATTAGAATTGATAGATCTTTCTTTAGTTTCTATGGATTATTTCACTTGATTTCCTCTCTTTAGATAAAAAAATATGAATTGGCAACACTGATGAGAAGTATACAAAATACTTTGAAGCCATAGTTTTGTATGACAAATGGAAAATTATTTTACATGACAATTATAGCTGGCTGCTCTATACACCATAAACTCCATGCACCTTTGGAACAGGCACTGTCCAAGGTTTCTCAAATTCCTAAATACCAATTATAATAAGGTGCATACAAGTACCAGCATCAGTACACACTTCCAGGCAGGTAGTAATCAGAAAATTTTCAGGCCTAGTAGGTTAGAATTAGTTCATGTACACATACTGGAAATATTGAAAACATTATTAGAAGTTAGTTATAATGCTAGTAGCCAAAGATAAATACAGTGGATACTATCCACCAATTATTTAATACTAATATCACCTGGAAAGGCCTTCTTCTTCTGAATAAAAAACAAGACAAGACAATCATGGCAGGTTGCTCTACACATCATAAAGTCTAGCCCCTGCCAAACATGCACTGTTTACACTTGAAACTGTCTTCATCTTTTATCCTGTTCTCCAGGCATTAGACATTGAAAAAAGTCAAGCTTTTCTTCCATTTCACACCATGTCTTATGCAAGTGTAGTCAAGCAAGGACAACAATGTCAATTTGCAAAAGCTGCAACAAAGAGTTCAGGCAATTGAAACATCATTTGTTTCAAAGAGAGGCCTGCAGAGAATGTTTTGACCTGGATAAATTTGAGCATCATTTGAAACAGGGAAGTAAGAGAAAAATTGAAAAAGCAGACTCAATGCCTGAAAGACAGAACAAAGATGAAGATAGTTTCAAGTGTAAGAGAGCCTATGAGAAACAAAAAGAATACAATAAGAGAGAACAAAATGAAACAAAATTCAAGCTTGAAAAGGTCAAAGACATGCGAAAAGAAGACGATAAAGAGATAAAAGTAGATGAGAAAATGAGGAGCAAAGCAGGTGCCTTACAGATACTGATTCTGAATTCAAACAAAAGCAGGTTTTCTGTGACTCAATTAGTAATGATCAAGTTTTAACACACAAATAGATTTTTTGAAATACACAAATAGATTTTTGAAGTAAACCCTTGGTTTAACTTGCAAATAGAGGCGGACAGTTGTCTGTTAATTTTAAATGTCTGTTAAATCAAATCTTACTGGAGAAAAGTCATTTTAAAAAAAATCCTTTTTTACTCTTTTCAAATTCAAATATCTTAATGCAAAAATAGCTTTAATGCAATATCTAAACACAATAAGCATATATGTTAATTTCTTCTGTATATTCATGGTCACACATCTCATTGGTTTATTTACCTTCTTATTATGATATAACATGGAAGATTCCATAATAGAAACTCTTGGGACTGTATGTCAGATCACACATCAGAACAGCAAGAACCTAAAAGTTAAGACATAAGAAAAAACTTTAAATTAAGATACCTGAATAATTAAAAACTAGCATATATCTATAAAAAATGACAGGGTTATCTCTGTATGGATTGGCACCAAGAAGCATAAAGTGGTAATTCAATTCTGAAAGTTCAAATATCCTAATTCTAAGTTTTTTCTTATGACCTAACTTTCTAAGGATGATCAGACATAAAGTCTTAAGACAAAAAGTCTCAAGACAAAAAGTTATTCAAGAAAGTGTAAGAGGTCTGTAAGTAGTTTTCAAAGAATATCAATACAAAATTTCTTAGAAAAATAGATGAAAGGAAAAAGATATAGTACATGTTTTTTCAAGTAGAAAAACTTTGATAGGATTATTAATGTTTGGATAAATCATAAAACTGTACATTTTATTATAAATGTATCAATTTCAAACAAAATAAGGGTTCTATTTCCTTTGAATTAAAAAAAAAAGAAGAAACTTTACATTGAATTTGAGAAAAATCAGTGGATCTAGGTGAAGTTGTTCATAGAAACTGTCCAAAAATAAGTGGCAGACAGGGGCTGGGGAGTAAAGTCTGAGTTGAAAGTATAAGGTCTAAAAGTAGAAATCCCTTTTTTAAGCTACCCATCTCTCCAAAACTACCAGACTAACAATCAGTTTTCAAAATTCAGTAATTTTAAAAAAAAAACCCAATGTGTGTGACCCATTTATGCCCTATATATTGTCATGGTAACAGACATTCAGATATTTTCACAACCATTCTATTTATTTACAAGCATACACTGTAAAAAAATGACAAGGTAACTTCTGTGTAGATTGGCACTAAGCAGCCAAAAGCTATTTCATTGGATAATGACAATTATTCATGTATGTATTAGCACTGAGGAATTTCATGTTTTTTATTGTCTTGACTTTTAAAGGATGATTGGACATGAAGTCTTGAGACAAAATGTTTTGTGAGAAAACATAAGAGGAGAGTTCATAGATTCAAAAAAGGAATAACATTCAAAATAAAAAATATTGTAAAAATAAAATGATATTGTATATGTTTTTTATGCAAGAAAAAAAACTTTAACAAAAAGTGACAGGATTATTTACACATGGATGAGTTATGCAAATATATATTTTAGTTCAATAAATTCAAACAAAATAAAAGTTATTTTCTTTTAATTAAATTGAAGCTGAGGAAAATCAATGATCTTGAGGAAGTTATCTATAGAAACTGTCTAAACATTAGAGGCAGATGGGGGTTGGGGAGCAAAGTCTGAGTTGAGAGATATGGAGAGGGGGGGGGGTATTGGGTCAAGAGGCAGACATCCCTTTTTTTAAGCTACCCCTTTCTCCAAAACTGTCAGACAAATAATCAGTTTTCAAATGCAGTAATTTTTCTTGAAAACCTGGTATCCGTGTGACCTGTCTATATCTTATCTCTCATCATGACAACAGATAATCTGATATTTTCACAACCCTTTTATGTATGGAGTCTATTTTATTGGATAATTCATCTATCTATATAAAAGCTATATATGCAAATTTCTTTTCTGTTTGTTTGCACATTGATCTCATTGAGTAACTTTTCTTTCTCTTATGACATAACAATCAAGAAACTCCATGTCTCATCATCTTCTAAAACAGCTCCAGTTGATTTAAAACTTGAAAAAAAACTAAAATTAGAATACTTGAATGATTAAAAATAGGTTACCAAATAAAATAGCTTTAGGCATCTTTAGGCATATTAGAATATATATTTATAGAGATCGCATGAAGAATAAACACTCCAAAATTCATTGAATTCAAAACAATTATCAGCTGAACTGAAATTTAGGAAAAATGAATTAATAAAATAAATAAAAAGTGCCTGGTAACTGGTAGTCTAGTAGTTTTTTTGTCAAGTTTTAAATGTTTTTCTAGCTTGGATTAAGATATATTTTGATGTTGAAGATGTATTTTTTTATGCAAATTGTTTTCACGGGGATTTCCATAGAAGCATTTTTATCTAATGGTAATGAAATTTTCAGCAGACATCACTTGTCAACATTCTTATGGAAAAGTAAACATAATCCATGTGAAATTCACCTGAATCTTTTTTTTGATAAAAAATAAATAAAAGGGTAGTTTTAATTTTATCACAATTTTATTTAATTCAAGCAAAACAAGGATATTTATATCAAAAGTTCATTTTTTACAAAAAAACAGAAACACAAAGAAAGTGAAAAGTTGGATATTCAATGAAAAAGTAAATGGAAAAATTGTGTGCTCTCAAATCTTAAAGCTTATGTACCACTAAGAATTTGTGCTCTCAAATCTTAAAGCTTATGTACCACTAAGAATTTGTGCTCTCAAACCTTAATTTGTCACTTTTAAAAAAAAACTTATTTAATTAGTTTTATTTTAAATTAGAATTACTCTTATCAAATAGATAAAACTAAAAATAAAACTATGTCCACATGTTTCAAACAGATTGTTAAGAAAGAAAATGAGAGAAATTGATAGAACACTTATTTTAAAAATCACAGATTATAAATACAAAGACAAATTATGAATCTGTAATGAATTATTTAACATAGCAAGAAAACATTCCCTTGAAAAATCAAGGGGCGATGAAGACTGAGATAAATGTGAAAGCAAGTCTATTGCACTCGCACCATGACGCCAACTCAAATTAGATTTTTTTCTGCTAAAAGTACTTAAAAATTTGGCTAAAATCTACTAAATCTTTCCCACTTTCAGCAAACTTTATAGTTAAAAATGTTATCAATTACCAAATAAAATAATTGAATACTAGGACAACAGAACAAATAATTAATAAAAATTGTATGCTTACTTTTATTGAATGCAATTTGCAGTGGATTTGTTATAAAAAAAATTGGCATCCGCCTCCAAAAATATTCTCAAAGTAAAAGCTTCTGTTAAAATTTGGTTTGTTGATCTTAAGTAAAAAATAATGAAAATTATGAAAAATATTCTTCCTATGTAGTTTGATTTGTTTGGACTATGGCTAAATGGTTAAAATTGGCTAAATTTTTCCCTATTTCAGCTAAATAGGGAAAAAAAATCAAACTTACTTCAAACAGTCTAAAAGTTGCAGATCTTTCTTCACTCTGTGAGAAAAAAAAGCGGGGAAGGAGGAAATATTCCAGCACATTTTCTCCCTAAAAATGTCAATCAGACTGTTAAGTATGGCTAATTGGTTAAGGTATCAGACACGGAGAGATTCTACTCAATTTTGGTTATGACAGATTTGCTCATTTACATGTATAAAAATACTAGATATCCGTCTGTATTATGTAGTACCAGTGGTGAATCACAGAGGGGTCAAGAAATAACTAGAAAGCTGACTGACCATTTTTAAATAATGTTAAATCAACTTCATATATATGAAGTTGATTTAAAAGGAAAAACTACAATTTTATTATTAAATAGCTTTTGAACACAGCAAACTTTTTCTACTGATTCAACTTGCACTTCTTGAATGTTTGGCCCCACAAAAAGTAGGAGTAATTAAATGAGAATATCCAAAGCCTAACACAAGCTGGATCATAATTAAGACTTGAAACTTGTAACCCCATAAAAGAAATATTTCTTTTCCCTTCATTTGGTGGAACAAGAATGCTTCGATCACATTGGTTTTGAAATTAGTGAACATGTAGAACAAATTGCAAATAACACATTCAAAACTTAAACAGCTTACATGTTACATTTTACGAGTGTCAGAAAGTGTAAAAGAACAAGAATTGCTGGAAGAAACAAAAGAAAGAAAACTGAGGAGAGCTACCATCACGTCCTTAAGGCACATGGCACGTACAGAGAGAGATGATAACACGATAACTTTGTCTTTTGATTTGACCTCTCACATATGAATAGGTATTTTTCCAATCTTTTAGACAACTTCCTTACAGATCAGAACTTTAAGAAGAAAGCTGACAATTTGCTGCAAAGGTGGAATGAATGCAAGAGAAAATATTTTTATGGAAGTAATTATTTTCTAGAAAATTTTTCATTTTGATTTTTAAAAAAGCAATTTTACAATGAACAACCTTATATTACACAGAGCACAAGAAAGCATGAGTTATTTTTTATCTAAAACATTCAACAAAATTTTGATTGTCTTTTACTAATATAAGACTAATCTTTTTTCAATTTCAAAATGTAGCTATCAACATGAAATTAGCAAAAATTGACTATCTCAAATAAGAAATAAAACAATTTTTAATGTATTGGAAAGCAATAAATTCTCTTTGAAAACTTATATCATTTTAAAAAAGACTTCAAAAGTATATAGAAAAAAATGTTGCAAGTTATGTCCAACTGAAGTTATGCTTCAAAAATTTTTTTGCAGATAATCAATGGTAGGCAATAATGATGATATCATGGCACCAAAATTAATTAAAGTCATTCTGTTTGATGTTCATAGTTAGATTTCAAAGGAATATTGACAGCATCTTAGCAACCCCAAAGCCCACTATTATAAAAGTCACCTTTCTAGAGTTATTTTAAGACAAAAGTCTCCTGCTTTAGTAAAATTAATTTAAATAATTTAACAAAATATTCTCAACACAATCACTGACTTTTCTTCAAATATTTGTCTTAATGCATGAAAAACATTTTATCACCAGTTTAATTTTCATGAGAGATTTTAATGGTTAAGAGAAAGATATCTCACAACAATTAGAATTTGCATTATTTACTTCTGTCAACAAAATTGGGAAGGTATATGACTTTCTGTCTGCTGCCCATATGATATCTGTGAATGTAATAGAGGGATTTCAATGAAATATTGTGGAAAAGTGGGAAATACGTTACGGAAGAACAAATTGAATTTTCAAGCAGATTCAAGGACAATTACCTCCTCTACATCATAGTTAGTTCTCTGGTGTGTCCACATGATATCTTGAAAAGTTCTTGTAGTTCGGGAGACGTAGGCTGAAATGATGGTCAACCAGAATTGATTAGAAACCAAACATATTTGGAACTGTTGGAAGGGAGGATTTAGACATGTTGATCTACATAGCATAGATTAACATGTAGATTAATATATGTAAATCCTTCCTTTTGGGCAAATGAGTGTTAGAACATGATAAGTTTCAAGAATAAAATTTACTGTTTTTGGTAGCCACTGCAACATTTAATCTTAGATTATAGTAGTTTAAACAAAGCTCAAATTTGACACAAATACTCTTCAAAAGGTATGTACAAACATATCTCTCAATTCAGCAATGTTGACCAGAAATCAAGGTAGAAGTATTCTAACCTGTTACTGAATTAATTTGTAATATATATATATATATATATATATATATATATATATATATATATATATATATATATATATATATGAAGTAAAGGATCCACAATACAAACATGTTCATATTTGGTACACAAACATGTTTAGGCTTCTTCAGAATGAGTCCTTTTATTTTAGATCCCTTTTTAGGATGTTTTTTTTTTTTGTGGAGGAGTGTCTATTTTTCTAGGGTCTAGGATCTTCCTCTTATTCTATTTATATCAGTATCATTATTATTTCATACCTCAAGCCACTTTAAAGAAAAACCCAATCACCATAATTATCTTAGACATGTAGAAACAGACCAAACCCAAAATAATCAAAAAAACAACTAAGGTGTTATAAAATAAAATAGGGAAACATATCACAAAGAGCTGATGGTTCAACAACATAGTTTTCAAGAAAATGCCAATACTATTTCCTGCTAATTTATAATTCATAACTACCAGCAAGCAAATATCCACACAATGTAAAACAGAAAAATATAAGAAGCAATGACCAAGTACTAAACAAATAAAAGAAAAAGAAAGGATATATAAATAGAATAAGAGGGAGATCCTACACCCAAGAAAAATAGACCCCCCCCCACTGAGCATATCCTGTCTGGAAAAGCTGTATTAATAGCAGTGCAAGGCCATTTTCACTAGTGTTAGCCCTTACCACAAAGTTGCTGGAAAATTTAAATTAATTGTCAAGGAAAAACTTGCAGATAGCAGAAATTATCTGAATAATGAAAAAAGATTTACAAGTGACCTACAAGATGAAGAATCATCAAAGATCATGACAATTCAACAAAATCAAGCAATCACCTTAGAGTACAGAAAAAATAGCTCTTGACAAAAATATTTTTGATTGAGCCGATCACCTCACAGTAGACATTGTAGACAAATTGAGAGATCTTGTTCAATTTGCAACCTATGCTCCATGTTGGTAACTGTAATTTCTAGTTTCTGATGTGTTTGGTAGATGAACATTCATTTTTGGACAATTATGGCCAACTTTGCAAAATTAGAAATTTGTATTTATACGGTCACTAGGGGAAAAATAAATGGAGACATTTACCTGGATCTAATTAATAATGAATTAGTTTTGAATAGATTCTAAAATTGAGAAAGTAATAAATAAATTTCATACTTATTAGATATATTTGAAAATGATCAGCAAAAAGGTTTTCACCTTTCATCAAGAAGAATAATGTGAATTGAATTTTACTGCATTCTTCTTCAAGATTTTCACAACTATCTGTTATAACTAAATAGCCATTTTTAAAGGAAAAACAAAAAACTAGAAAATGAAAAGACAATCATTAAGTTTTTGATACTAAAAACATTTAAAAGATAAGGTTGAAACGAAGAACAGTTTTCATGTCACAAACCAATTTTCTAAAAAGTGGCACAGCTGCTCAAAGTACGGCAGAAACGCAGCTCTACTAATTAAATTCATGAATATTTTGTAGATGCAAAATTCAGTAAGTGTATTGTCTATAACTTTGAAAAAAGTCATTACAATTCTAAGCTTTTTTCAGACAATTGAACTCCTTCACTGTGTTATCAGAAAGAGAAAGCTATAGAATAGATTGTCTGAAACGCTGTAGAAACATCATCAGCAACACAGTGTTACTTTATACACTTCTGCCAGCAAACTTTTGATGAAAAAGTCATACATAACGAGAATGGAGAAATTTTTAATTTAAAAATCATTTGTTTTCCTTTTCAGAACCAGATATTTTTGTCTTTGAAAAAAAAAAAATTTTAATTTTGTTTTTCTAGAAATGATCTAAAACCTGAAAGAAAAAGTGAGATCAGATATAAATATATATTGATTTGATTGAGTGGGGAAATTACTAAGAAAGCAAGAAAAATGATATTCAAGATAAATTCGAAAATGTTGAGATTGAAATACCTTTGCCCAGAAAGCTGAATTCCAAGAAGATGTGCCAAGCAAAAACTGTCAAATGAATATGTAGTTTGGATAAAATTTCCTTGTGATATATTCAATTATTCTTGTTCTTATTCATTTGTAGCTAAATTTCTCAATTTATCAAACTCCTTCTTATATAAAAGCTGCAAGATAATAATGCAGGGCAGTCTAGAAAAACGCCAAGTTGAGGATTTTACGGTGTGCTAGTTCGTATGAGACTGTTTCTCAGATGCTGAACTGTACAGTGATTTACAGTCCAAATTTTTCCCAAATTTGTACTTTTGGCAGTGAGTTATGTCACTGCTTAGCCCTAACAATAATTTGCCGAGTCATTGCTCGCATTAAAACAGTTTTCAATACAATAGTCTGTCAAATTACAAACTATTCCGGCAACCCAAAGAATGGCTGGACGATGACAGGCTGCAGCTATTAATTATGGTAGTGTATGAAAACAAGTGTGTCCCCTGTTGGATTATCAGGAACTAAATAACCATGGCATACACAGACATTTACACAGGGGGTAGAGGCAGGAAGGGTCTACCATCTCTCTTCTTGACCTATTTGAAAATGCATGTGGACAAGTCATTGTGGCAGTTCAAAACAATGATGTTTAGAGGTCAGAGATATTGCCTCATGCAAATGGGGTCAGGACTCAAACTGGTGCCATTAATTCTGAGATTTAGTGTGGATGCAGTATTGTTACAGAATGGGCCCATTCTGAGTGACATCGATGACATTTACATCAATAACAGCATAGTACCCATGATAGGTGTGAGAGAGCATTTGGGTAATTTTGAATTGATGTGTAAGGACCTAGAGAGGCATGAGATGAGTGTGAATCTCTAGACTCAGCCTAGAAACATTGGCAGAAAAGAAGACTGGATGCAAGTGATATTTAGAGTAGGTTGGGAATGGATATCACTCATTACAGTGGTAAACATAACGTGACTCACATTGACTGTGGTGCAGCTCGATTTTCAATTTAGCAACCTTTGCTTCGGCAAGACTCTGCAAGTGTCATTTGGCAACTGGAATCCTTATTTTATAAACAAAGCTTACTTGTTGAGTTCCTCACTAATAACAATGCTGCTTTCTGCAGCGGGATTATAAAAATGTCCTTGGATGAGTGGAGCCTTTGACCTTGTGTATATGCACCAGCAGAAAATAGCATAGTGGAAAGATGCAATAGGAGTATCAAAAGAATCGTCGACAGAAAAAAATATTCCATATCAGAAGATATATACTAGCACTATGAAAGATGACACATCAACCATGGCTGCACACATCAATATCATACACACCTACCAGGTCCGGATAAAGGATATCAACACTGCACCCTCACCTGAACATGAGATGAGGCAAAGAATGTACAAAGTGGGAGATCCTGTATGGGTAAAGGTGACACACAGCTGATTTACATCCAAGTTTAGGAAGGGACATGTCACTGAGATTGGCAGTCTGCACTGGGACTCCGTGCCAAGTTCTTCATCCTTTCTAGGGGGTCAAGCACGTTGGTGAGGGACAACAGTGACTCATTGTCAAAAAGTGAAAGGGTGATTGAGGTTGAATCAAGTGTACCCAACGATCCCTCAGAAGCAAACGTTTCGGGGCCTGATTTCTGATGACTCTTTAGGAGAAGAGGTGGAGGCCCATAGAAGAGCGTCAGGCAAGAGATCAGCCTTAAGTTGTCATATTTATGATCGTGACATCAGGGACAAGTGTAGTGAAAAATGGACAACTTTCCCAGCAGTCAAAACATTACTGCTGAGCAGTCAAGAAAAATACCTCACTGAGTTGTCGGGGATTACGCTGCATACTAGTTCGCAAGGGATTTCCTAGATGCTTAGCCCTAATTTGCTCTGGGACCTTTTTCCAGGTATGAACCTTTGGCAACGAGTCATGTCATAGCTTTGTCCTAATGGTGATTCGCCAAGTCGTCCCTTGCACCAAAGCGATTTCCAAGTTATCAGTCTTTTAAACCATAAGCTACTAATAAAAAAAGAACAAACAATGAATTTAAGGCCCCAAAAACATGATAAAAAAATTATAGTGCTGATAAAATCCATCTCATTCACAGGAAGGTCACAAGCACAACACATGGATTATAGGAGGACATTTCCAAAAGCTGGCAGGCAGAAGTGTCGCATGAGACATGGCAAGTACATGGCTCTTCAGAATAAGGTTTGACATTATAAATTACAATAAACATCCGAACGAAGCTAGAGAGATTTTTTTTTATAAAACACCAGGAAATTAGTCTGAATGAAGCAATACATGATAGGTTTTATTATTTGTGAAGAGTGGATTTTATTTTTCTAGCAAAGCATAATTTAGACTTGGGCAATTTGTTTTTTTGCAAAACCACTACAGGTATCATGCTATTGTACTGATGTTTTCTTAGCAGCCACTTTTCTGGATAAAGGTATTTATGCAATTTAGCAAAGAGTTCAGGATTTGGCTGCAATTTAAGTTTAATGCACAATAATATACTGACAAGACTAAATAGACAAAAGATAGATAGATGGAAATCAGAAAGTGTTAAATTTAATTGTTTTCAAAGTTGATTAATTTACACTGTCAGAAAAAAATCAGGAAGCTAATGCTGAAAAGGAGGCTGGGTGTAACATAGGAAAAGGTTGGATGTGAAACTAAAAAAAGGAGTTAAAAAAGGCAGCACTTCAGCAAAAAAAAAACTCAAAAAAAGGGGAGGTGCAATTTTAAGAAAAAAGGGACTTATGTTAGAATTGTGGAATAATGTTGAGAAAAGGGGGACTAATAGTATGAAGGAAGCATTTGTTTGAAATGGGTAACATTAAGAAAAGAAGAGTTAATATCCAAAAATGAGGGCCTATGTTAAAAAAAAAAAGTGAGGCTAAGATCCCAAAACAATTTGAGAGGGATATTAAAAAGACAAAAAGTTCCTCCTCGCTTTTGGCCCCTAAAAGTGAAAAAATTTCTCTTTGAATGTTTGTATCAAGTTGAAAAAAAATCTTCCCCACAATTTTGACCCTTAAAAGAGAAGAAAAAAATCTAAGGGCACATATGATTGCAGATATATGGGTTGGAATTATATGGCATGTGTATGTGTGATGTGTGTATGTTTGTGGTGTGGATGTATATGCATTTTGGATTTTTGATCATTATTTCAAAAATAGAAATCATGACTCATCCAGTCTCGTTGGTTGATATTTGAAAATACTTTGAAGAATTTTGACATTCCCCTGGTAGATTTTTCTCAAATATAGAACTATATATGAATAATCAGAATGTTTATATGGTCCTCTTTCCATGAACATTTGCTGCTACTTCTCCAGTGTATATGAGGGGGATATATTTGGAATATATCTTAGCAGTAACCCTGTCACCAGAAAATAATAATGACATCGTTTTATATTGGAGCATCAAGTTGGGGTTACATAAAACTATTGTATTTCACTGTTCTCCTTTATTGACTGTAATGTTCCAACTTTCAAACATAGGTGAGAAGGTCTGATCCAGAGATGAACAAATGCCCTATTTCTCCTTTCTTTCAGCTGATACTCATGGTTTTTTGTGTATTCACCTATTCATATTGCCAACTCTTGTACGACTGAAATCCTAGGGCTTTATTGTAAAAAAAATCAATTTTTTATAGCAAAAGTTATATATAATCAGCATTCATTATTAGTGTAATTATATTTATTTCAAACTGAAGAAACATAGATCTCATGGATTGAAAGCAGAAAAAAATTGCTTGTAAAAATTTTTTTTCTTTTTTCAAGAGCAATAAAAATATATTGTATTGTATCGATCTGATTTTGGTTTTAACAGCAACGAAATCCTCAGAACGGAGAAAATCGGTCAACAACATTTGTAAGGAATTGAGTGACCTGCAGAGAGAGTGGTTAAAGAGAGATAGACAGCATTCTTTTATTTTTCATCAGTCCATAGCATTGGTGAAGATGAAAGACATGATATGGTGTGTGGGCAGGGAAAGAAAAAATTTTTTTTACATCACACTACATCATATTATATTCTTTGTTTTAGATCCATTTGTAAGGTGATACCATCTCACGAAAACTCTTCACAACCTCCCCCGAGATGATCTTCTGAAACCTGGACTGGGAAAATAGAGGAATCGAAATAGATGGCAAACATCTGAACTACCACAGATTTGCAGACGACATAGTCCTTTTTGCAGAGAACCTACATGACCTCCGACTAATGCTAGATGAACTAAATGAAGAAAGCAAAAAAGTCAACCTATACATGAACTTCAGTAAAACGAAGATCATATGCATAACTACATCGAGAATAAGAACACAACTGTCAAAATCAAAGATGCAAAACTGAAGAAAGTAGACCACTACATTTACCTAGGACAACCAATCTCAATGAAACCTACAAAAAAAGAAATCAAGCGAAGAATCACTCTAGGATGGCAAGCCTTCAGCAGAACAAGCTCAACCTTCAAAACCAAGACAATACCATTAATCCTGAAAAGAATAGTATACAACTAATGCATCCTTCCAATAGACACTTATGGAGCTGGAACATGGAACCTAACCAAGAGCCAGACTTGCAAACTGAGAAGTATGCAACACGCACATGAGAGAATCATGTTCAACCTCACATGATCACAAGACAGCACAGTATATAAGGAAGAAAATGTACTAATAAAATAAATGGCAATGGGCCAGTCATATTGCAAGAATAGCAGACAACCGATGGACATCATGACTCACAACATGGATCCTCAGAGATTACATGCAAAACCAAAGCCAGCAAAATACAAAATGTAGAGAAGAACTAGACAAATTCAGAAAATACTGGCTCCAATCTGAAGAATCATAGGGAAGGTTTACATCCAATGACATACATTAAAAGACTGCTGCTGCTGATGATGATGATGAGTTTTTGATCAGTCGGTTCTTTTCCTTACATTCACTTTTATTTTTAACTGATAAAACTTTGTTGTGTAAAATGTTTAAATTCTTCAAGAAAATTGAATTCAAAAGCACAGAAGTACTGATATTTATATTTCATGATAACTCTTTATTACTAAAGATGAATTTAGTTGAAACAAAATATTACAACAAAAATAACATAGTAACTAGTTTCTTTCAGACATTTTTATACCTACATATATATCGTTTTGTCAATGCTCACTTCCATCTGCATGAATTTCTTTTTATTTGCAATTACATTGAGAAATGACTTAGAACTTGATTTATCCAATAAAATGCCTATATATATATTATATTTATTCTATAAAACTTATATCATTTCTTCAATATTCATGTTGTATGTGTTTTAGAGAAAGGGAATTGATATTGTTGTAGTAAGAAATTAGGTCAATCCTTCATCCCCTGCAACTGTACTTAAGCTCTTGAAAAAACTTTAATTCACTGACTACTGAAATATTTTTGTCTAATTCATTTAATTTTCACAATGGGTTAGCCACAAGCATATCAAGTATATTTCTTAGTGGGATTAAGTTGTGTCATTCCTGTCAGTAGAACATGTTTGATTCTAGTAATAAACATGATAATTTTTTTCCTGCATCTTTTTTTCTCCTCCAAGCAGATTTGGATACAAATTTACTAAAACTTGAAAAATAGCTAAAATCGGCCAAACCTTTCAATTTCCACATAACTTTATCACTACATATGTTCTATGTCAACTTATCAAATACAATAACCATAACCATACTACAGAACAAATTATTGGTAAAAATTGTACACTTATTATAAATTAAACTTACTAATTAATTTTTTTATCAATAACCAGTTTCTCAGGTGAATTTTGTAACTTCCTTGTGACAGCCTTGTGCTACTACTACCACAACTACTATTGATTCCTTTGAAATCAGAAATTCCAAATATTGATGTAAGGATGGTGGATGTATCTTTGAACTTATGGTTCTTATAGTCATTTACAGACTTAAATACTCAAAATCCTATACCACCCACCAAGATATCAGAAATGACATTTTCTACTAGGTTGCTCACAGCCCATCCAAGAAATGAAATTGACCAGGTTGAGAAACCCTGATCTATTTTTTTCATACGTTGCACACATAATCCTATATTATGTTTGATTAGAAGAGTAAAAAGAGATTTTAAAAAATGTGTAGTTTGTTCTTAAAAAATATTTTTTCAAAAATCTATACATGAAGTGTGAGATCAAAAAAGTGGGAAATTGGTTTTCTAATGTAATGTGATACACTGATCTTCTTTAAAACATCTTAACATAAGACAGGATATTCCAATTATTAAAATTCATCCAAACCTTCTTCCACCAGGTCTTATTTACAAGATGATTACTCATTAATCAAGCACTTCATTCCAGTAGTAAGAACACCATTCAAATAAAAAAAACATAGATTCAAGTAATTTGCATGTATTTAATTTTTAGCACCTGTAATAAATTTAAAGGAAACAATTTTGAATTATCAAATATTTCAGCATGCTTAGAGTAGGTGATCGATATCATGGGGGTTCAATTTTCTATTACTCGGTGATAAACTGAAACCTCATCCCAAAGATGAATCTCTCTCACTCTCTCTCTCTCTCTCTCTCTCTCTCTGTCTATCTATATATATACACACACATAATTATATTAGCCAGTGGCCTTGGTTAGCAACATTCAAAATATATCACACTATGTTATTGTAAATATGTAAAAATGCAGACCAGATACACCTTTCAAATCTTCATTCTTAAACCTCATATGTCAAAATACAATGGTATAAAACAAAAAATTAATTTTACATACAGAAGGCAGTTTTTTGACTGTTTTTAGACTCTCTGTACCTAAAGTGAGATATCGATAGGTGGGGAGGGGCGGTTTTCTATTGTTATCACATAATTTTGTCATACAGAATTACCTTTATGACAGCATGACTATGTGGGTTGAGAGAAAATTTAAACAAATAATAGATCTTTCCAAAATAAAGGAACATTTCTTTAATTAGGATTTGATGAAAACTTAATGATCACTTGACTGAATATTGAAAAATAATTTTTCTCATTACTTGAAATATAGTGAAAAATACATTTGCTTACAGCTAGTACTGTTACCTTTCAAGTCCATTTAATGATCAAATGAAAGTTAGATAACTTACTCATAACTGATGACAGCCAGATTCAATTAAGAGCATTTTTGGTATATTTGAATGCGGGTGCCCAGAAAAGACAAAATTTTATATTATCCAAAATACATAAGAGTTTTCTTAATATCAAAACTCTGTCATATGACAGGCAATATTTTAGTATACATATATATACTAACCAGTGATTGTGGCTTTGCAATGTCACATTCTGTTTTTTTATATCTGCTGAGAGAAAATTCAAACTCTATTATAAATCTTTCAAAAACAAAGTAAAATTTCTTGTATTAATCTTGGATGAGAATCATTCAATTAAATAATTTCTCAACAAGATTTTGAGAAAAATTTCTTACTTTCAATTTGAGATATAGTGAAAAAATATATTTGCTTACAGCAGGCGTCTGTTACCTGTCAAATCTGTGAGGAACCATTTCCCTTTATCCATAAATGATGAAAGCCTGTGTCAATCTTCAGGCTTTATGGGACAGCTGCATTAAGATGACTAAAAGAGATAAAACTTGATATTATCCAAAATGCATAAGTATATTCCAAATATTAAAAAATCTGTCATAAGGGGGGCAATTTTTCTAGTTAAAACGTAACTACTTGGATGTAACAGAGGTGAATTTTACAATAGAAATAGAGAAGATTAGAGCATTTTATCTCTAATGATGCTGTATTAAGTAAGAAAGTATAGTGGAGTGAATAAAATCAATATTTGGGGAGAATTGTGCACATTATGATACAAACACAAAATTTGGAGTGTTTGTTCTCCACATTCTTCTGACCAAATCTACCCAATTGACCCCTAGAAAATCTAAGATGTCCACCAATTCGACCTTCCTTAGTTGTGTGGGACAAGAAAATCCAATATTTGTACTGATGACATGATTTATCATTGGAATGAGATTTTTGTCAGCTTTCCATTGGTGTATCTTGTCAATTTGTATTTGTTCTGCTGAGGAAGTTATACCTATAAACGTGAAGGTATGTATTCCAGCATACACAGCTATTAGTCTATCAGAAAGTGAAAGGTATCGAGAGGGGAGATCTTTGCAACCAAGTTAAATCATACCTAAAAACCATCCAGACTAAAAAAAAAATGTTGCCTGTTGTTCTATGAACTTTGAGGTGTAAGTAACTATCAAACACAGGTATCACTAGCACAATTTTCTAATTCATAATGGACAACTGAATGTACATTCACCCCTACCCCCCAATTATGACCAAACCATTGTGCATGGAACTGTCTATTTAATCATTTCGTTTGTAACCTACTGCCTATCCTTCCACAAAATTTCATTGGAATTCATGGAGAACTTTTGGAGATATCGTTTGGACAGAAAGGAGCGAATAAAGAAATGTACGGAAGAGAAAAACGCTAACGTATCCCTCAATTAAAAACAAATGGCTGAATCCATCCAAATATTTCTTTCAGTGTTCCCCCAAATTTCTACGCTAAAACATCACTGAACTCTGAGCAACACCTAACAAAACATGTTTTATTTGACATGGATGATTTCAAAATAAATTGTTGATAAATATTGTATAAATTCATAGAGGAAATAATAGCTTAGCAGTGGTAAAGAAATATCCGAAGTGATTTTCGAGGAATTGTTTTGTGAAAACAGTTCCTTTTTTTTTCATTGAAAATTCGAGTGTAGATGTGCGTGTGCATTCATTGAAAAAATTGTATACGTTGAAAAAGCAGTCAAGTTTGTGATTTCAATAACTTGATTTTACTCGTTTTAAGATGAGCAATGTTTACCCAGAAGTGAAGTGTTCATTTAGAATATTAGAGGAATGCAGGCTAAACTGTTGAGAAAAAAAAATAACAAAAAATAGAGAAACGGACAATATCATCAGATTTCTGTACTTGAGAAAATACATTGAACACAAGACATGTTTACTGACCCTTTCAGATTCTATATATTGTGTATTCCTTTAGAACGTGTGAGCGCAACAAGGTAACAGTCGACTTGAAGTCGATTCTATTGTGATTTTCTGTTCCATTTCTTTTGATACTCTGATGTAAATTAACAAAAAAAAAAAAAAAAAAAAACTATATTAGGAACAACATTTCCCAATGTATAGAAAAATAAACACTAACATAACAGAATGATGAGGATTTTGAAAATAATGAAAAATTGCTGGTGCTTGCCTCCAATGCTATTACTACGTTTTACAAGGTAGGTGGTACGTACTTGTAACGATCAAACACTGGTAGTGGTAGTACTAGCATAAGCACATAAACTGTAATGCTAACCAATTACTTTGTGATTCTCATCAAATCATTTGCAACATTTATTACAAAAAATTTCCTTAAAAAATCAGTCAATTGTTGAAAATGATCAGATTTTTTATTCTATTGTTTTGAAAAAACAAAACAAAAACGAAACAAAACAAAACACACTCATTTGTTTGGTTGGATACATCTATTAAGCATGGTCATTGAATTTGCGGCATTAAAAAACACAAAACTTTTAGGTATGGCCACGTTGCATAAAAAATAAGTGCACGAAACTATTATACCATTTTCCGTATAGAAAACACGTAATACACGCAAAATAATTGGTCATTTTCAGTTTTCTGTAACTGTTTACAAACTGAAGATGAATTTCTTTTTAGTAAGACAGTTACCGTTTACGATACTTACCAGAATCAATGTACCTGGTTGTCGGTTGACTTTGAATCAGAGAGAGTATTATTGGATACCCTACAAAGAAAAAACCGAATGGGTTTGGGGTCCCAAATAGTTTATTTCAGAATTTCTCGGTGTAGTTATCAACAAGGGGCAGACAACTGTATGTATTCTAATACACTTGTTTTTATTTTCAATTGTGGAGAAAATGTTGACTTTTTACTTCGTTCTCTTCACTTCATATGACATCAAATACTTTGCTTAGCTTATGTATACAATGTGAAAGCCTTTGACTAGATAGGACACATAGCAGTCACCTTTAACTCAATGCAAGAATTAAGATATTAATAAGAATCATATAAAAGTAATACTATATATGTATAATATCATCAAAACTCTTTTCAGAAAAAACTTTGAAAGCTACTTTCGGAAATCAGACCAATAAAACGTGGAAGTAAACAACACAGACGGAGAATATTTGAACAATTTGAGGTACCATGATGACTATGCATTAGTTGCAGAAGCTGCAGATGATCTAAATTCAGAAAGCAAAAATAAGTTTTAAAGATGAACAAAAAGATAATGTTCAATGATGAAATCATAAGAAAGACCATAATATTAGACAGTTAAATCTTGAAAGAAATCAAGAAATACACTTATCTAGTTGAGGCGGTAAAGATAAATGAGGACCACGAAAATAAGACATACTGAAGATCGAACTGCCAATATGCTTAAAACGTATACAAACCACGCATTTTACCAGCCATATATTGGTGTGAAACCTGAAAACTTACAAAGCCACTTGGAAACAAACTCATAATAGCATAGAGGACAATGGGAAGAGCAATGATAGGAATAACTCTTGACCATAGAAAGAGACCAACATGGATTTATATGAAAACCAAGGTGAAGGATATTACAATATAGTAATTAAGCAACAAAATGGAGATCGACAGGACACACACTGAGAAGGAGGGACCACAGATGGAGCCAAAGGCAAACTGATCAATGCTTAGTGCACGTAGGACGGCAAACGCTATAGAAAAAGATCATACACAAGATAAAGGGATGACATAGAAAGGTTTGCCAGTGAGACATGGCAGGGATTAACACAATCACATTTGTTATGGATGGGGATGGATAAGGCTTTTGAGTAGCACTAGACTAATAATGACCGATAATGATTGATATTAACTGTCACGTTGAAAGAGGAAAATAACCTGAGAGTAAACGAAATGAAAATTATATGGTACAGATCAGGTTAGCAATATAACATAATATAAAGCAATGTCAGATGTATTATATCATAGAATGCTCGATGCATTCAACTTTATACTTCGGAAGTCAAGTTGTTTTAGAGTAGAGCTGGAAATATATAATAGTATGTGGATTCGCTAGACAAACAAGTTTATGTGTCTGCCCTCTCTGGGCCTCATCAGGCGAATGTTGTTAGCCTTCGCCTGATGAGGCCCAGGGATGGCAGAAACATGAACTTGTTTGTCTAGCGAATCCACATCATATATATATATATATATATATATATATATATATATATATATATATATATATATATATATATATATATATATATATATATATTATTTTGAATTTCAAAGTTTGCCGGTTTTAGATTTTAATTTTTGTACTGACCGACACGGTTTGAATTTTGAAATCGGAAAATGAACCCCCCCCCCAAAAAAACCCCAACCTATGTACACTTTTTGAAAATCTTCGATTACCCTCACATATGTCCAAACTGGAAATATCAACGTAGACAACCCCCTCAACAAAACATCCACAAGAAACACACAGCACAAACACACTATCACACACGTATATTCACTGCATACACACATAATTCTTAATAACTCACTCACTAGTGTATGTTACACATCGAGATACAAAACCCTTCTCGTTTTCTCTGCCCATTCACAACTGACACTGACACAATTCTCCTTTTCTTGCCAGTCGAAGATAAGAATTTACAAAGACAAAAATTGCATCGCATCATCTCCCCTTTCCTATTCAAACGTAGTTCATTACATATTTCACCATTGATCCCATTGGACGTTTGTCAACGGAAGAAACCAATTCCCCGAAATTTGTTATGTAAATGAATACGATTAATTTTTTCTGATTTTCGAGTTTTCATAACATCTATTGGATGCTGGATATACCTCATCAATTTTCTCACCAGACACACATACACGCACATATATGCATACACACACACACATGCACACACACACACACACACACACACACACACGTGTGTGTGTGTGCATGTGTGTGTGAGTGTGTGTGTGTCGTTTCAACCCTGTATATAAGGATACATTACTTGATAATTGAAAGTGTTAAAAAAAAAAACACTTGATGCTATAGGACATAGAAAAATTGACTTCAAGCTTGGTGGCAAAATAATTATCGAATTATTCGGTTGAATATATTGGTAGAGAATCGAACCAAAGTTTTTTCTGTGTACTTATCATTCCTAAAGATGATATCATAAGTGGGTTTGCATGCAGTCAGTGATCAAAGTCGACACAACAGATGTAATTTTCATATGGGTGAACATGCAATAGAAATGACACGAACAGTGAGTCATGTCTGTTGTTATACTTACTAATACCTCATCGTTAAATACGTTTTCAGGGTAACCTACGGAAGTAATCCCTGTTTCAAAAAATAAATACGTAGTATAAAACAACAGTATACAATACACGTAACGCCTTACATAAAATGACGAACTACATGAACTATATAATAAAGGAGGTGGTGTTTGATCAATGATGCTGGAGGTCCATGTTAATAAAACTGATTTGTTTTTAAAATTCTCGAAACAGTTACATGGTAAACAACTGATGATCCCAACAAGAGACAATTTATACATTGTACCATAAAAACAAAGTACACGTAAAACAAAGAGAAAAACACTAAAAAAAATTGCATAAATTGCATTGACAGATATTCGGAAATAGGTGACTGAAGTGACGTAAAAAATCCTTTGGAATTTGTTTTTAATGTTTAGCATTCAAAGCTGTAAAGCTTTCTAGACTATACTTAAACTCAGAATTCTCATTCTGTTCATTCACTGTACCTATATCCTATACCTGCTCTATTTGTTTCTTAACACAGACAATTATATTTGAAACTCTATTTGAAATGATTTCCCGTTACTACACTGAGAATGTATCATTTGGTCAGGACAGCATGAATAGAATATACAATTAAGAAAATGGAGCTACTGTTCGTTGGTTCTGACGTATGACATATATATATATATATATATATATATATATATATATATATATATATATATGTGTGTGTGTGTGTGTGTGTGTGTGTGTGCGCACACATGTATAGGATAAGAGCAACGCAACCTTGAAGGGGCTACCTAATCGTTTGCGTGTTCGATTCCTACAGCAGTACTGTTCCCCCTAAGTGTTTATTCTATCTACATTGTCTAGATCAAGTGACCCATTTTCATGTAATAACGGGAGATCATTTCAAATGAGATTTCAAATGATATAGTACATTCATAATTATTCTGTTGGATTATGTATCATAAATTTCTTTTATATATATATATATATATATATATATATATATATATATATATATATATATATATATATACACATATAGTGGTGTAAGGATTTGCTATACAAACACGTTTATGTTTCTGCCCTGATTGGGCTTCATCAGGCGTATGATTCGGATTATTCAAGGAAATTTTGGAGGAGGTGTCTATTTCTCTTGATGGGTTGACCCTCCGTCTTATACATATATATATATATATATATATATATATATATATATATATATATATATATATATATATATATATATATATGACCACAAAAACAAATGTTATCATCACTCAAAATTTCTGTCAACAAACAATTCAATAACCCACGTATAGATACACTAAAAATGACCACCGTATATATCTTATTCCCCCAGCCACTTTAAGGACATCATCTTTGACATGTGGAAACAGACCAGACCTAGAATAATTGAAATAGTAACTAAGGCCACATAAAAACGAACCCTATCACCGGGGAATAGATTCAAGTGAAAGTAAAATACTCTCAAATAGGAAACATGCCACAAAGAATTGATAGATTAACTACATACTGATAACAAAAATGCCTTCACCATACCCTCGTAATTTATAATTCATAAGGATTCATCTCACATTTTCGTTTCTGCCCTGCTGGAATTTGCCTTAAAATACTGCCATCGTCCAAAATTTCTAGCGACAAACATACACATTACACATCGGATATTACATTATATCATATTACATTATATTGTATTTCTGATTTGTATTGTGTGTGTGTATATATATATGTATATATATATATATATATATATATATATATATATAGAGAGAGAGAGAGAGAGAGAGAGATGGATAGAGATAGATAGATAGATAGATAGATATACACATTTGAGGCAAATCGAATGTATGCATAAATTTAGTCTATCTATTCATATATATACATATATATATCCACATACGCACATATATATATATGTATATGTGTGTGTGTGACTCTTTTTTCCCTCAGTTTGTCCGTCATATAAACCGTTCTGTTTTTTTTAATCAACATTTGTTTGTTATCCGTGTCTGAATATTTTGTTTCGTTCCTCTTGAAGGCATTCTGATTTTGCTATAATCCATGTACAGCCAAACACACACACACCTTAACAAAAACTCAAATAAAGACGCGAAATCTCCGCCCTTGGCAAGCGTAGTTATTATTCTTAATCACCTCCAACCGACTCAAGATCTACACGAATTCATCATACGGAGGCTATGACAAATTGGCGTCATTGATAGGATGAATATAAAAAATGATCCGTTAGTCGGCTGAGCTATAATAGAAAATACAAATAAGAACAGGTGACAACAAGCCACAACTAAAAAAATAACAAAGATTGTGTGTGGTGCCCAGGCAATATAACAAGAGATGAGAAGTCACGAAAGAGATCTCTCTCCTTCGTGACTTCTCATCTCTTGATATATGAGAAAGAGAGAGAGAGAGAGAGAGAGAGAGAGAGAGAGAGAGAGAGAGAGAGAGAGAGAGAGAGAGAGAGAGAGAGAGAGACTTGCTGGTGACGCTCCAAGAATTCGATGTTTGAAGCAGACCTTATGGTGTCAAGTCGATGCAAAAAGTTATAGGCCTCGGAAGCGAAGCAGCGGTTTCTGTGTCAGGAGAAGGACGCAGTCATAGTATCCCTGAATGGAAAAATTGCCTTGATCACAAGAGGGAAAATTTCTGGATAAGTCCAGCACAGAAATGATTTCAGTGTGGCCGTTGCTAAGGGAGAGCAGGCTGAATTGCGAGGAGAGTATGATCAACATGTTGGCTAACTTGCAGCTATTAGAGATCTCACAAGAAAAAGATAGTTCTGACCCAGGTGAAGAGAGAGCTGAATGAAGAAAGGCTTCATCAGCTCAAGAAAGCTGCTAGCGGAAGATGGGGGGTTATGGCTCTGATAAGCAGACTCACCAAACCCGGGGGAGATAGAGATCATTTCTGAAGGATCTTTTGCTTACCCTATGTAGATGTAGGAATTGGATAGTATGGAGCACAAGACCGAGGCCAGTAAAACTGGCTCTGACAGGATGTGCTAGACACTCTCCTTGAATGTTTTGGACCAGACCAGGGACGTTAGTCCTCACCGTATTGCACCGGTCTGGAATACTGCAAATGGTAATAAAGACAATGCATCAGTTGGTCCTGAAATGGATGGAAGGGACCAAGAAGGAAAAGCCCTCGATGCTTCAACCCATATGATTGAGGGACCCCAGGCAAGATGATTGAGTGTAAGAGTCTTGGAGTAATAAGGAACAAGACAGGATATAAGCTGCCTCCAAGTCAAGAAAACAATGGCAGGATGAAGGGAGGGGCGAAAAGCCCCCCCCCCCAAATGTGACAAATCTTTAATTGCCACCCTCTTAGTTATGTAAGCTTTAGAAGTAGGGGGAAAAGGAAAAGAAATTTTTTTAATGAAGTAGGAAAGGAAAGTCAAACTGAGTGTATTCTTAGTTTTTCTGCATAACGGGGGATAAGGGGACATAACTCCGAAATTTTACGTACAATTTACGTCCCTCGAATTTAAGACTGCTGGCACTGGCGTTGAAAAAAGTAAATGAACGATTGGTCAGCGATGCCAAAAGCAAACAAACGAAAAAAAAAAGAACACGCACCTACACAAACATACGCATGCAAGAATTAAAAAAAACCAACAAAATGTAAATAAAAGAAAGAAAGAAAATATAGGGATTGGAAAAGAAAGAAACACGAGTAGCAGCGAGTTAGTAGCCGCTACGAAGCCGAGACGGTGGCAGTGGCGGCAGCGAGTGACGCCAAGGCTAGGGAAGTGAACATGACTCTCCGACGGAATGAACAATAAAATATGAACCCATCACTAAGGGTGGGTCATCGATTTTCTCCTTCTTTATATATATATATATATATATATATATATATATATATATATATATATATATATATATATATATACATATATGTATATATATATATATATATATATATATATATATATATATATATATATATATATATATATATATACATAATGTGTACTTTAGAGAGTGAGACAGACTCGGAAGTGAAGTGTTTGGTGGTAAGGTTTATTAATCCTTATATGTCAATAGTCCATGCATGTTTCGGGATTCTTCCCATCATCAGTGGTGTGTGTTGTGTGAGTGTGAATTAAAATGTACCATGTGGAACCTGAGTCCACTGCCAGGAGCTATGCATTGTGGGTGAGTTTTGTTGTCAGGGCTGCTGGAGGCCTCCTGCTGAATGGAAGAATGTCTAGTAGGTATCAGGTCTTTGGTAAAGCAGCAGCAGTTGGTCTTGGGGAGGGCAGAGTGTATCAAGGTAGGGGGTAGTGATGTGGAGTTAGATTTTTTGGTATGTTGGGGGTAGTGTAGAAGGAGGGGTGGTGAGGTCAAGGAGCTACATAGGTATCAACCTTAAAAGTTATTGAAAATGTTTTGGCTATGATTTGGACAGGGGTTATAACAGGCTAAGGTGAAGTTTTTCCTATGGGTCTGGGTGACTTTGAAGCTTCCATTATTGAATGTGTCTTAGATGTGGGTGTGAGGATATTAATGATCGGAGTTGTGTATATTAGGGTTCTGTTGTTCAGTTTAGTGTTTAATCCATTAGGATATAGGGTTTTAAGTTTGTTGATCCACATGTCTTCGTGTTTATACACACACACACATATATATATATATATATATATATATATATATATATATATATATATATATATATATATATATATATATATGTGTGTATGTGTGTGTGTGTGATAAGTATGAAGAAGTTAGAGTCAATTTTACGAATACATACACATAGAAATATACACACATCTATATATGCACCAGTATAAATACATACACACACACACACACACACACACACATACATATTTATATATGTATATGTGTTTGAAATATATACACATATATCTATAGACATTACGTTATACTATATTGAAACTCTTATTTCAAATGATCTCCCGTTATTGTATGGTGAATGTATCACTTGGCCTAGAAAACGTGAATAGAATTAGAATTAGTAATTGAAGAAAATGGGACTGGAATCGAACCTGCCACCGATAGGGTAGCTGCTTCAACGTAGCGTTGCCCTTACCATTGAGCTAAACAGCTTTACAAAGACCCATAACTCCAAAGTCTCCAAAGGAACGGACTTATTTGATCCGATAGAATGAGTTATGAATTGCGTTGTATTATATAGAAACTTATTTTAAATGGTCTCTCGTTATTATATGATTATTATATCGCTCAAATTAGACAACGTACATAGAATAAGCAATGAAAGGAAATAGAGCTACTGCAAAAATCGAACCTGCCACCGATAAGGTAGCCGGTTCAACGTGGCAATGCTCTTATCATTAAGCTAAACAGTTACCGGTAATCCTGTATCTAGCTAGTGTGTTTTTTGGAAAAGTCTGAGTATGGAGTTCTTCAAGAGAGGGTTTCTTAGCATTTTTGACTTGGACAAACATCTGCCTTTTAAATTTTCTAGTTATTATCAAATATGGTGACTGCCCAATTACGAAACGTGTCATATCATACCGATTTGCATAAATCTTACACCGTTTCTACTGATTTACTGCTGACGAAGATAGTCGGTGAGGTAAAAGTGAATAATTTGTATGAAAGTACCTAAAATCACGAATTTTCAGTGCTTCGATGACGGTTCGATCACAAAACTTGTTATATCTCTATTAATAGGTCCCAATTTGCACAGGAATATACTATCCAACTCACAATGAATGTACATATATATATATACATACACACACACACACACACACACACACATATATATATATGTATATATATATATATATATATATATATATATATATATATATATATATATATATGAATTATAAATTGTGTTATATCATACAGGAACTTATCAGAAATGATTTCCCGTCGTTACACGGTTGACATATCATTCAATTTAGAGAACGTAAATCGAATAAACAATTAAAGGAAATTGAGCTGTCACCGATAGGTAGTTGATTCGACGTAGCGGTGCACTTACCATTGTGCTAGACAACCTGCCAATAAGGCAAAGGCCTAATAACTGCTTTCAACCCTAATCCCCCCCTGCCTCTCTTTCTCTCTCTTTCTCTCTCTCTCTCTCTCTCTCTCTCTCTCTATATATATATATATATATATATATATATATATAGATAAATAGATAGATAGATAGATAGATAGATAGATAGATATAATGTTAATCAATATGCATATACATATATGCAATGCAAATCAGGAATACAATATAATATAATACAATATCCGATGTGTGATGTTTATTATATTATATAACAGATATGATATAATACAATATAATACAATATCCGTTGTGTGATGGGTTTATTTCAATACTTCCAACATTAAACATTAAGTTGATTTTTGATTCAGAGTAAAACTCAGAATATAAAGAAATAAGTATTCGCTACACAACGTTTTTTGCCATGTTTGGGCTTCTTTTGGCGGACAATACGGTCTATTTTAGATTTCTATTTATGACATTTTTGGGTGAGGTATCTTTCTAGGTTGCCTTCCTTTTATTCTACTTATATATATATACATATATATATATATATACATATGCATATATATATATATATATATATATATATATATATATGTATGTATATATATATATATATATATATATATATATATATATATGCATATATATATATATATATATATATGTATATATATATATATATATATATATATATATATATATATATGCATATATATATATATATATGTATATATATATATATATATATATATATATATATATATATATATATATATATATATATATATGTGTGTGTGTGTGTGTGTGTGTGTGTCTGTGTCTGTGTCTGTGTCTGTGTCTGTGTTTAGTGGTTGGTCATTACTTGTTATGTTTTACTCAGTTAGCTACTCGCAGGAGCGGGGAGTGTCTTTTATCAATTGGATGAATATTTTTCTTCAGCAGGTTCTTACTTGTAGGTTGAATGGCAGTGGATACCAGATTTTCCTACCTCTACTTTTTATTGCTGCTATGTTTTCCTCTGATGGATTTTACTTTTTCATTATATTTAAAGCTAGTTTCGGTAAAACTGCTATCTTTTTGGGCTTCAGTATAATTATTTTTAACATCAGCGATTATTGTTTCTTTCAAGGAATTATATATTAGTTTAGTTTCTATTGATTTATGGATCTTGTTAGTGGTTTTGTGTGGCAGTTTAAAATTTGTGTTGATATATGTTATTACATAATTTTCTATTTGTGTGGTTCATAAGTGTCAAATTAAAAATAAAATCTAAAAAAATATATAAATACACACACATATACATACATATATATATATATATGTATGAATATATATATCCATTTCTTAATAATATATATATATATATATATATACAAATACGTATGTATGTATATACATATACAGACATATACGTACATGTACATATATATATACATATATATATATATATATATATATATATATATATATATATATATATATATATATATATATATATCCCAATTTATCATGTCTATTGTTGCAATTTATATACGTATAGTGTTCAATATGTTTGTAGATAAGGCTATGATACTGGTATTAACACTAGATTATGAGTTACATAAGATTTATTCTATGACTATTAGTTTCTTGCAAACAGCTAAAACCGGTCCTCATCTTTCAAGCAAAATTCAATTCTATTTGTAGCTATTGGGACTGTCCACAGTTTGCGAACATGTTCATTTTCCCTGCTTTCTGTCTTTTTTTAGTCTAGTCGTTGGAGGTCCTTGTATTGGTATCCATTTTGTATTATTACATTTTTTCACTGACTGGGAATTTTTAAAAAGACTTAAAATGGCTCTGAACTGTTCATATTGTAGATTGAAACTTGATAGTGACTTTGAGATCTCAGTTAAACATTTAAAATTTGTCATTTCTTTTATATAGATGAACACTTAGTCTTTATTTTCTTTAGAACAAACTTATGAACAAAATTGATTAAATTTTGATTTCGTTTTTACAATGGTGTATCTGTGTGCCATAGAAATACCTATCGTTTGGTAATCTTTAGTTTGACGTACATGAACTTATGGTGGTGATTAGACAGCAAAGAATACAGTACAGAAGGTATAAAACAATGGTTCTTAAGGGACATACCCTCTAAGGGACGTGAGTAATTTCAAAGAGGGACACGAGTCCTCAGAATAGAAGTAAACTTTTCTCTAATTATTTGGGGTATTCTCTTATGAGATGTTTGTATGAATATTGTGATGCTAATTATATATATTTTTTAATTCAAAGATTTGCAGTACCCATTTCAAACTAATCATTCGGTTGAAAATTTCAAGGGGCGTGGAGCAAGGTCCAACAACTAAAGTCGGTATGGCGGTAAAAAAAAGATTGAGAACCACGGATCTAAAACGTATGATTTGTTATCAAAAAGTATAATTGAACAACATATTCACCAGAAATCAACACAGCAATGAAATCAAATCCCAGTCTTTATTTTGACTCAAAGCGAAACTAGAGGAAGGTTATAAGTCAAACGTCCAAATGAAAAAATGTCCAATTTCCAAGATGTCCGATTCATAAGAGTTCCAATGACAAAATGACCAACAAGCAAAACTGTTCAATGTAAAAAAGGGGGTCAATGCTTAAAGGGCCAATGTAAAAGTCGATGCCGAAAGGGCAGATGCCAAAACGACTAATACAAAAATGGCCCAATGCAAAAATAGCTAGGTTATACATATACACACAACATAAACACATGCTACATACGTATGTGTACAATTATACGTATGTGATTTACAAGCGCCTTATACTATCCTCACGGAGCATACCCTCCTAATCATTCATTCATAGATGTGAAATGTTGATTTTTTTGTTTGGCCAACAAAAACACAAGAATACACGGCACATATTCACACACGTACTCACATGCAAATATGCAAACACAAGCACACGCTTTACATGCTACACACATTATATACGCACCTACACATCATATACACATAAAAAATCAAATGATAATTTCGTGGAGCGACTTTAGTTGTGAAAGGAAGAGCGTGATGAATGTTTAAGGGACGAGGATTTGGGATCCTCGTGGTTTGACTGTAGCGCATGTGAAGGGGGAAGGAAGTTGTACGAAGATGTAAGGAGATGTTGAAAGAGAATGGAATGTGCGCCAAGTATGAAGTTAGACGTGGGGATGAAACAAAGCGAAAAGAAGACATACAAATATTTTGCCCAGACAAAAAACGAACGTTTAATACAAGAATGAAGATGATATAAACATAAATACAATCGACCGTGAGAAGTAATGAGAAGAGAAGAGATAGCAAAAGGTGGGAGCTTTCTTGTCTTGATAATACTGGCGTCGGAGTTGGAGCGGAGTTGTCTGAAACAAACTTCATGAGAGGTCCACACTCATGTGGTTCGTCAGTTGTGCTTGTTAGACAAGGGTGCGTGTACACATTAAATGATCACATATAGAAATTGTTTGAAATTTTTTTATCTCATCCTTATAAATTCGTCCAATATCAAAACGATTAATATCAAAATGGTCTGAAACAAATGGGCCATTGCAAAAACATCCAATGTGAAAAAGACCAATGTAAAGAGGGCCAATATAAAACAGGCCAATGCAAAGAGGGCCAATATAAAACAGGCCAATACAAAGAGGGCCAATATAAAACAGGCCAATGCAAAGAGGGCTAATGCAAAAACCTTAAATGCAATGATGTCGAACGCAGTTATCCAGTAATGAAAACACGCCCAATGCAAAATGAGCCAATAAAATGACGTCGAATGAAAAAGGGCCAATTTATACATACACACAGCTTACTCATATGATATACATGAATATATACTCGTTCACGTATATGTACACGTCCCTCACTCATACACACGCTCTACATCCCCCTACATACTACATACGTACATGCACGTACTTAGTAAATACACACATGCCACGTACATGTACTCATACACATGATACAAACGCAAAAACATAGACGTATACATATACTTATGTACATACCCATATATTGTATCACAATTATACATACTATATGCCAATATACTAACATTTATACGTACCACATGTAGACACATACCGCACACTCCATATACAGACATGCACAAATGCCAAAAATCAATAATAATCGGTTACAATACTTAATTTGAGAAAAATAAAGGAGAAAAAGAATTGCTTTGTTCATACTACCTATGCTTTAACCAAAACATAGCACCGGAGATACACACACATTTCTTGTTGACAGACATACACACGACTAATATGCAGAAGCCATATATACATACATGCGTACACATACCATAGGCATATGTGCTACATACGCCGGAACATACACATGTGTCATATACACATACATATGGGCATACACATACATTCGTACGTATGCACATACCACATACTCACATATATACTAGTACACACATGTCACATATACATACACAAATCACACTCGTTCATGCACATCGGTCTAACGCAAAAGAATGTATGCATTCACAGTATATTCTATATCAGTGGTCCCCTGTTTTTCTAAGAGCACATTCACGACTACCAGTAGTCCGGCGGACACCACTTATTTTTCAAGTCAAATTTTTATTCAGATTTAATAATAAAGACTTACATGATAATATTTACTTTCTATTCAAGATACACAAAATATGTTACTACGAGATGGCCTTTTTAAAGAATTTGCTTATGTTATCATGATAATAGGCAATATAACATGTAGCCTTCATGGCAGAAAATGAGCATAATGCACAAGACAAACTATTTCAAAAAACTAAAAACAAATCTAGTAAACTGTCACATCCCCTTTACCTTATCTTAAGAATTTAATACGAAATACTTCTTTTAGCTACATATCTAAAACGTTACTTCATACGACGACTCCTTACAAACCCGCCAAACACACGTGTTTAATTGCCCTTTTGCCCCGGCGCTCCTAACCGGTTACTCTCTCTCTTTCCCTCTTCCTTCTCTCAGGGATCAATTTCATTTTGCTGGCTACTTGGCCGATCCGAACTTTACCTTTTTTTTTTCACTGTAACCAATCACAGTATTGGACCTTGCCTATTTTAGTTCACTGAGGTCGAGGCATCTCACATACGCACAGTTACTCAACCATGTCCTCACCACTAGCTCAAAATACGTATTCACCTCTATATCTCCTGAATAAAATGGCAGCGCCATTCACTACACAAATAACGATGATCCGTCTTCTAATTTTCCTTACTTCGAGGAGTGCACATGGATTAAACCTCATATATTCTCTGTGCCTTAAATAGTCTGTCCATCGTGTATTCTGTGGTCCTTAACTTGCTTACATGCGATCCCAAATACATCGTCTAAAAGTCGGTAGTGAAGCATACGCACTGATACCCGGTCTCCGTAACTATTCTTCGGTACGCTCCAAGTCTCATGCATTCACAGAAGTTCAGGTACCTCTCCTCCAACACGTGACTATAACTATTTTTTCGGCACATAGCTCCCACTGCTCGATACCACACACATATTAAACATCAGCCAAGTACTACAACGTTCACAATAGACACCATCCACGCACACACGCATACAAACACACATTTGAACTACTATCAATAGCAATTCATGTACCGTCTACATCCACTCAATAATATTTACGCATATGCGCAATTATCCTTTTTGTAATAGGTGAAAAGCATTGACATAAATTCGCTTACACTAACTTCTGTGCAAACGCACAAAAGATTTTCCACACAGCATTCATCTGCAAAGCAAAGAAAATCTGTATTATTTCAACACCATACTTTCCATACATTTCCCCTCCTCTTTCAACAGCTCCAGTGACGTTGGTGTTTGGCGCCAAAAAGCAAAACCCTTCGTCTTTACCAATATCTTTGCGCTACGCACACACAACCAGTAATTACCACACTTCTCCATCCAATATATGAACCATCAGATACCTATAAAACCTTAAACGAAATAAAAATATGTTCTTATGCGAAATAATGCATAAACAGGGCCCCAACGAGGGAATGGTGTTTGTGAGCGATAGAAGAGGTAACCAAATCAAATTGCAGCTGGATGTCTGGGTCATATTCGTACATAAGCGACTTGTGTGTGTGTAAGTATGTAGTATGTATGAATTTGGTATATGTACCATGTGTATAAGTGCACGTATGTGACATATGTGTACTTTGTATGCGTGTGCTTGTAGTTCGTGTGTATGTATATTTACTTATGTGTCTGTGTGCATTTATTACATGTGTGAGGACATTTACATATGCGTATGCAGCATGCACGTATCTTGTGTGCATATATGCATGAATTGGCCTTTTTACATGAGCATAACTGCATCATTTGACGTTTCTAACAAGATTCCCATAAACTGGTTCAGCGGAAGAAATGAGTAGTTAAAAAAACGAACCTTCAATGACAGAGGTGAAAAAGCAATTCAAACGACACTACAGAAGCTGCTGTAGAGGTGTTTCGTAGGGTGTTTAGCTCAATGGTAAGAGCATCCCTACGTTGAAGTGACAGCCCCATTTTCCTTAAATTGTTTATTTTATTTAGGCTGTGTAGGGTGAGTGGTACATTAATCGTGCAATGACGGGATATCATTCAAAATAAGTTTCTATTGAGTGTAACGTAACTTATCACCCAGTCGGATCACTTATACCCATTTCTTAATACCTAACTGTCGCGCTGAAAGAAGCGATTAGACCGAGAATAAACAAGATGAGAATTATTGGACCTCACTGCATCGGACATCTTTGCAATTAATGTTTTTGGATTGGTCCTTTTTACTTTATTGGACCCTACTGCATTGGGCGTCTTTGCATTGATCTTTTTTTTTTTTTTTTTTGCACAGGACATCCTCACCAAGATTTCGAAAACTCAGGTCAGCGACAACAAATGGGATAGTCAATTGAAAAACAAACTTTTAATGACAGATGTGGAAAAACACTTCAAGCGACACCAGAAAAGCGGTTCTAAGCTTCGTTGGATGGTCTTAGGCACGTGTACATAAACATGTACGATTACATGTGCCCATGTATCGTGTATATATGTGTATGTGTGTATACATTAACCCCTTTTAGCATTGGACGTCTTTGCATGAACCCTCTTTGCATTATTGGATCTCACTGCATTGGACGTCTTTGCATCGACCCTTTTTGCATAGAACTTATTTATCAAGATTCTCAAGAGCCAGTTCACCGGCAACGAATACCTAGCCGGTTGAAAGTCATTAAAAAAAAACAGGCCTTTAATGACAACGGTGAAAATCAATTCAAACGACACCAGGGAAGTGTTTCTGGAGGATGTTCTGCCAGGATGGCAGAAATGTGTACATTTACATGTACGTTTACATATACGTATGTATCATGTGTGTATGTTGTGTGAGTGTATACAAATTGGCCCTTCTAGCATTGGGCGTGTTTGCATTATTGGATCTCATTGCATTGGCCCTCTTGGCATTGGACCCGTTAGTATTATTGGATCTTATTGCATTGGTCGTTTTTTGCATTGGCTCTTTTTGTTTGTGCGACATCTAAACATTAAAACGATCGTATTCGACCAGACCTCTTTATATAGGATCACTACGTCAAGAAAATTATTTATCTGATGTACGAGAAAGAATTCCTTATCAGTTTAACCAACAGGAATAGAAAAGAAGATGGAAGGGTTGAGTGGCTGAGCAAAAAAGAAGGAACTGTGTTCGTCGCTGTGGTGGCTTTAGTGCGGAGGTGCTGAAACCGTTTTTATTCATAAGGTTTAGTTGTTTCGAAAACCAAAGAGTAATCATTAGGGTATTCAGAGTTATGCCAGCGGCCAAGTTGGTTAAGCAATGTGAAAGAATATTTTAAAAGAATAGAGGATTAAACCATGTGTACTGCCTGAAGTTAGGAGAAGCAAAGTACAGAATATAAGAGGAGGAATGACAGGATTGGAATAAGCAATGGTAAACAGTAGTTTAGGACTTTTATGGACAGGAGCTGAATGAAGTGTCATATTGCCTATGTGTTTAGGTTTCATGGTTAAAGATAATACTTAGTTATTTCTGTATTTAATTTTAACTGAGGAAAAACTGACGTTTTGATAAAGAACAAAAGGGAGGCTTTTGGTTTCATTATTGCGTTCATTCCTGTTAATTACATTGTTTAATTATACTTTTTTAAAAATTTGGACTCTCCGCGTGTCTTTTGAGCCTTTGGGCACCCGTTAGGTTTGTGTCCGTTAAACCAAAGATTGTTAAACAAATGAATAAGTTAATAAACAAAATCAAAAGCAACATAAAAAGAAACTAATTATCATATGAATTGTCTGTAAAATTGAGAAGGCCAATGATTTTTTAAATACTTTTGCTATTTCCTTTCTAAGTTGATGATAATGTCGGTTCCATGGCATCTACAAAAGTTGGCAATTCAGTATCTATTGGTTAGATAGTTCCTGAATTAATATGGGGGAGGGGTTAGAAAAATGACTGTTGATAAGATGTGGTGAGAAGATATTGGTGAAGACAAAGGATTTTGCTTCCACGTGGTTTGGTGTTAGCGCCGACATCACTGAAAATGTTGTAAGGTGATGTATGGAGAACGTGTGCACCAGGCTGGAATGTGGACGCAGAGATTAAATGGAGAAGAAAGGATACATACAAGTATTCAAATGAACAAATGAAATGTACATTCAATGCGTAACATTTATGACAAATAAAGAATGAAAATGCATATAATAAAAACATTGATAAGATCGATTGTGTATAGAAGAGAAGAGAAGATGCCTGTTTCATCTGGAGGGCTAATCCTATACGTAAAAGTGAAATATAGAAAAGTATGAGTATTTAAGGAACACGTAACATAACGAATCTTATGTCGTTTGGTTTATCTACTGAATGCAGCCTGATAAGTAATGTCTGTTATGATAAATAGAGTAGTTGATCTACCTGGCGATTACTTCAGATTAAGAGCAAGAAGGAACTAAAAGGGGCGAAATAGTAAGCGCAACCTTTGTATTGTCTCCTAGAATAGTAATTGCAATATTTACATTCAATAACTATAAAATTCTCGCGAATTGTCACATTGCTGAAGATAAGTGACAAAAGACAATTTATACATAGTGACGGTCAAAGAATAGTAACTACACCGGCCGCAGGTTCAGAGAGTAGAAAAAATAAGGTAACCCACTAGAAAGCAAATAAGTATGTCCAGGGCTTTAATAAGGAGTCATCGTAGGAAGTGACGTTTTATATATATAGCTAAAAGAAGGGTTCCGTATTAAATTCTTAACTAAAAGTTTTGGGGGCGCTACAATAGCAACTTAAAAAGCCAACAACACTGAACACCACAAATAAGTAGATTCAGTTCCTGTGAACTATAAATTATCAATTTGAACTACACAGATGTAAATCAATTCACTAAAATAATTCAACAAAAAAAACATTGAAGCATAAATTGTTTTAATTCCCTTGTTTTTTTGTTTTTATTCTTGCTCCAAGCAGTCATGGGCATTGAAATATCGGTGCAAAGTAGACGTGCACGGAAAAATTGGCTAACGATCACAGAAAATTGATGCTTTAATTGACGGCTGAATAAATTAGTAAAATAAACCTTAAAATACATTTGTGTTTTTTTTTTTAGAAACAATATAGAAATACGATTCGAAAAGATTAATAAACAATGCTTAAACTAAGAAATTGAAAAATCATAAGAATGATCTAGATTTCATCATAACAAGAATATTACATTTCTAAATACATAAAGATGAAATATTCTTACGTCTGGAATCCAAGATTAAGGTGATACAGTATTCAATAAGATTGAATGCCTTGATCACCGATCAGTTATACGTCAATTTTTATGTCCTGGAAAAGTATAGCAAAAAATCAAGCAAAAAAGTAAACAGTAATATAATCTCAAATTTGTATTATCTATCTCTGTCAAAAAAGTTGAAAAGAGATATATGTTTTTGGTCGTGTCTGTTCGTCTGTTGGTCCATTGGTTGGTCGGTTGGTTTATTCAATTGTAGTGCCCCCTATTGTTTTAGTTAGAAATTGAATACGGAAATCTTCTTTTAGTTAGATAACGAAAACGTCACTTCTCCCGGCGACCTCTATAACACCCCTGGATGCACATGGTCCAATGTTCATTAGCGCCAGGATTCCTAGCTGGTCAAGCCTCTGGCCCTGGCCTTTGCAGCTGGCTACTCTTCTACTCTCTTTCTCTCTCTTCCCATCTCCCTAAAATCGTTATCATTTCGCCGACCCACAGGCCGACCCGATCTTTACCATTCTTCCTCCGTGACCTATCTATGTACTAACTTTGCCCATTTCTCTTCACTGATATCGAACCTCACACATATGTACAACTACGCAACTACCCCACCGTATCTTCACCACGTGCTACAAACACGCATCACCTGTCACTCTCATGAATGAAATGGAAAAGTCACGATAATCTAACATCCTTACTTCGGGAAACACGTATGGATAAAATTCCATGTTCTCTGTCTTTCATGGTCTGTTCGTCGAGAGTCTAACAGTGTCAGTGAATAGCCCCCAAGTTAACTCACTTACTTGGCAGTATGGCTCGCACACTGAACGCGGATTCTAAGTATTATCTTGGATCGATACAAGCCACATGGAAATCACCCTATAAACTGGTGACCCATCTACGTGAATAGATTCGATAAAAGCTTTCGGATGAAAATTCGAAGGTAATCTATAAACAAACACGTTTTCAAAATACGAATTCAACTCGATACGAGCCTTCAATACGAACCTTCACTTTAACAACGAGTAATTCTTCAACGATGACTTTTCCTACATCTTCATAAGAAAGTTTTTCTACAGAAATGGCTTCAAAAATAAGTCACCAATTTCATCACAAAATTTCAAGGAATTATAACTTGTTTCAACACAAGATCAGATTCTTCACCAGAAATATGCAATCATCCAACAAAATTTCTCATAGACACATCTAGTACGACCATCGTAAACACCTTTTATGCGTTCATTCGCGCAAACATGCTTGAATGAACACTGCTACCTATTAGCAATGATCTGATCAACAGATATTTCTTGTGGACACCAACTACCACTACTATTACGACCATCATAGATGCTTTCTACGCAATCATTTGCGTGCTCACGCTTGAATGAACACAGCTACCTATTAACAGTGGTCCGATCAACATATTTCTCTTGAAAACCAACTACTACTACTAGTGCAGCCATCGTAGACGCCTTCTACGCGTTCTTTCACACACACACGCTTGAATGTACCTATTAGCAATAACCTGTTCAACATAATCCTCGTGGACACCGACAATTAATACTGCTGCTATTGTAGACGCCTTCTACACACTCAATCGCGCAAACATGCTTGAATGAACACTGCTACCTATTAGCAATGATCTGATCATCATAATTCTCGTGGACACCGACTACTACTACTACTACTACTACTACTACTACTACTACTACTACTACTACTACTACTACTGCCATCATTCGCTGAGACACGCTAGAATGATCACTGCTACCTATTAACAATGATCTAATCAACATAATTCTCGTGGACAACGACTACTATTACGAGTACGGCCATCCTAGACGCCTTCTACTTACTCATTTGCACATACGCATGAATAAACACTGCTGCCAATTAGCAATGATCTGGTCAACATATTTCTCGTGGACACCCACAACTACTACTAGTAAAGCCTTCCTAGACGCCTTCTACGCACTCATTCGCAGGCACACACGCTTGAATGAACACTGTTACCAGTAATCAATGATCTGATCGACATCTTTCTCCCGGAACCTGACTACTACTACTAGTATGACCATCGTAGATGCTTCCTGAAGGCTCATTCACACACACACGCTTGAAAGAACACTGCTACCTATTAGCAGTGATCTGATCAACATATTTATCTTGGACCCAGACAACTAAGACTTATATTTCTCGTGGACACTGACTACTGCTACTAGTGTGGCCATCGTAGATGCCTTTTACACGCTCATTGGCACACACACACTTGAATGAACACCGCTACCTATCAGCAATGATCTGATCAATATAATCCTCATGGACATCGACAACTACAACTACTACGGCTATCGTAGACGGCTTCTTCGCGGCCATTCGTGCATACACGCTTGAATGAACACTGCTACCTATTAACAATGATCTAATCAACATCATCCTCGTGGACACTGACTATTACTAGTAGTACAGCCATTGTGGACGCCTTTTACGCATTCATTTGCACATACAAGCTCGAGTGAACACTACTACCTAAGATCTGATCAACATATTTCTTGTGGAAACGACTACTATAACTAGTACGGCTATCGTAGACACCTTGTACGCGCTCATTCATGCAAACACGCTTGAAAGAACACTGCTACCTATTAACAATGATCTGATCAACATATTTCTCGTGGGCACCGATTATTACTACTATAATAAACGCCTTCTATGCGCTCATTCGGTTGAATAAACACTGCCACCTATTAGCAATGATCTGATCAACATAATCGTCGTGGACACCAAATACTACCACTAATGCAGCTATTGTAGACGCCTTCCACATACTAATCTGTGCACACACGCTTGGATGAACACTGCTACCCATTAGCAATGATCTGATCATCATAATCCTCGTGGGCACTGATTACTAGGACTAGTACGGTCATCGTAGATGCTTTCTACGCACTCATTTGCGTGCACACGCTTGAAAGAACACAGCTACCTATTAGCAATGATCTGATCAATATATTCCTCATTGACACCGACTATTACTACTACACCACGATACAAGGGAAGTGATTAAAATTACAGCGGATCCATTCTTAATGATCTCCCTTTCGTTGCAGTTATATATGAAAATCTGATAATGCTGCCGATTTTCACTGTCTGCAAGATATCTCAAAAAGTCCCCTATCAATTTCCATGATAATTTGTAGAGGGACAGAAAATAGACTACGGTAGAACTGATACAATTTGAAGCGGATCCACACACAATTATCTCCTTTGCATCGTTATTTCATGTCCAAACCACATAATATCGTCAAATTTCCATGTCTGTCTACACAATATCTCTATAATTTTTTTTAAGGGATGGACAAATATTACGTGATAGGGTCACACCGACGGTAGGGGAGACCGACGATAGTTATTTTAAATTTGTTCGGTAATTTTCTAGATTCATTGTTTTATTTTGTTTAATGTAGTAGTTTGTCATGAAGTGGCCCTGTTCACGGTCTCCAAGAACGACCACATCAACGTATGATAGATAACAAATTTAATGTGACATCAAAAATACTTGATGTGTTTGGCGATGTACTCGGAAAAAAGGGTGTAGCTATGGTCACATGATCAAGCTAAGCTAATGATAACGTTGCAAAATTTCTACGTTAGGTATTCTTATCTATCTCTTTTATATGATAGCATTATGATATAAAACGAGATTGTTCACTTTTAGATTTTACTCGTTTTATAGATGACTCAAGTTCTCTTAATAATAGAGGAGAATTCAGAAAATCTTATAGTAAGGATTTTGAATTAAAATGTGGACATGAACGAATGCAAGCAATGTTCCTACATTTGAATATTAAAATCGAAGATGGAATGTTTATCAACAAAATTGTTGATAGTTTCCCGTTCTATTTAGAAAGAATGTCTTTTAGAACAAGTAGTATATCAGCGTATACATTTTACTGAATAATATCGGAATATTTGAGAATGGCTAGAGCAATTCTAGGATTTACTGATTTTATACCGAAAATTGTTTCTTTGGTTGTAAGAATGACCAATTAAGGTGGTAAAATTGGTAAGATTTTTAAACAATTTAATCAAGCTGTAATAAGATATCCTGATCCCTTTGAAACTTTTCAGCTAGACCATAGTGGAGTATCGACAGAAATTAAAGAATATGTTAACAATGGTATAAAATAGAATAAATGAATGGTGTATATCAAATAAATCAATTTGTATTAATGTTAGGGAAATCAGGTCTCTATTGACTGGAAGCAAGGCAAGGGAAAAACATTTGGCTCTGGTCCATTTGTCTGACTGATAAGTAGTTGGGCGAGTTGAGAGATCGAACATGGAATGCCATACGACAAAGTGTTTAAGTATGTTAATGGTATCGCCAATTGAGGAGTTACTACCCGCTAAAAGGTGATTTTGTTTCAGCCATGTATGTAAGAATACTTTATCTAATAATCAAAAGTGTTAAAAAAATATTTTGATGTAGCAAGACGGGAGAAGAGCGGTTCTTGGATATTTGACGAACAAAACGCAGAAATTTACCAAGGCAGATTGATTGCAGTATACCGTAAGCGGGAGACCATCAGACGATATGCACGGGAAGAAAAAGATAAAAACAGCAGACCGGAGAGACTAGAAGAGAAAAGATCCTGGACTAGCTTGATTACCCACTGAACGCTAGTGCAAAAGATGGGAGAACCTTTTTTGTGATGGTTTTTATTTATTGGTTTCCCCTCACTACCGACGTGTCCAGGGGGGGGGGGGCTTTGTTTGGCTCCTCCAATAAGGGTGGGGGAGAAAAAAAACCCCAAAGGACGGAAAGAAAGCACCCCCAATACACAGGATAATATTGAAAAAGAAAAAAATGTTGAATTAAAAAAAATGAAGAAATAAAAAAAATGATTTGAGAGGAAATAATGTAAAAAAAAAAAAAAAAAAAGAAGAAACCCAAGATCATGAAGGGAAGGGGGAAAATACTAACTCACCGATTCCAGCAGGACAAAAATTGATGAGCGGGGGCTCTCCTAACGTTTGGATCCCTCTCCATTGCAAAATGTCAACGTGACGGATTTCGTCAAGCTGTGCCAGACTTTCACACACCTCGAGGATGGTCTTCTGATCGACTTGGCAGAATTGAGAGACATTAAAAGAAAAATGGTGTCTGTCTTTTGGTCGATAAAAAAGTAAATAAGATTATCAGATCAACAGAAAACACAGTGATTAAATCACTATGGGATTTAGGGGTAAAGGTGGAACAAGTTGTGAAAGGCGATCGTTTCGCCTAGTGGGACGTGTTGCTACCTAGGGAAGAGCTATGCGTGGCCATTACAAGATGGGAGCTCCAGGCGAAGGGTCACTTTCTTTGTGGGGAGTACCTGTGTTGCAGAAAGACCAGGGTAGTAGCTTATGAGGTCCCTTCCTACGTCCTCAGGGAACATATGGGGGCATTTTTCCTGTAATACGGGGAAATTGTCTCATTGGCCTCCGGGGCTATGCATGCGGAATGGTGCTTCGATCTAATGATCGATAGGAAAGCTTTCCTCGCCATGCCTAACTATTTGGATGTGGACGATCGGAAGAAGCTGCCTCATATCGTTAAAGGTAGGAGGCCAGTTTGCAGGATACGTGGTGAGAGTGGAGCACTGAAATGGAGGGTCAAACGATTGGAAAGGGGAGAATAAACAGCTATGTTTTTTGTTGTTCGGTCTGGCAGGCGATTGTCATCCGATTGAAAGTTGACAATGAACATACACGTAGTTTGATGAGTCGCCAGGTTATCAATTGCCTGACTCCTGTTCTCAGCCAACAGACATCAGGGGTCAGGTGTGATAACATTTAGTACAGATAAGGACATAACTCTGGTCTCCTTCGTCGTCATTGATTTCGATTTCAATCTCATCCTTCACGCCAATGATGCCATAGAGATTTACATCGTTATCTAGGTAATCCATTAATTCGGCTCCTTCAATATTCTTTCTGCAGATACCTTTCAGTGGAATCAGATTTCGTACTACATCATACAGATACTATGTAACTTCTGATTTCATCAGCTCTTTGTGAAGCGGGTAGCATATCTAGTCAAATAATATGGGGAAGTTGATCAGATAACAGATGGTTCTCTGAATCAAACAATGCAGGTTTTACGAACAGTGATTTGAAAGTTGCTTTTGTATAAACCTTGTTCCAAGCAGAAACTAACACACTCATCAATTCTTCTGAGTATTTTCAATTAATTGGTTTGATGCTTAGAGAGCATTATGGCTGCCTTTTCATCACGATACACACGTTTTAAAGGGCGATGAATGTACGTGTCGTTTTGTTGAATGAATCCTGGTATATCACATACTAGGATTACCAAAACATATCGACTTTTCCATCGTGCTCGAGCATTTGGTCTAGCCGATAACATCTACTATAAGACCACTGGAATTTAATACCTGTAGGGGGATTCAGCGTTGTTCAGGTGCCCTTTGTTTCAATCTGCTTTCTAGAAAGAATATGTCATAGACATCAAATAACGAACACAAGACCCACATACGCCGTACTGAAAACATTCTGAATTCTGCTTTATTGCAGTGTTAAATATACATACTTATGTTTATGCAAATGCGTGTGCCAATGAGAAAGCGTCACACAATCCGGTACAATTATCTTCCCTTTTATTGAAGACAAATGAATTTTAGTTTGATTAAACATAACTCCACATCGAACTGATAAATTACTATTTATAGTGTGATGAAAAAAAATCATATATTCATTCAGCAGAATGTGTTTTAATATACGCTAATAAAATTTCTTTCAATGCTTATCTAGCCCTAATGAATCTGAGAGTAAAACACATGAGTGGTGTAGGCTTTTATCAAGTAGACTACTCTCTAGCTTACGAGGATTATTCTGCCCTTTCACTTGGTCACTGTGTCAGTAAGTGTATTTACCAGGGGCAATTTTTTTTATTTGCCTCCCGAATCACGGCCGACAAGCTTCCGGGCAGGATTGCCAAATTGGCCTTTTAAAGCCCAATTTATCGAATTTAGCTTTTTCCAACCATGTTAGCTTCATAATTTCAGTTTGACTTTACGGAATTTTCCTGGCCTTTTTCTCAGTTGGATGACTTTAAAATATCAATTGTTGTTTTTGTTATTGGTAAACCATAGAAGATACAAAAAACAGAAAATTTACTACCTCAGAATATAGAGAGATACTGAAATTAGCTTCACTTCAGCTGTTTTATAAAATCTTCAATTGTATCCAACTAATATTATACTGTCTAATTTTATAATTACATAATTTTCAGCAATAGACACACAACTTTTTGAAACATTCAACACCCTATCTTGGAAAAGTGCTTAAAATGTTAGAAATACTGTTCTGAAGGATAAAGAGAAAATTTTGTTGAAAGAAAAACAGATTTTTTATCGATAACAACGTCCAGTTTGGCTGTTTCGAAGTCACTGTTTACATTTTATCGGCAAAACTAACAATCCAAAGCCATGTCAATGACTAATTTAATTTTTTTCTTTTGCAAAATCTGCAATTCAAGAAACTACTAAAGATGAAGTATTCCCCTCCCCCAAATGAAATCATTAGAAATATCTAGTTTTATGATTATTTAACCGAATTGTGCAGAAAAATCTCCACTTTCTGCGTGAAAAACAACAGAAAATACCTCTTTTGCTAACTGTGATTATAATCTTTTCAGCACAATGTGGGGGCTACAAGTCTTTTTATCGATATAACAATACAGGCTTCCCTGCGTTACGGAAGGGATGAGTCCCAGGGAAATTTACCATATCGCAAAATTCTTTGACGTGAAGCCGTTATAAATTGGAGATGCATTCATAAGGATTTTTTCAGTCCAAAAAAGTAATTCGAGCACTTCCATGAATGGAAATTAACATTCATAAACATATACAATACAACGTATAAGATTATTTATTTTATACAGGGTGCCGCCAAGGGGTACAGACAACATCGATAGTTGGTACTGATTGTAACCGAGGAGATGAAATTGGGGGGGGGCTTCTTCTGTTTTTTCAGGGCGATCCAATTGCGTCGACACACATCTCTATCCATATCAATGTGGCAAGAACTTGTGTCCAATCACTTCTTCATTTCCCCTTCCTTTATTCCTTGCCATCTTTTCTATATGGCCATTCCCTGTGAGTAATTGTTGTAGAGCTCTGGACTTTTGAGGCTATTATGAAAAAGGACCTGGTGAACCATTCCAAACGTTTGATGTGGTTGCAGAAATATGATGTCTCTATTATCTACTATACTGGATGAAAACTGTACATGTTGGAAACTCTGTCGGGAATGTACATTTAAAATGTTGTGCAATGATAACAGATTATCTCCGCATTAAAGGGGATAGGACATTAGAACTGCATTAGGGTACAAGAGAAGACCAGGTCATGCAGCTCGTACCATGGTCTTACCCTTCTCACATATCACAAGATCGGCTTTATTCAGCACACCTTCCAGGTTAGAGATATTGCTGTTCACAGCTTTCGAAAATACCTCAGGCACTGGGGCTATACCAACATGGGAGAACTTTCCACTGATATTTGGCAAATGGTGTGGTAAACACTGTCAATCAACTACACTGGTCATGGAACTTCAAGTTCCAAAACTCATCACGTAGAACAGAAAACACTTTGTCATTGGTCAGTCCAGGTAGTTAACCATCCTGCATGTGTAACTGGACATGTTCTCTTATGCAACCCCAAAGCTTTCTGGCGTTCATGACTACTGGTCTCAAGAACCGAGACTTTTTACAGGACTATACAGCCTTGCAACTCCAAATGTATCATTTTTAACAGTTGGGTCTGTGTTTGAGGAATTGAGATTCCAAGGACAATTTGCACTGTTATTACAAAAATATTTTAATAATGTTCTTAGAGCCCCAAGCCCCCAGATTCTTCCCGTTTCTTCATATGGAACACATATTGCACATATGTAATATTGGTTTCGCCCACAGCATAATTGTTCAAATGATTACATAATTATGTCATCGGGGGTTGATCCTTAGATACGGCAAACTGAAAGCTATAGAATACCATTAATGTCTCGTCACCCAACGGAGCAGTTTGATACTGCATAAATCGTCGATCTAGATACGTAATAATAGCATAATTGAGCCATTTCTATTTAAACAATTTCCATCTTGTGATCACAGTAGCATCTACATGCAATGGTTGCGGTGTTTTTTTTCCAGCAACTGGTCGCGCTATGTTTTATTCATTAGCTCTATCATTTGCGTTTGGTTTCTCCACTTTGACTCGGAAAAAAACTCACGTGTGAGAACGAGCAGAACTTGGTCACGTGATGGTCTGAAAAAGAGGAGAAAAACCAACAATTCGCTCACGTCAAAGAATTTGGGAAACGTCTTAATATTTTGATTGTTGTACCGCTGCCACCATGTTTCAATCTGCTCTCCAAAGAGAACGGGTTATATACATCAAATAATGATCACCATTCACACACACACCTTACTGTGCATTCACTTGCCTTATGATTTTTTTAAAAACACAAGAGAAAAGTGGCACAAAGTCAGGGGATGCTGGTCTTTTTTATCTTAGCAATAACTTAGCAAGTCTCATTTGCTCACCCAATTACACTTCATTCTTTTACCACAATGATGCATTTATTCTTATTTTTATTTAATTTTACATTCATCGAAATACTGCAGTTTTTCTATAAAGATTCTACCTAATTCCATATTTACAGATTAATGTGGGGAGAAGGTATAAAAAATGATATTCATGTACACGTGAAAGTTCCCCAATGCTTGAAATATATAAAGACATAAAATTATTAGTATGATCTAGTATGGCAGAAACATAAATTGATCCGGCGAAAGAGGATGTAGGAATTTTTTTCTTCTGAAATACCCCACACCCTTCGGAGAATATTACGTTCTGTCATCTACAGGGGGATACCAAACGCAGGAAGGGGGCTGAAAAGGAAGGTGATGCTCATTTTCTCCCTAAGCTAAGTTAAACAGTTTAAACATAAGTGGACAATAATATTCTACCTTGATTTGAGCAGGGCTAGCATCTTTTTTCCGGTTCCCAAGATTCTTCCCTCAACAAGTAACTTCAAGATACTACTCATTCAAACGACACAGTCGCGCAACTCTCACAGCCTTTTCCTCTCGACTCTTCACTTGAAGCTGAACAAAGTATGAGTTCTGTTGTGCGGGAGAAAACAGCCCATCCCCGTAAAATTCCTCCTGATGTGCAGTCCACACCAAGATTCACAAAAGCACCAGAGTACCACGTAGCAACACACACCACTGACATCAAGATCGAAAAAGGCTACGCGGAGGGTGCGAACCACGTAGTCTCCAATCAGCTCGCATAACGAGTGTACGACACTGCAGTGAAGAAAGCAGGCTCGATAAACCTTCCATATCAGCACTGCGCATGCATTCGGGCGAATCAACCAGTTCTGCTACGAAAGACCAATTGCTGACCCAGAGCGCATCTCGAACAAGCAGCCAGGGGTGTCTTGTCGAGGCATTCCATCCTGGGTGTCCAAGACCAGATGGAGCGACTCTCGTCTCCCGTCAAACAGAGTTCCCCATTCAAATCGTTGCGCACAGAATACATCACTATTACGAGATATGTCTTCCTCGACAGTGGTCGAGTGTCAGAGAGGCCTATCGTCAGCTGTGAGGAAATTTTCTGAGCTAACTGACATTTGCGATAGAAGAAGCACTCTTCTCGGGGCAAATAATGGGCTTCCATCAGAGTGCACAGATCGAAAAGCCGTGAAAGCTGTCTCGGCTAACTCTCACAAATCATGAAATTTAAGTGAAAGATACGTTGCCGGATCTTAACATTCGGCATTCTTAGATCGCCCTCAGAAGATTGGAGCTGACAGACCTCACGATGAAGCATAGGTTTCCAGTGACCTAGACAGGTCACGCTCTGAAGTAGATCAGTAGACGGAAGCACTGATAGCCGATGAAAGATGTGATAGATGTGCAAAGCGTATACCTCCGCCCTCCCTTCTAAGGAAAGGCCCCCTCGACCACAGGTTAGCTGATGCATCAACCTGCTTTATTACCTTCTTCCCCAGCTGAAGTGAACCATCTGAAAGGACCCGACATGACCTCTCCACGAGCCCAATAGTTAGTCTTAGTCCCTCCTGACTTTTCATACCTTCTGACTTTTAAGCTTTCCAGCGTTACAAGCGATATTACATCATAAACATAGGCGGTGTACCTGACTGAGCTGTTGGCACCAGGCAACTTCATTCCGCGTAGGGCTGTATTTGCCTTCAGCTTGCGCAAGGAAGGTTCCGCCGTAAGAATATACAGCCTCGGCGAAAGTTAACCACCTTGGCGAACTGATCTGGACGACCTGGAAGGCTATGACATAACCCCATTCACCTTTACCATTGAATTCGGAGATACATACAAGAGGCGAATCCAGGAGCGAAAGTCCTTGCCGAAGCCAGCTGCGAACAAGATCCACTCCATAAAGTAATAGTCAACCTAAAGCTTTTGGACGATTTGATCAGCTCGGCTCCGTCGTCGACTTGTGTGTACCAAATGCAATTTATCTTGAAAACAGGCCAATCAGGCTATCCAACACAGTCTATGAGCAGTTTGACAGGTCATTGGCCAAAACATTTTACTCGGCGTTTAACAGTTAGGGTTCTAAAATTATCTATTCTATTCCCTGAATCTTTATTCTTTCGTAGTAATGCACACATAAAGCGTTGAAGAATATTCCCCTGGTTGGATATAAATACCAGCAAACCAGCAAACCAGCAAATATGAGCGACAGTAGGATAGATCATCTATTCCCGAAGTCCTCTCTGTTCCGAAGTTTCTTAATGTTTCCCTTCGACTGAGTCTGCGTGTTGCGAGGGGCAGACTCAGTCGAATCGCAGACCATTGGGCCGTGAACCAGCCAGCCTAGACAGTTCAACTGGGTTACACTAATTACTGAATGGGACGAATTTGCCAAACACAGACGGATAATAAAGAGAGTCTTAATTGATTGAATTACACATTTTAGAGATATATTCTTCTATTTTAGTTTAGGGCTGCCAATTATATTTGCCCCTTAAAATATAAATTACCAGAATTGATCTGAGGAGATAAATCCTGGTAAGTAGTGTGTTCACTGCTTAAGAACAAAAACAAGGTCAGTACACTGTTAGTTGGATTGTTAACAAAACGCGGAAATAAGAACAAAGGAGTAAACAACAGTCAACTTGGTCATCGTGACAAACGAAAATAATGACCTCACCAAAAACCAGTGACGTCATGTACCCGAAAATCGATGGTGAAAACACAAGAACTACTGATAAAGGAGTTGAAAATAGATACGTAGTTTTGGAATTATATTTGTATGGAGAAAGGAATTATGTTCTATTGACCTTTTAGGTCTTTATGAAGCAAGGGACTTTGAAAGTTTGTTTGAATTGTTTTCTATGTAAATTTCAATTTGATTTGAATTTTTCCTTTCCACGAATGGTCCATTGGTTAGCTACCCATTGAAAACCCATGCTGATTCACTCCAACAAAGTTAAAGAGGGATAATAATAAGTTAGAAATGTTCGAATTAAATCAAATTACTTTTGACTTTTTCCCAGTGGGGTAAATTTAAAAATTTGAAATGGGAATGTTGTGAGGTGGTTCAGTTGAACAAAATTCATAACTACTTTAATTTTTATCAACTGAAAAAAATTAAATTAGATCAAAATTCAAGAAAATTAGAATTTGATTAAAATTCAAGAAAAATAAAATACAATAATGATAATATTTAAGATATGAAACGGTAAGTTGATGCTTCAAAGATATATACCGTATAAACACAGTTGCCATGTATTGTTTTTTCTTTAAAGCTGAAACTTCCTTCAGGAAGAGCGAAGTCGGCTATTTTTTCCATTCCCTGCTAATTTTATAGCTATAAATATCATGCATACTCATTTAAAGCCCACTTATCAAATAAAATAATTATTCACTGGGACTCCAAAACTAATTGATAATAAAATTGTACATTCACTTTAATTGACTTCTTTTGAATGACCACATTTTCGGCTATTGTAGATCTTTATAGGCTAAATTGGGAAAAAATCAGCCAGATCTAACCTTAATTCGACAATCCCGCGTAAATGCCTTTTCTGAAAAGTTGCTAACCCGTTGACTTCCTCCGGCACCCCTGCTGAGGGTAATTTTATTTGGAGTTTAAGATTGAAATTTAAACTTTTCAAAAATATACTCTTCTATTTGGGGAATTTTGCATACCTTTTCGTGAGTTTTGCAGTCAAGGAGACTTACCAAACAGAGATGAATAATAACTAGAGCGAGTCTTATTTAGATCCAATGATTAAAATTTCGTAACTTTCATGGAGTTTTTGCGTCTTATGTTCCATCCGTATTGTTTCTGTTCTTTCGATACGCGAGAATTAACGGGTATAATTCAAAATAATCCCAACGATTTCTATGTTTCGTTGATGTGAAAAGAACAGATACTATACTATGACCTTGAGCTAAAGACTGCAAACAACCACCGTTGTTTCGTCAATTATCTTCGTTTGTTGAATAGTCCTTGATTCTTGTATCCTCAACAAAATGATGATAAACGAAAAATTATGCAAAATTACTAAAATAAAAAAGAGTATCTTTCTCAAAAGGTTTAATTTCAATCACTGATCCCAAATAAGACTCAGTTATTATTCATCTCCGTTTGATAAATTTCCTCTTTCCATTCGCTAATTTTTGCCGATAAACAATGACATTCTTTGGCATTTATTCAAGTCCAATACTAAATGAAAAAAAGGAACCCTAGGGAAAAAAAAACACGAAAAGCTGAAGAATAATTTAAAAAGTAAAATTATGCTTTAAGAATAGGGTGTCAAAGATTTTTCAGAAGCGCGTTTCAATACTCTACGAATTGCAACATATCGTCGATAAAACTTACAAAAGCTTATGTAAAGTTACTAAAGTAGAAGAATATAACTCTAAAAAAGTATGATTTGATCAATTAATGCATTCTTTGGTGCATTATCTATCTCTGAGTTGCAAGAGGACATTTTAGCTGCAAATTTGTCTAACCCAGAAAATTTTTACTGCTTTTTGTTTTTAAAGTTAAAATTCACTAACTACATGGAATTTAAAATGATTTAATGCAGATTTACAGTAATGATGAGGAAATTCATGTTTGTTTTCATGAATCTTTGTTTAAACCTTTTGTAGCCTTTTTTTTTTTCATTTTCTCAAGTATCAAGATTTAGGCATCACTTACGGGAATTTGTGAGTTTTCATACGGTTTTTATCAGAGCTCTTTTGATGTTTTACACTTAAGATCTTCAGGATTGTAAGTTCCTATATTGTTAGTAGTAATTACGGTAGTTTCTATGTAGCGAGATGGTTGTAGTTGCCGAGAGCAAAGGAATATGTCCCACGTGTTTTGAGTTTACCGCTACGAGCTCTGATGTCACGAGTGTCTTGAGAAAGAAGGCTGTCGCAGAAGATAAATTTCATGTACGATGTATGAATATGGACGCGGAGATTAAACATTGATCATAATCGAAATGAATACAAATGCAAATTTTTAGAAAAACAAATAGGTTGTACATTTGATGATTCGACAAATGAGACATTTATAAACAATATATATAAAGCTGAAAAAATACATGTTATTATCAGTAAGATCAACCTTGATAGAAGAGACCTGTTTAGAATATATCACTACGTAGAATCATTATAAAAAAGGAGACGTTAAAAAGAAATTTGGTTATTAGGTTATTTGTATTCATTAAAATGTGATACAGGAGAGAATGAATAGCTTAGTGAACAAGTGGCGTAACGGGTCTAATGTCGTTAGGTTTATCTATCCAGTGGAATATTCGAACAGGCTAAATTATCAAAAGGCGTTTGGTCCAGTTTGAGGCACAAGGAGCTAAAAGGGACAAAATGATAAGTGAAATAAATGCAGTGTTTGCACTGAGTCGCCAGAAAGCTTTTATAGATTCTCACATTGAGGAAGATTGTTGCCAAAAGACGATAGTCACGGTAAAAGTATGGAAACAAACTGAGTAAAATAAACGAATAAACTGTATACTTCGAGTCGGCTCGGGAAGCCGGTGAAATAATACTGATTCTGGAGAGAAAACAAGGAACAGAGAGAGAGAGAGAGAGAGAGAGAGAGAGAGAGAGAGAGATTAACCGACTGAGAAAATCGGGGTAAATGAGAACTGGTACACGTGGACTTTTATGGATAGTAGATGAAGGAAATGACGTATTGCATCTGTGGTTAGATTTAAGGTCTCGTATCGAAAGCGGATACCTACTCATGTTCGTACTTGATTTTAATAAAAAATAAAGGGGTTGCTACAGTATCAAATATCTGATTTAAAAAAATAGAGAAAAAGTATCAAATATGGTGCACCACCGACTTTGTGACAACAAATTGCCCGAAGGAAAATTTGCAGCCAAAATGTACTCATGCAACCTGTCCTGGTTGACTGGTCTACGGTCAAAATGTTCGCCAGCGATTCAGTTGCCTCAATCGCTATCAGCGCTCGATCTTTTTTGTTGAGCAAGGGGAAAATCTGTCCTTGCTAAAGGTTCTTCACCTGCATCCCCGTTACGAACCACCCACTTTACTCTCGATTCTAATGCTATTTGTGTTGCTAATCTATTTTGCTTGATCGATGTAACTTGAGTGTGGTTCTTAATTCGAGTTGCCACCGTTGGTCCAAGGACACACCACTTCGTTGGGTGTTCATTTCGATATTTATCAACAAGGCCCGTCCTGTCGATCAAGTCACAAATGGAATCACGTCCACGTTGTTATGATTTTGTCCTTCATTTCCAGCACGATCTATATTGGGATCAAGGACGACTTTCTACTCATCTACAAGAACTACCCGCCTGGACGACGTTACGTAGGGATCGATTAACAGTGCTACTGTAGATGTGCTGATTAGCACCCTTTTCCAGACAGTAGTTTCATTATCAGATTCACGAAAATTGCTTTCCAGAAAAAAGGCCTCTCAATGTTCAATCTATATTTTTTCTTTCCAAAATTAAACTAATCCCTAAATGTCCTATTTTGCCCCTGTCTTCTCTAAGAAGAGAACTTACTAAAATTAGCATTGTTCTTTAACTAAAAGAGTTCCTTATTACTAACGGTGAAGAACATACAGAAAACGAAATAGTACAATAACAGACCTGTATGAGCTAATTAACAAGAAAACAGGTAAGTTCATACATAACTTTTATAACTTTGTGCATAATTTTACACACAAATTCGAATGTGTTGTACTTTTTTAAAGTTCAAGAAATTTTAATCGAGTATATGTAAGTTTAAATATCTGTGTATGAGATATTTCAGTGTTATTATCCTGAATATGATACATAAGGGTGCAATTATTCTCCAATGTTGTTAATGTCAATCAGATTAAATGAGAGAGAAGAGACTAGAGTTGGGCGTTCTCTTTTCTCGAAAACCTCTGATTGCAATTAAAACACTTTTCAACAGACAGAATCAGTCTGGTTTTAATGTAGTTCGATTCATCAGAATAATCTCCTCTTTTTCCCTCAGCAATCAGTGTGGGAATTCGCTTGTGATATCTAAAAGCCCCGTTATCCCTGCTCTCTGATGGGAATCAATGTGCCCCTTTTTGTTTTGTGGTTGCACATTTTTCGCTTTTCTTTTTTATGACCAATATTGTATCAACATATAAATGTGCATTCAGATGCAGAGCTCTGATATCTAAAATTGTTTTTTTCAGGTGGTCCTCATACTCCATTACCAGACCCAACTAGACGAGCTTTTTTGTATTATTTCTCATTTTTCATCAAGTTGCTATCAAGTTGTAGGAGTTCAGCCTCAACTTTTACATCAATACACACTTTCTGCATTATTTCAGCTCTAAAATCTTTTATACTGTTATATCCTATCGTTGCATATCCACCTCTCTGCTAGAAAATATGATTGATATCATTTTAACCCCATAATAATTAAGTGTATTTAGATTTTTCCAATCTCATCTCAGGCGAATACTATCACAATTCTTGCTTGTTTAGTGTATAGCCTGAGGATTCGATTGGTGGAGCTATTAGCCAGAATCTTTTTTCGTGCAAGTGCCAAGGAACTTTAGGTTTTATCATCGACTAATTATTATTATAAGTATCTAACTGTACTCTTTCTTCAGTATTTGTTCTTTTTGCATCTTTACCATTTCTGCGATCAACACAAATCAACATACAGGATTTGTTAAAAATTCTACACAAACACACACACACATTCAACTAAAGTTTTAAATTACTGCCAACTGCAATCACTTTGAATTCCCATCGGAAGCCCTTATTTTTCGCACCCAACCTTTTCTTAATCTACTTCTCCCCTTTTCAGTTCTTTAAATAAAAGATCGGTATTTATTACAAAACTGGGGTCTTTGCGTCTTTTGTTGCATTCATTTGTTTCAGGTCGAACGATTCTTTTACATGCAGGTAACAACGGGTAATATTTGAAATAATCCCAACATTTTGCGAAATTACAAACTTTCCAACAATTCCTCCTTGTTATATTGTCAGATCTGGGGCATCATCACTAAAGCTATACTAAAGAGAATTGAAACTTTCAAATTCAGCATATGAGTCTGTAAAATCTTTAAATTGAAAGATAACAATTCAAAAAAAACATTACTAGTACATGATTTTATTTATCAAAAACTATTTCGTTTCTTGACGAAATATCGTAGTAAAATAATATTAGGAAGAAAAGCACGGCTCAACGATATATGTATTAATTTGTCGTTAACGACAACAACAACTACAACAACCAATCAATATTCCGATTTGAAAAATGAGATTTAACTTTTATTTGATTCTTATTCTTCTCTTGGCCATCAATTAAGCGTAAAAATAATCACTTTTTGCAACATAGGATTGGCAAGTGTGGCTTATTGAATTCCTTGAAGTTTTCTATCAGATGCAGGTATAATTTCTACAAGACAATTTATGTATAACCTTGCACCTTCCACCGTATCTTTGTACTCCTTACTTATGGGACTAAGCAAGAGAGTATCGGAAACCACGGATCGTTTCCCTGGAACATGTTCGGCGAATCTAAGTGCCTTGGAGAGCAATTCTTTTACTTTTTGAAAAAAAACAAACATTTATTTGAAGTTAATCCCACATCCACTCTACGTCTTTTTCAGGCAGATCTGTCATGAGTTGAATGCTATTTAACAAATACGACAAATACGACAAAATCTTCCAAAATACATCATCATACCGATAACACGCTGGTGTAGCTGAAGGAACAGTCAATTACTGTATAGCCCTTACACGTTCTCGAATATTTCGGACAGATAATATCAGACAATTAGACTTCTTTAGAATTTTTGCGACTGAGTTTTATTCCCGATTGCTTGATAGTTTCCAACATTTCCCCCAATATCAATCAAGTTCTGTTGTACATTTACCGTACACCAAATATCATCAATAATGACTACAACTCCATCCAAACTCGTAATTCAGTCATACGAAGCTGGAGTATTTCCGAGGACGATAAAGATAATCGTTTGAAACAATAACGTCCTACTTGTTTTTGTCTACAGGACTTTGGTGAAACACTATAGGCATCTAATTTAGAAAATAAGGTAGCTCTTGCAGTATTGATCTTATATCCTACAAGTTTAGTAACATAGAATTTTAACTTCTTGAATTTGTAAAAGTCAACTCACAAACGTAGGACTTTTTTCTTCCGGGCTGGAACAATTGGTGCACACAAGTTTGTTGGTTGTGTGATTCTTCAGTAATTCCATTGTGCTCCTGTCGTTGTAATTTTGATTTTACTTTTGGTAAAATAGGAAATGGAATCCGTCTAGCTGTGTTGACACGTTGTAGTTTCGTATGTTCTTTCAAACAAATTCCCTTGATTTCCGTTCATACGCCCTCCAGTGTCAAATAGGTTGGTGACAATAAATACGAAATCCGTTTCTTGCGCTGTCTCTCTGTACAACAAATTTTCAGTTTTCTAGTTATCAATCACAAATATTTCAAGCATGAATTTCTCACCTTTATTTTCTTTTGAAGTTTTGAATTTTCGTTTGCATACTAACATGCCACTGGAGAATCTGAAAGTTTCTTCAAAGGTTTTTTTAAAAGTTCATATGTTCAAATGTCAATATCGATTTTAAATGCTTACGGGCGTATTATAGTTTTCTAATTCTTTGTACCATGAATTCGTCTTTCTTTTCGTTTGTCTTTGTTTAATCGAACCCCAAAATATTAAATGTTTTCTTGCAATAATTCACAAACATTTTTCATTTTCGTCTTGCAGCATGCAGAGGAATGATTCATTTCCCCACAATTTTTTCACATTTTCCCTTTTGCTGGACAGTGACTTCCATCATGATAACTGTTACATTTCTCACACCTCGAAAAACTCTATAACCAACTTCTTCTCGATTTTATTTCGTCGACGTGCCGTTTTCATATTTCTTCCTTTTGTAATTTCGCGTGTATAGTCTTTTGTGTTGAATCCGAACAGCAATGGACTGTTGTTTGTGAGACAAGGGGATTTGGTCCTCGTCGTGGTTTGACTGTAACACGCATGCTGCCCTGTGGACGTGGAAAAGAGACGTTAGGAAGTGAATGTTAGGAGAAGAGCTAGCAAAAGGTGGGAGCTTCCTTGTCTTGATAGTGCTGGCGTCGGAGTTAGAGCGGAGTTGGGTGAACGCGTGGATTCCGTATGGTTGCAGAGCTCCAAGATAATATGTGGAAACCGGGTTCTACCAACCTATGATGAATTCGGTCATTTTTATCGTTGAATCTATAATTTTCTGCAAGTTCACGGAGTGATCTGATAATAATTTCAACAGATTCATACGGAATCCTTTTATGAAATTTGGTTCTTTCATAGATTTTTTTGGTGGTGGGTGAAAACTTGGCCAAACTTTTTTTGAAGAGAAATTATTATAAATACTTCGAGAGTCATTTCCTATACAATACAGCAGAGTATTTATTTGCATAAACCTTTGACACGGTTTTTTCTTATTCGCTACGTATAAAGTTAAAAGTTTAACTTGAACATTTTCTCTTTTTTTTTGTCAATGAAGAAAACATTCTAAATAAAATATTTCGCTTATCTTCCTCCTATTTTAGTAAAGCATAGATTCAAGATCCCAATCTGACACCATGTTTCCTTTCTTGACGAAATATTCCAGTAGATTAATGTAATAACGATTTATATATCTATTCAAAACTTGTCCTCAACAACAACTAATCAAAATTAAGCATTTATCAACAGGCGTAACTGCCTGAGGGATCAAAGCTTCCTAACTTTTTCAATAAATTTTCACTCTTCAAAAAGAAGAAAAAAAAGCTCTATGAATACTTGAAAGTCATCACTAATGTCACATGTTAATACCTAAAAATTTGGAAAAAATTCAATTAATCATAAAGCTATAAAAGCTTGGGATGGTTTCATCGAGTTTTCCAAAATAGATTAAATGAATTGAAGTAAATATAATTTCGAAAGAATCCTCAAGAAAATTCTCTATACGCAAGTTTCATTCCAGCAGCAGCTCCATTTTCTTTGATTGTTTATTCTATTTACGTTGTCTAGGCCAAGTGATACATTAAATAATGAAGGTATTTATCATTTTTTCGGATCATACATCCATTTTTGATACATAATTGTAATAAGTGAATTATCAAATTGTAAGAAAATGATTTAATAAATATCATAACTTGAAGTCTCTTCTAAAAAGTTATTATGGAGAGACGAGCTAGACAAATCTAAAAAGTACTGGCTCCGCGACGCCCATGATAGAAAAGTGTGAGGAAGGTCTATGTCAAACGACGGACGTTGAAAGACTGATGATGATGATGATGATGTCTCTGCATACAATGGTTGCATCGATGAGTCAACCGTTAAGGAATGCCTGAGTTGACCAATATGCGTTTGTCTTGGATGCGTGCTTTTGCAACCTGGACCGGTCCTTCATATGACCTTAGTCGTGCCAAGTCAGGATGTTCATGCTGGCACCAGTATTAATCAGGGACGTTACTGGGGTTTTGTTGAAATGAGCACGGCAGGGGTCTTGCATGACATTGATTCTTTACTGCATGGAGATCTCCACATTGCACCCTCGGACTCTACAATTGACTTGGAGGACTGACCTGCACAAGCCATACGATTCTTTTTGTGGCAGTTGGTTGGATCGGAAGTATGGGCCGGTAAGCCCCCTCAGTAGCGACAAATAGCTGACTCATCATTTCCCCAGGGTCTGTTGGAAATCCGTGGTGACAGAGTGGAGCAGTGAGAGAACCGGTTGCTGGTATCACCATCACAGCTATGACTGTAGCTGTCTGTGCTGTACCTGATATCAGACCAACTAGGAAAGAGCTCCCGCTGTTATTTTTGTTCCCTATCCGGTCCCAATTCTAACCTACTCGGCTAGATACGGCACTGATGGCGCAGTGTGCCATGGCTGCGGCCCTTTTGCCTGCTAGTTCAAGCGTCCTTACTTCATCAAGCTCTTTTTTAGGGAAAATTTTCATGTTCGACCCGTGTGGAAGTAGTGGAATACACATGTGGTAGCCAACGATCGTAGCTTAGTGCAGTAGGTGTCTAGATTTCCTTTTGGGCTCCATGTTGCATGTCGAAATTCGAAGATTTCATACGAGTTATTTATCTTTGGATTGAAATATATTGCATTAGCAAGAGTTTAACTCTGTCGTATTTGGCTGGTACTTCAACACCATCCACACCATGAAGCTTTCGACGATGTTGTACACTTCGTACCCAGCATAGAATTGCCTACTGTTTTTGTCGTTATAGTTTTTGTCGTTTTGTCTTCTGTACATAGAAAGTTCTCAAATATGTCGATCCATTTTTTCCACGTGAAACTTGTTGTGTTCATCATTGTAAACTGTGTATGGTAGAAGGGAAGGTAGTCCGTTAGCCATTTCGTTGTTGAATGTGTTTTGTATTGGAAATCGTATTTGATGTTGCTTTGCACATCGCCAAAATGTTGTGTTTCCCTCGGTTTGTGAGGAAATACTCAAAAATGGGGATCTGCAAAGGAAGGACACAGAGAGAAATGCTGATGATCACTGTTCACATATTGAAATAATGACAGTGATTATATGCAGTGAAAAACCAGAGCTGTTGGCTGATTTTTGAAGCAATAATTTTCAAGACCTTGAGAAAAATATGAAGTCCGATTTAGAAAATAATTCAAAGCAAACTTGTTTTTGAAAATCAGCTTCAGAAATATGTTTTTAATGTCAGGGGGTCGATTTACAATTTTGTGTTGACATTTTTGTTTATTTACCGAGATTGTAAAAAAATCAGACAAGTTCATTTGATTTGAACCAACAACAAAACTCAAATGGCAATAGGCTGGTCATGTTGCAAGGATGACAGACAACCGATGAACATCACAACATGAGTCCCCAGAGATCGCATGCACGACTGAGGCCGGTCGAATACAAGATGGAGAAACAAACTAGACTAATTTAGAAAGTATTGGCTCCGCGATGTCCAAGATAGACAAGTATTGCGAATCCTAGGGAAGATATATGTCCCACGATGGACGTTAAAAGATTGATGATTTATTTTACCATCTTTTCTATATCATATTATTTCTAAATGATTAATCATTTATTTATCAATATATCGATTTTTATAATAGTTACATCATATAATAATAATTCAGCTTTTCTTTTATAAATGTTCTTATTTCTTTTTATTTGTACTTCGTTTTTGAGATTTTAGCATCGAGTGAACAAAGGTGTAACATCAATACCCTTGTACAATGTAAAGAATCCAAACAGGTTTATGATTATATATATATATATATATATATATATATATATATATATATATATATATATATGTACACACACACACACACACACACACACACACACACACACACATACATATATATATGACAAGTTTCAGAGTTTTTTCCAACACATTGAAATTATTTTTTTATAAAGCAACAAAACTAATAATCCATCATGGTAGGTGTTATTTTATGCCTCACTAGAATTTATCTTTTGAAATAACAGGTGCCCTAAGATAACGCTTTCAACTACTGAGGCCACAGTGTTTTTTTATTTTTAACCCATTGGGTTTTGTTATATTCCTGTGAATATTTTAAACAAATATAAGTTTTTGGATTCATCTTTGTATCGACATGCAATGGACACCATTTTCTCGTGCAAAAGTAATGTTCCTTATCGATCCCCGAGATTTGCTTCATTTCACTCGCTCGCTTTGAAAAAATGACTTGAAAGTGGAATGTTTGAAAAGCTAAATTAAATGAAAAATAATAGAATTCATGAAAGAAAAACAGCAGCAAATACAAAAATCCCATGGGAAAAGGGAATATTTACCCAATTCAACCGCCCAAAATATACAATTGATAAATAATTTGTGTTTTATTCGTTAATTATTCCTTATTCATCAATTAATCGATCCTTGGTTTGCCTTAATGAATGATTAGACAAAAATTAAATTATCTATCATTTTCCAAATGTTTACTTTTGCATTTTTTTCATTTCATTTCTTTCTTTTGGGGGATGTGAAAATTTTTAAAAAAGTATGATACATCCAATTTGACACTGAAAAATATACAATTAATACTCAATAACTTTTTTCTTTCTATTTTTATTAATTAAACATTCGATCCCTTATTCACCTTCATAAATGAGTGAGCAAAAATTAAACAAACCAAAGACTAGAAACATCTCTTCATTTCTCTTTTATTTTAAATTCTTTAAATCATAATAAATAATAGCCATATTTGAATTAAACCTGATCTTTATCTTATCGTTCTTTCAGTTATTTTAAATTGTTTTGAAAGCACAAATAATACTCGTGAAAAGTTGGTTTTTTTCTATTTTTAGCGAATTAACCATTTTCTCGTATATAAAAAAGTTTTGATGTTGTTATCATAGTTTTGATTAAGTTAAATGGACATCTCAATTGAATCATAACTACCTTTATATCGTTTTTTTTTCTCGGAAAAGATTGTTAGAACTTTTCACAAAGTTAGATTGAGATAAAATAACACGTGGAATTAGTTTACTTTTCAGTAAGATTACTGACCTATATGGTGTCAGCCCAAATTTGGGTTCCTTCCCCACATATGATGTAACAATTCAACAATACTTTGACACTACCTTCTCTGCTGCTAAATTCCAATCATCATCATCATCATCATCATCATCATCATCATCATCATCATCATCATCATCATCATCATCATCATCATCATCATCATCATCATCATCATCACCACCACCACCACCACCACCATCATCATCATCATCATCCCCCTCCTCGTTTCAACGTCGGTCGTTAGACATAGAACTTTCAAAAGATTAGCCACACCTCTCTATCGTGGGTGTTACAGAGCCAATACTTTCCAAGTTTGTCTAGTTCGTCTCTCTATCTTGTATTCTGCCGGCCCCGGTTGCGCATGTGATCTCTGGAGATCCACGTTGTGACTTATGATGTCCATCTGTTGTCTACTATTCTTACTGCTTGACCAGCCAATTGTCATTTGAGTTTTTTAATGGATTCTATGATGTCTCGGACTCCTGTTTTCTTCCTGATATATTGTGCTATTTTGTGAACCCTCCATGTGAGGTGAGGCATGATTTTTTCATTTGCAAGTTGCATTATATTAAGTTTGAGGGTCAGTTTCTTGGTTGGATTCCATGTTTCAGCTTCATAGGTGACTATCAAGAAGATACATTGTATACCCTTCTTTTTAGGACTAATAGGATTTTCTTGTTATTGAAGGATTTTGCAACAACTTTCCAACAGTGTTTTCAGCCAATTTGTATATATCGTACATGAGAAGTTATAGCCCAAAACGTGAAGCTGTATCTTGCATTTGACAAGGAAAAGTTTGCAGGTTAATCTCTTGCTTAGGTTCCACGTTTCAGCTCCATAAATGCCTTTCGCGATGTTGCATTAGTTATGTATCCTTTCTTTCCAAGACTAATGGGATCTTGTTTTTGAAGGTCGAGCTTGCTTTACCGAAGGCTAGTCATTCGAGAGTGATTCTTCGCTTGATTTCTTCTGCTTTTGAGGATTTCGTGGAGATTCGTTGTTCTAAGTAGTCTACTTAATCAAGTTCTAAATCTTCGATTTTGATCGTTTTTTCATTTCCGATGTGATTGTTGTACATAAACTTTGTTTTACTGAAGTTCATGTGAAGGCCAACTTTCTTGCTTTATTCATTTAGTTCATCTAACATTAGTTGAAGGTTGTGTAGGTTCTCTGCAAAGAGGACGTTTGCAAATTGAAGGTTGCTCAGATATTAGCCGTCTATTTTGATAACATTTTTGTTCCTGGTCTGAGTTTCTGAAGATCATTTTGAGGCAGGCTGTGAAGAGTTTGGGTGAGCTGGTATCACCTCTTCTGACCCCTTTCTGGACTGAAAGGGCTCCGCGTCTTTATGTGGCCAAATAAAGGAGCTGCTGTGACTGTATATATATTGCAGTACTCTGACGTACATAGGGCATACACCTTGTAGAGTGATGGCCTTCATGACCATGGGGATTTCCACAGAGCCGAAGGCCTTTTTGAAGTTGATAAATGCTACAGCGAGTGGTGTTTTGTATTCAGCTGTTTTCTATTTTAGCAGATTAATCAGATGGAGATGGTCCATGGTCGAGCAACTTCTTCTAAAGCCAGCTTGCTCCCGGGGTTGGTTTTCATTGAGTGTTTTTGTGATTCGGTTGGTGATGATTTTGTAAAAAGTTTGTAGAAGCAGTTAAGTAAGCTCATTGTTCTGTAGTTGTTGAGGTCTTCCGGGTTTCCTCTTCCATATAAAAGCATTATGATTGCAGTGTTCCCATCTCCCAAACTTTGTTTTAGGCATAAGTTGAATAGAATAGCTAGTTTCCTCGTGATGATCTAACCAGTTTTTTGAGTAGGTCAATGGTGATAATAAACGGGATACATTCCCATTTTATACAGTGCAAATGTCACAAAGAGTGGTGACATATTTTCTGAACTTATACTAATAGTAAGAGCAACCCTTGAAATTAAGGACTTGATTGAAAAAAGAGCCCATTTAGTAATCAGAATCCTTAAACAAGGTGGAAATAGACATAAAATACTGAGACAATTTATTGAAGCAATTAAGAGGTACTCAGAAAAATTTAGATAATGCCAGATGGAACAGGATGAAATAAAACTTGAAATCCAAAGAGTGATGGACGTCCCACAAACGAAAAAATGATAATATACATAAATATAACAACACACCCATACAATTAAATCCATGATACACACTAATTCAGGTAATATTGAATAACAGGAAAATTAACTGGTTCTAAATAACTAAATGAAATATCATGCTAATCTAAATGGACAAATACAGGGAATTTGAATAAGATAAGGAAATTTCAATTAATCTTATCTTTTTAAAAAAATCGTTTCTTAAAGTAGAAAAATGATCTCAAGAGGATTACAGAGTTCGTTGAAATCTAAAGATTTTTATATATTTCATTTTACAATCTACTTCAAGTAGAATTTTCATATATTCTTATAGAAAATAGACTTATGAGCGAATGTATGAATCACAGTGATAATAATATTGCAAACTATGATAAGGATAAAAATTAACCAAGAAGTTAATTTGCATTCAATTGCGTGTTAACCTAACTGGTAAAAGACAGGAAAATGGAATAAGCAGAATTCAATTTTCATCTAGTTGTATATTTATTTACACAGATATTCTCTGATATACTAGATCTGAATCGGGAATAGTAGGAATCTGAGTGGGATGTAAATAAAAAATAAAGGAGGAAAGTAAAGATGAATAAGTAAATGAAGAGTAAGGTAATGAGAATCCCAAACTAAGCATTGAGATCAGTTATATGAACATTCAAAGGAGAGAGTCAGGAAAAAATATCCAACTAAACTGGAACAACAATGATGTGGAAAGGATGAGCAGTGAGAAAAGTTTGTTTTTTGCGTTTTACATGATTTAATTGTCTACAACAATAAATACAAGGAAAGAAGCATTTTCGTTTGATGTCTTCAATTTAACCAGTTATTTTTTAATTACAATTTTATTTTATTAAGACATTTTTTATTTACACATTTTGCACGTAATGTAATGATTGAGAGGTGATACAATTTTAAATAAAAAAATTATCTTATTTTACGTCGTATTTTCTTTTGCATTCGATATATCTAGTTATTTTTAAAGAATATTAGTTACTTTCCCATTTTCGTGAGACATATACTGGTTGGTAAGTAGACGGTTGGTTGACGGTAGTTGGTTACGGAAAGGGTAACGCGAAAATGTTGGGAGAGAAAGAATTTTGTCTCCTCGTGGTTTGGTGTTAGCACCGGCATCACTGAAGATGTGGAAGGAGAAAGGGAGACGTACGAAAAGAATGTATGTCAAGTATGAACATAGTCGCAGAGATGAAACAAAGTAAAAAGGAACACATACAAGTATTTAGATGAATAAAAAGACGTACATTTAATATAATGGCATTAATGATTAATGACGAATAAAAATGATGTACATATATCGATAACATAAATCTGATCGATCACGTAGAGAGATGAGAAGAGATAGCGAAAGGTGGGAGCTTTCTTGTCATTGATAGTACTGGTGTCGGAGTCGAAGCAGGGTTGTCTAAACTACTTGTGAATCCATACGGTGCAGAGCATCCTAAGGAATGAATATGGAAATCGAGTTCAGTGTGCGAGCCAAACTGCCAAGTTGTGCATGTGACTTGGGGGTTATTCTCTGACGCTGATAGACACTCGGCGGACAGACTATGAAAGAAAGAGAACACGAAGTTTTATCCATGCATGTTTTCTGGAGTAAAAAGAATTTTGGAGAGAATATCATGACTATCGGATAGTAAAAAAGTACTGCCATTTCAGTCATGAAAGTAAGATGTGTATACGCATTAGGAGCACGTGGTGAAGACATGGTTGCGTAGCTGCGTAGCTACGTAGCTATGCGTATTTGAGATGCCTCGACATCGGTGAAGTGAAATAGGCTAAGTTAGTACAGAAATAGGTCACAGTGAAAAAATGGTCAAGATCGGATCAGCTGGGAGGTCGGCGAAATGATAACGATCTTAGGGAGAAGGAAAGAGAGGGGAAGAGAAGTCAGCAACAAGTGCCGGGGCCAAAGCGGTAACCGGCTAGGAATGCTGATGCCAATGAGTATTTGGCTAAAAGCATAGGGGGCACTACGCAATAAAACATGGGAAAGTTGTGTCAAACTAATAGGAATTTCTGAATATAATTTTCTGGCAACATATTAGGCAGTTGATGGAATAGACTCATACAATAAAATCCACGACACATCTAACAAACAGATGAGTAGGAATTTTTTTTTTTTTAAATCCTGTTAGTTGGTCCACAGTAATTAATTGAGTAGTTAATAACAATAAAGTAAAAGTAAATATAATGATCTAAATAACTATCAACTTATGGAAGTCAAACAAGAGAAAATATAAGTATCCCAAATTAGATATTTGAGTTATTAACAGGAAAGGAGGTTGTGTCTAATCAACATAACTAGTGGAGGCCATAGTAAATTGCTTATACTCTTTTTAATCTTTGAAACAGGTTTGTGGTTAAGTGGCTGATGATCCCCACAATTACATTTATCATACTACATTAGAGTCCAAATATAAACAACACTAATAACATCTAACATTATATGTATAACGCAAAATAGCTGAATGTAGTACATTGAAAAGAATCAAAAAGTAACTGAAGTGCACAACAAGACATTGTAGGATGATTTGGAGGACTGTTTGTATGAAAAGTACAAAATTTCTAAACAAAAATTCTTTTTCAGCATAAGTGTAGTTCATGGCTAGATAGATAGATGGGGTCCCCAATAAGTGGAGTTTTAGCCTGTATGTTTCTGGAATCAGGCCCCTTTCTCATACATCATACCCAAAACAGCCTCCTACTTTCGCTATATTGATGACACCTTAATTATATACCCTCAGCACATAGATTTAGACCACCCAGTTGCTAGACTGAACTCAGTGGAACCATCTATTGGGTTCACACAAGAAAAGAGTCCAACAACTCATTTACCTTTCCTTGACACATTCTCCTCTTCAGCATTAAAATGTAAACAGCATATTTTTTTTCTGTGAATTGTCGCAAATATTTTTCCCTGAAAAAGATGGCTGGCCCCTGTCAAAATGCATTAAACTATGCCCATGGATTAATAATAAAAAATTTTGAGAAGTAACACCATTCTCATGAGTTTTTCTCTTCATCTTCCAATTATCCTTTTCATCTACATAGATAGATAGATGTATCGGTCATTCCATATCAAAACACCAAATTTTAGAAAACCCACCAATAAGTTTGGTATGGTAACACCTGCAATTTTTCCTGGGAAATCTGAGAGGATGATCTGGGGAACCCTGAGTTATTTGAAATGGAATGACCAGGATTTAATCTTTTGTTGGTCTGAAGCTAGAGAATGACCTGCAAAAATATTGTGAAAAATTCACAGAGATGATTATAGGCCAGAAAATAATTTTTATTATCAATAGTTTATCTCAAAATCTCAGACAAACCTAAATAAGAGGTAGATAGTTATGTATGAGCAAAATGAAATGTTTTTAGACTAGAAAAAGAAAGATCTGAAAAGTTTATAAAAGGATAAAGATGAATATGTTGTTATCCTATTTTATTTCCATTTAGATTAAATACAAAAATAATGAAGAATTAACTTTAGGTACAAAACTTCAAATCTAGCCACATATGCAATACATTACTTCCTGAATATTCTGTTTATAAAAGCACTAACTTCCAGTAACAATCACTTATTTCAGCTGTGGCTCCCAGCAGCCTTGTTTCTCTCACTTTCTATGTCTTAATTCTCTTTCAGTGATCTTATATTGGATGTGTTCTATTGCCTCACAACTTGGCTTGTGGCATAACAATAATCTTTATTTCAATAATTATTCTTTGAAATACCAATCCTTATGGATCCAAAGCATTTCACTTATCTTTGCTTTATTGAATCATGGCTATGACTATATATTATACAGAGCTCCCACCTATTCACTCAGGTGCTAACTTCTATCTTTCTCTCAAACCTAGCTACTAGTTTACACTTCATGCCTATTTTAAGATCCAATCTCTTTGAGTTACTTATTAATCAGTACTGTTCTAAGACAATTGTCTTAAAATTTACATAAATTTCCTTTTCAGCTTCAAATGTAATGCTTATAAATGTTTTATTGGCAAAACATTAAATGTACGTTCTGTTCTTTTTTCTGAACATTCACATATGTTTTCATTTCAATTATGAACTCTCTGCTTAAGCGCTGAGTCCATTTTCACGCATGGCGAATAAGATTCTTCCTTCTAACAAAGCTTCAAGGCTGTCATCATGTTTACACCTTGACAGTGTCATGGCAATGAGCAATTCCTTTTTCCTCAAGAACTTCTTTGTGACATCAGCATGTGACGGTGAACTCATCTATGTGCGGTTGACACCATCTACAGCGGATACTATGTCTTGCCGTTACTCAGGACTATCATCACCATTATGATTATTACTATTCTCCCTCACTTGGTGGACATTAACCCCAACAAATATATATTAATAACTTAGTATTTTACATATGTATAAGCACATGGTGGCACACAGGCAGGTCTTTGTCTATCAATTAAAAAAACCCACAGAATGTGCATCCCTATACATAATCAATTACAGGAAGTAATGAAACATTTTTATTAAGGCTTCATGCTGAGGACATATAACCAAGAAAAATCATTTGGATGATAATCTATCCATAGCTAAAATCCATTACTTTCATTTCACTAACCTTCAGTGACCATTACACTTATTTTACCTACATGTGCATCATTGCATGATGATACCGCCTCTACATCATCAGGTTGGTCACCTGCAACCAATCGCCTTCTCCACCCACATTTTGTTATTCGGATCTAGAGAAGTCTCTTAGAGGAGTTGGTTGAAACACCTGATGAGATGACGGCCCGTCACAAAGGAGGATTTTGCCATACCAATAGTAAAATGGAATGAAGAAAAATGCTGATTTTAAAATATAACAAAAATGTTGCATTTTTATTTTGTCTCTTGAAAGACTTTATGTATATCATATACTGTAATGTTGCAGATAGGTCATTGAAAAACAAGAATGAAGACATTTTGATATTGTAGAATAGATAGAAATTTTTACTTGCATAATATATGTATGTATAGGGAATAAAGAATTGATACAAATATTTTTGTATGCAGCATCCAAGTTTAGGATATGTTCTATTTTAAGCTTTAGATACGCATCATGATTTTTTATAGCTTAACTTTTCATCAAAATGCATTAAACATGATGAATTTACCAAAGTATATTCTTTTCTGATACTTAGCTTTAATTTAGACTCAGTGTTATTTGATTTTGCATAAGGAATTTTTTAAAATTCACTTGAAGAATTTTTTGATATCAAATTACTGATGTACAAAATATGTAAAATTGGAAAAATATGATGATGTGAATAGGTAATTTTTTTAAACAGTATTGAGTTAAATTTGAAGTTGGTCAATTTTTGATTGATATTAGGTCATTTTCACAATTATGCTGCGGTAGTTAAAAAACTATTTCCCAACATAATTTAGTCATGCAAAATTGTGAATATTTAGTCATGCAAATTGACAAAAGTTTGCCTGATCCATATTGTACTTAGTCTGATTCTCAGTTGTTGTTTATAACATGTGAGTTCTTTAATGGCAAAATGACAAAAGTTTGCCTGATCCATATGTAAATAATTTGTAAAGCTATGAAAAAAAATTTTTCCAGGGGTAAGTAACTCAATGAATTACGAGGTGGGATAAGTAACAACTTCAAATCTTATTTCATCATTATAAGTTCTTTGTAGAACTAAATTGTTTTTTTCATTTTTAATTTTGACTGGTTTCACCTTCTTCTTAAAATTATGGCTCTGAGTAAACAGCATGATTAGAAATAGATAGGACGGCGGTTTAACACAAAGTTATGATAAAAAATAACTAAAAATTGAGATGATGGTAAAAACTAGTGAAAACTAATAATAAAAATATTGTTAGAATACTTTATCCAATAAATTGAAAGTAAAAATATACGTAGCAAATCATATTTGATTATGTTTGTTTGTGACGCCAGCTGATGAAGATTCAAAATTCATTCTCTTCCAATTCGATCATTTCTGGGGTGCCGATTCATTATTCGATCCTATTTTTTAGCACTGTTCGTGTACAAAATTTAGCCAAATATAACAGTAGAATACATTCAGAATGAATACAAAGATATTTTTCTGTAAAAATATTCATATTTAATCATCAACCAGAGAGAATATTCATGAAATAAAGAGGATCGCGCATATTACCGAACATCGGTAAATACAAAATGATTGATAGCCAGCACAATAATGAACATATGTAATTAAAACATGCTGAATCAGAAGAGAAGATGAAAATGTACACTATGAAAACTTGGCTTCGAAGCAAATTTCAAGGATTCAAGAAATAAGTAACACATCTACAAAATATACATTATACACAATGTGCGGATTCAGTACAGAGCAAGAGGCTGCAAAAAGCTATCAATAGCTATAATATGGCTAGCTATGTTCAGTTTTATATTTTAAATCTTTCCATGTGAGCTTACTTACGAACTATCTTGTTATAACTTTGTAGAAAGGTGCGTCTACGTTTATACAGAACTAATTGTAAATTTCGTATTTTAAAACCTGACAGAAATTATGTAAATTATTTCTGCTCAATTTGGGCATCGTGTTCACACTTACTTAGTCTGGTTTTCAGTTGTTATTATCGTGTGGGTTCTTTATCGGAAGATAACGACAGGAGAAGAGAAATTTAGTCTATTGAAATAAATATACGATGTATAAATTTAAGGATAAATGGTATAGTTGTGAATTTTCCGTAACTCAGTACCCAACACAATAACTTGGCATTTCTTTTTATTACATTTCGGGGGTAAATACTCTCATATACCCCAACGAAATGGTACGTAAATATAAAATTAAAAAATAACGGGATTCAACATTTCTTAATGACTTGGTCTTTTTTTGCGCAATCATATTTAAAAAAAAAAGATTTGTAAAATTTATATCATCTAGGAGAGAGAAATGGTAATTCAACTTCTATTTTGTACTAGTAAAATCTTCAACAATGGGTATTAATCGTAAATTAGTTAAATTATCAATCATTAAGTAAAAGTATTAGTTACCAACTGCTTAACGAAGTACTGACTACTAACAATGTTGACGCAATAATTTCTCCAGGGAGGGAGACAAAGAATGCAAGTTGATTTTTTATATTCCAATATTTATTTCGAACACCGCTTCTTCTTATTTCAGTTATTTCAACTCGGAAGTTAACGAACAACGACGGGTGAAAAAGCTAATGGAGCATCCTTCAATTAATAAACGAATTTATTTGGATACGGAAAAGTAATATGCCTTTGTAGTATGCCTTTTTATAAGCTAACACGAATACAATTTAGATTTCAAATCAACTACATAGAAATCGACACAAAGTAAGCACGTTCCTTGAGATAGGAAATCAGGTGCATCTGGTGTCATTCTCATAGAAAAAATATAGTAGTATTCAAATGATTCGTTCGAAAAATAAAGATGAACATTATTGTGTACTCAAAAATGCTGATTATCTGCTCTTTTTGGTGGTTTTACTTCAGCAACCTGCTCAGCCGGTGATTGTAGGGACTTTCTTTCCTCCATGAAACAACAAATAAATAAATAAACAAACAATACCTGAATATTTTTAAAACTTAAATTCGATAATTTCCTAGCCTGGAAATTATCACTTCGTTTCTCCTCCTAATTTCTTACCAAACTCCTATTTAACAAGTTATTTTCAAGGTAAGTTTTTCAATTGATTTAAACGCGGCAAACCAAAAGCTCTGTGTTTTATTGTTTGTTTGTGTTTTTTTTCTCACTAGAATTTCAAGTCTGAAGGTACTCTAAAGTAAAAATTGGAATATGAATTTAAAGGATGAAAACGAAGTTTTCCTTGATGAATTTCTTGGTCTCCAATTTCTCTTTTTCTGGCTGGTGTCTTTCAGATTCATGCGAGTTTGAGTCAAGTTATCTACCGTTTTCACTTGATCTTTTGATTTAGGCTTAACTCTTTTCTATTTATTACCCAAAACCTTTGATTTGATTTGAAAAAAGCAATGTGAAACTTGTTTTAAAACTTTGCAGAATTTTAAAAAATGTGTTCTAACCTTGTCAAAATGTTTTTAAAAGTGAAATGACTAAAACATCACTAACATCTCTACACCGCAATTTAACACTATCACTGATTGTTACTTCTAATCTGTACTATCACTAAGAATCTGACTACTACTATCGTCCCCACCAACAGCACCATTGCTGCAACTTGTGAGCACTGTAGCTATCACCAAAAGCTGCTACTCAAATCAGGAGGCTTTTATTGTTATCGACGGAAATAATTGCCTGAACGATTGTTAACTTCACTTGGCCTCAATATTCAACATTACCCCGTCTATTTATCGCCATTGTTATCTCAACTGTTTCTTCTACAAAGTTCAGCGTCACCATCCTCTCTCTACTATTGCAACTACTATAATGTCACTACCACTAATTACCCGCCATTACTTGCTCTTTAATGTTTCTCATTTTCGCCCCAAAACTACTCTGCCGCCACTATTATGATGATGACGACAAAGAAAATTCAAATTATTCAAAACTACTACGACTACCAATTGAACATTGGGTCTGTCATCATGACGACGACCTTCACCCTTATCTCCAATCCAACTTAGACTTGGTGGAAGGTGTTAGAGCGTACCTCTTCCTCTCAAAAGGGGCCAGATTAGATTCTTTTCACTTTTCCAGCTCTAGCCATTTACGTAAACTGTAAAATTTTCACAAGATGCTTCACTTCCACTTTACTAGCGTCAATAAATAGTGATGTTCAAGTTTGACTACTATTTATTCACTTAATATCGATAGTTAGACGTGTGTGTATTGTGAAAGTATCACACAGCCTATATGTGTCGTGTTGTACTTCCAATACTTCCTCAATGTTATTCCATTATTAATAAACAATTACAGCACTTCTTTTAACGAACATCATTTCATTTTCATTAATTGTACCACTACTACAAATATTACCTTAATCATTGCGCTGATCAATCATCAATAACTGCTACTAACTCAACTGTTGAAGACAAGTGATACTTAGTATTACGACTACCGCCCACATCATCATCATTTCTGTAGGGAACATTACCATAACTAACGAAACTAATGAAATCGCCTCAAGTTCAATTGCTATTACTGTTACTAGTAATTTAAATTTACTGTTAATGTTTACATAGCCACTGCTACTGCCACCACCATCCATGCTTATAGATCGAATACAAACCCTCTACTAACATAAACAAAACAGGCAAAATGCTACTATTAAGCACGACTACCATCAACACTACTTCGGCTTATTTGACACCTAACTACTATTACTAACACCTTCATCATTGTTACCAATTTCTCTTGGCACACTCATTTTTGCAGCTGCACACGTTTTTAACAGTCTACCTGAGAAAGTAGACTACAACTAATACCACTTCTATTGCAGCTACCACCACATGACATCAAATGCAATTCATTACCACTGTTACTTACTACAAAGATTATTGCTAAAACTACTGCAACTATCAGCAACTATTACTGTATCACCACCATTACTACTATTACTACTACTACTTCTGTTGGAAATAACTGCGACAATTAGTGAGTACTCTTTAATGATACTAACATTAATAACATATTTGGTTTACTAATGCTCATGCATTTTCAATTTTAAATTTGGTTGTGAGTTATAGCGCTGCATCTTTTTCCCTCTATTCTTTTACCATAATCCCTCTAGTTAAGCTTAGCTATGTGTCATTTGTACCCATGTTGCCCTTGGTTAGTTTTGCTTGCTTGTAAAATCTAAGAGATTGATAAATGAAGTTGTCACTAACCGATAATTCACTGTCGTTGATAAAGTCAATTCAAGACTGATGCTCATCCACACATTTACCTTTTTAGTTCTAACCCACTACATGAAAAGAAGTTGGAAGCTCAAATAAAGATCAAGATTTTAATTTTTCTCTAATTTGTTTTTCTTTTTTGCTTCTGGGAGTATATTAAACATGATAATCTTGGCTGACGTAATTTTTATTCCATAGTGTAGAACTCAGCTATTTGAAAAACCTATTCAAATCTTTCATTTTGGGGGGCTCAACTCAGGTACTGGTTATGTCTGTTCTAATTATCTTAATTTTAACTTTGAGTATTTGGCAGATCCCATCTCATCTATTAAACCTTTGTGTTATTCTGGTGATCGAGCTGTTCCATTAACTAAAGCGCTCTTACATGCAGATGATAGCTTCCTATTTTTAGTTAAACATTAATGAAATTCTTTTTTTTTTTTAAATTATGTTAATAAAGTAAAGTTTCATTTGCTCAATTGTATTAGAAAAAAAATTCAATTCAGCTTTTAACACTGCTTGGCAATAGTAAAATATTCAGTTCAATTTTAGTCATATAATAGTTTTTTTATATATTGTTATACAGTATGAAATGGAAATTTGCATATTTCTTCAGAATGTTTTACTCTAATCTCAAAAATCTGAGAAAAACACCGAGGATTTTTTGACAGCATTAAGGAGACAAAATTGACTCCAATCCTCAACAGCTGATAGTTATGGCCTGTAGATCATAGTGTAATATATTGTTGACCTGATGCCTACCCTTCTTTATAGACCTTATAGCAAATAAGCTCCAAGTTTTACCTCAGGTAGTCACAACCCTAGTTCCTGTTGCACATTGAATTTTACCATACATGTAGTAGATATAGGTATAGATTTATACCAATGGAATGACAAGGATGTATCACTCGAATAAAAGACTTAGTATTATTTTGCCATGAATTTCATTTTAGGTTTAATTCATGAGAACTAGGTTGGGGATAAAAAAACAAAAACTTTCAACCTCTTCAGTTCTCTTCTGAATTATATCCATAAATAATTTCATACTCTTTGGAATAGAACTCATAATTAAGGTATTAAAATTGAAGTCCAGTCACTATATCTATTTCAAACAGTATTGTGGGAGAGTTAATTGACATTCAGAACAATTTTTGAATCACACACTCATCAAGTACAGTAGAATCAAAACATTTTTCTAAATAATCACCAATCTTCCTTTTGTAGAAATGCTGTGTATCTTTATGAAGCTGTTATTTTTTTTAATTATTGCCTCGCTATGAGGATATCTACAATATATTCTTCATACAAAATAACCTTTTTCATCATCATATCTTCATTCTCTAGTTTGTCTTAAATTATGTATCAGATAAATGAATACCTAATCTCTTTCTTATAACTGAATTCTTTCATTTTCTAGATTGCTCCTAAATATTATGTTCTTGAAGCTCAATGTAAAATTGAATTATAAGCCATATTTGATATTTTATGGTTTTATCATGTTTATTATGATTATCTACTGAGTATTTCACATTATACCAATGAAATATGTAAAACTTTCACAGATTGTGAGTGAAAAAACATGATATAATTTTTATTCAATGATATACTGCTAGTAAAACTAAGATTATCTTTTCATGAACTTCTCCCCCTAAAATATCATTGGTGATTTTCAAATGGAAATTTAATTCTAGCATGTAAAAGCTGTAAGCACCATGTATTGATAGTTGCAAATGTATACACAAAATTCTCAGTGTGTGTTTTCCAACACATTGTTGGTGATAATTTTACATTGTTGTTTTCAATAACGAATTCTAGATTGAATACTTGTGTTCACCTAACTTTCAACTGATATAGAATATCATAGCTGCTTACAATTGCAATTAATTGTGTAGAAGGGAAATGATAGGCTTGAATTTTTATAGATTAAAAGAAAATGAAATAGGTGATTGTCCAAGTGGTAAATTGACTTTAGTTCTAGATGGCCTGATGGTAAATGCCACGGAAGTTTCCTGTGGATACTGTTCAGAAATTATCCTCTAACATTTGAATTCTCTTTTATCTTATGACGTGAAGATGAAATTGTGGATGGCATGGTGAAAACAGGAACAAAGATAAAATAATTAATCAGGCAACCATACCTGTAACCCTCATTAACACCTTCAGCACCTAAGTTCTTTCACTGATGTATGTAGGCTAATAATAGAACAATGGGGATTCCCCAGAGACTAGTGTCACTAGAAAGCAGGTTGTGTGTGGAACACAAAAGGAAGACCGGGTGTGAATTTTTAAATGGAGACATTTATGTAATAAAAATTATTTAGTATTCAACAGGTAAAGTATTGAAAACGTTAGATAATGTCCTTTCTGTACTGGATGTGTTGACATTTTTTTTAAATTTAAAGGTAAATCAAACTCTGAAGATACAAAAAATATAATTCTTCATAGGTGATTTTACTTTGAGGTTATTCAAGTCTTCTCTACTGTTAATCCATTGTTTATATATTTGAGCTAGTAGATGTGACTTGCTTTTTTTTCCTTCATTATGGACAGGTGATTTAAAATGATGCATTAATTACTCCACTTCTAAATGAAATAAGTTGGAACCCAGAAATATAGTGATGTACAAAAATTATATGGATACATGTATTCAGTCAAGGTTGATGAGAGGTAAGAAAATATAAGATAAAAAGTAAATAAGAAATACTAGGTCTTGTTGAGTAGGTGAAGTGGCCAAAAGAAAAGAAAAGATGAGAGAAATGTGTTTTCAATGCTTATCTCTGAGAGGGAAATGTGTTTGAACAGAGCGTTTTTAGTATATTGTATCTTTGGTAAACTAATTGAATTGTACTTTCCTATTTGTTTTTTAATTTTTCATGTGATATGCAGGTTTAAAGAATGATAAATGTACATGAATGATGATTTTATTTCCATGCTCTTATGTACCTTCATTTTTTCCTTGTAAATCTATTAATTTTTAATGGATAAATAGACATTGAATAGATAGCTGCTGACAGTGTAGTAAAATTAGTTTTTTCTCTCATCTAGCCTCTTCTGCTTCTGTTGCCAAGTAGGAAATATACAACTGCAACAGCCACCACAACAAGCCCCAAAGTTGCTGTAAACATATATACATGTATATTCACAATAAGTACATTTAGTTTTGTTTATGTATAAAACGCTTCAAAATTTCTTGTCACTTGGACATTCTTATTCAAAATATTTTACACGTTCAACATAAAACCAAGCATGCAATATTTATTGAATTTAAAGTGATGTACTCATGTTATCGATTGTTAGTAGAAATTGCTTGTGGGTTAGGTTCAGAATTATATTTGTGGATTGTCAATTTGACTTATTATCCCATAAACAAATATAAAAGAATAGAAACTGAACTCAATCTGAAGCAAGAGCCCTTTCTTTTTGTTAGCATGAAAAAATTGCTTTCAATCACCGTAGTTACCATTATATACTATAGTTTTGAATTTATCATGACAAAAATTATTGATAGTATGCATGTTATATCATTTTCAAATAAGTATAATTTTTTGTTTTTCTCTTTCCTATAGGATGGATTATTATTGGTGAATATTGAAGATGGTTGCACTGGAACAAAGATACTTTCAAACTGGATATATTTTTGTAGCAGTCTACTCTCTCTATCTTTACACTTTTGAAGCATTTTTATGCAATAGTGTTCACTTATTTTAATAATCGTGCTTTGACAAAACGAAGAAAAATACATCACCAAATAACTTCGATGTCTCTCCCTATTCAACAACAAAGCAAGTGAATTTTATTCTAATTTTTTGAAACTTGAAAATTGTTGAATTCAAAAATTTTCCTTCTGACTGGTCAATATGGAATGCTATCTGATTTTCCCTCTCTTTTTCATTGACATATTACTCCTTTTTCCACCAAGTTAAAAAAAAATATGCAACTGCTTTTGTTTTTAAAAATATTTATTATATAAGAAGCTAATTATTTTCCCTAATGCTGCTGGAGAAATATCATTGAAAAAGAAAAAGCACACAAAGAAGAAATTAATTGGAAATAATAATAAAATATGTATTCTGTACAAAATATTTACCCAGTAAATAACCAATATTTTGGAAGTTATAATATATGCAATAATAACAATGACAATATTGCAGAGAATAAAGCGACCACCCTCACAACAGTCTCAACAGCATCATTGACTGAAAATGAATTGGCTGTCTCAAAAATCCAAATATCAAATCCAGGTACTGGTGGTGCCCCTGGGACTAATGCAGAGCATAGTCCAAACCAAGTTCCTGTGGCAGGTATGGGAACGATGATGACAGTTCAAGAAAACAGCAAAAGGCCTTTTAAGTGTAACGTATGCCGCAAAGGCTTTTCACGCAAGGCTAACCTGGACAATCATGAGCGTGCACCAAATGATGAAACCCATTTCACTTGTGATTACTGCATGAAGGCATTCTCGCAGCGCGCCGAGTTGCGAAGTCATGAGCTGATCCATAAGGGTATCAAATCCCTTGAATGTCCATACTGCGGCCGTGGCTTCACGCACCAGGCGACGCTGGTCAACCACACGCGGACCCACACGGGTGAGCGCCCATATAAATGCAGCGTGTGCGAGCGTGCCTTCAGCCACCAGAGTACACTGCGTAACCACTCACGTACACATACTGGGGAGCGTCCATTCATCTGTGTAATCTGTCTGCGAGCATTTTCGCATCGAAGCACATTGATCAATCATGAGAAAATTCATACAGGTGAAAAGACATTCAAATGCTTGGTGTGTGATAAACTCTTTGCACACAAGACAACTCTGAAAAATCATGAGCAGATTCATACAGGCATCAAGCTTCACAAATGTAGCATCTGTATGAAGATGTTTGCACATAAAAGCACACTGCGCAATCACCTGCAAACACACTCTGGGGAAAAGCGATACAAATGTTCAGTCTGTTTAAAACCATTTGCTCATCGAAGTACACTCCGTAAACATGAACAAAGCCATATTGCAGGTGGAAACCGTGGTACTGGGCCTAAGAGGCCCCGACCTTACCACTGCAGCTATTGTAATAAAAGTTTCATACACCAGTCTACTCTACGAAATCATGAACAGGGTCATCTTCACAATTCTGCCAACCAGCCACACCATACTTCTGTTATGGAATCAGAGCAAGATATGCCAATACCCATAGTAGAAATGGAACCTGCTGGAAGTGATGGACCTACAACGACAGCATCAACCATGGTGACAACAGCAGCTGTGACAACAGGAGCCGAAGAAAAGACTGGAGCAAATGCAGCGACAATGATGACAATGATGACAAAAGCCTTTGCCTGTGGAATCTGTGGTAAGCTGTTTTCTGACCAACGGTCAATGCTGAACCATGAACAGGCCCAGCACAACAACACTGATGCTCATTTACACCAGCAACAGCTACATCAACACCCACATGGACAGCAGCAACAGGGTCATGTACCGATGCGGAATAGTGAAAAACTTTATGAATGTAGTGTCTGTTTGCGCGTTTTTGCACACCAAAGCACGCTACGCAACCATGGCCGAATACACACTGGAGAAAAGCCATATAGGTGCAGCTACTGTATGCGTGCATTTGCTCACCAGAGCACATTACGCAATCATGAACGTGTGCACACAGGTGAAAGACCATATGCTTGCCCCATCTGTCAGCGCACATTCTCACACCAGACAACTCTGAATAACCACAAGCGGACTCACAAAAATGAATCTATTTCCCTTTGCCAATTGTAAACAAGTAGCACAAAATATATTTTCTTTCAATTTGTGATAAGGAATCCTTAAATATTTGATAACATTATTGTTCGAATTATACTCTTATTCTAAAGTAAATTTCATGTTTTGAAAAAAGTCTAAGCTTGCTTTCTTTTCTGCCATATCATACATGAACTTCTTACCTGAGCTATAAGTCTCATAAAGCAATTCCAAACAGAAATTTATCTGAGTCAATCATACAGATTGATCACATTTACTTATAATTCAGTGACTATGCTTCACCCCTAATCAGTTGCTTTTGTCATATTAAAAAAAGATCTCAGTAAGGATTATCATTCTTTGTAGTATTGCAGCTAAATAGGCAAAATACCATCAGGTACAAAAGATTCTGAATCTCTATTCAGGTTAGTCATATAGTAGTTAAGTTTGGGAAAGATAAAATTTATTTCTAAAAGACATGGTCTGTGTGTATAATCTATTACTCACCAGAAGCCATTTTCTTTAATGTATACAAAAGGCTTCTCTCTTTATAAAAGAGTGACGTTTCCATTGTCTGGTGAATGCTATCCAGGGTTGTTTTAACCATTTCTCATTGTAAAAACATTGATTGTCTATTAGGATTAAAAACATCCATGGAACATTAGTGAACTTTTAGACACTGTCTTATTTATGAATGTAGTCCAATATTACAAGTTCTAAGTTTTAATAGATAATTTTTAAAAATAATGAATTTGTTTACATTTTGGGCCTAAAGATGATCTGATAGTTTTAGCTAATGATAATAGTTTTATCAATTCTGAGTCTCCGCAATGTATCAAAGTGATGAAAGCCTAGGGCAAAAATATTTTTTGTCTGGTATAAGATCAAATATTGTTTCGCATGATTTCTTTACTTGGCTTTAAAATAATGACACACCAGATAACAACGTGTTGTTTTCACACTCTTATGTGTGCATATTATGTATCTGATATATACATGCATATAGATTTGTGAAAATGAAGATTTTTGCATATATTTGATCATTTGAAGGTTTATTTTTTTGCATATCTTATCTTAATTTGAAAACTAGATACAAGCAAGAATTTATACATATATATATATATATATATATATATATATATATATATATATATGTGTATGTGTGTGTGTGTGTGTGTGAGAATTTATTTATTGTATATACAGGGTGTTGTAAAAGTAATACCCAATTTGTCCCAAAAGTAATCTTCCTGGTGTACAATTTTGTCAGCTAGCATCATAGGGCCATACTTCTTTGATGGTTATGTAGCCTCTGAAAATTATCCAGACTTCTCCAAAATGTTTTGTGGTTACGAATCATGTCCATTGATAGCTATTTTCAACAAGATGATGCATTGCCATATTATGGTGGCATTATACAAGACTGCCTAATGATAATTTGGAAGGTCGCTGGCTAGGATGATGTCATACGAGATTACCCAACTCAACGACTCCAGATTTCATTCTTTCAGGGGTCCCAATGAACATGGTGTATGGTACAAAACCAGCCTCCTTACAAAAATCAAAAATCAGAATAAAAGAAAAATTGCTGCCATCAACATTAAACTTTGTTAGAACGTGTGCAGATCAGTAGGCTGCCAACTGAATAAAATAACATCATAACGAACTGCAGTCACATTGAACGTTATATGTAACACATTGCATATGTCCAGTTTATTAGATCTGTAGTTTGTTTATTGCATCAATAAAATTGTTTTGGGATAAATCGAGTGTTAACTATCAGGACACCCTATATATGCCTGTGCTGTATAAAGAATTGATGATTAGCAAACCAAATGTGACATGTCTGTATCTAAATGAATAAAAAGAATTGTATTATTTTATACATACATGTGTGTATATTTACACACGCACACTTCAAATGTTTTCTGTACTGGTACACTGAATAGATAAGTGAGATTTGGGTAAAAACTGCTGAAACAGAGTGACACTAAATCAGCTAAGCAGTTTTCTCTGTAATTTTGACAAGAAATGTGATGAACTATCTAAATGGTGAATGAAAAGATTTACTCTTGAAAATTGACATTACATATGAAAAATCATATTGTCCGAGTAATCACCCCCTTTCTTGCTGGCAAATGTGTTCTTTCCCTGGCATTTCTCGAAGTTTTCAGAAGATATTGGGGTTATCTTGAGCTGAATGTTCTCTTTTAGGGCGTGATTTGAGTTTTACTTGCATACACTTTAGCCTTGAGATAGCCCCAAAGAAAAAAGTGCTCAAAATGGGAGCATGGTGGCCATCTCATATCACCAGCTTTCAATATAATTTAATTGGGAGAATGCTGCATGAAGAGACCCAATATGACTTCCGGCAGCATTTAGTTGGAACCATATATTGTGGTCACCTGATTGTGGGGGTATAAACAAATTTCAATCATTGTCCTATGGTGCTCCATTGATCATCATTGTCATACTGAAACTCTGAGAAATGCTATGGAAAATGTAAGAATAGCATATGTTCACAAGCAAGGGAGTGATCATTTGGCTGATATCATTTTTCATCTATATGTGTGTCTCACATTCTTTATCAAATGTAATTGGTTATGTTTTACTTGAGAAATAGTAGGCTTCTTCAGAGCAAAAAGTGTTTGGGAAGATGGTTGAATGAAAATACCTGGATCATAGTTGAGTGAAGGAAATGTTGTGTTGTGGTATGAATAGAAGAGTGGAGGCTTTATCACTATATATGAGGAGAATAATGATATGAATAAAAGATTTTGTCAAAAGATGCTGGAAACTTTTGTATTAACTTAATAATTTTTTTAGATTCATTTGTAACTTGGCTGCTTGCTTGATTATTTGTAGAAACAAGATGTAAATGATAAGGTGGATTTGTCAGCACCAGTCAACTGATATAGGTTAGCTGTTGCAGAGCAACTATTTTTGAAATGTACTAAAACACTAAGAAACACATTTCAAATGCATTCATGGCATAACCTATTTCAACCTACAGAAAAGTGCTTTGAATTTGAGATTGTTGGAATGATCTTTTATACCTGCATAAGTTTTCTTAAAAATCAAAATACTCTCAAAAATTCATGATAATTTGAATTAATCTGGTCACTTTTAATAAGATTAACCAAATAGGCATGTTGAAAAACAAATTATTCATATTTTAAAGAGAACAGATTACAGAATTAAAGGAAATATTTTGCTACTTCTGCTATCCTCTTTGCTTATTGTCTAAGCTCCTATTTCCTTCTGTAGAAGTTTCAGCTTTGTCTTTAGGAAAACAGAAAAAACAAGTTTCATTAATGTAAAATGTTTGAAAAATCTGCACAAATTAATCTTGAATACAATCATTGATTTTTTTCTGAAAATATTCATAACTAGCTGGGATACCCAGTGTTAACCCAGTGGGCAATCGTGAAAGGTTACCTTATTTTAATACTATTCATATTTATTACTGCTTAAGATTTCGATGAATATTAAATTCATTGAAAATTAAATTCATCAGGAAAATATTCTACAAAAAAGAAACTTGATTAACTCCAATTTTTCCATTAAAATATCACGTGCAAATGTTTCCAGCAATTAATGGTAATTAGAGAAAAAGTCTTGTGAGTGTAATTGTTTCCATTGAAAAAAAAAGAAGAAAAATATCACATCAGTGCAAAAGTTTCCAAAGCTTTTCACTGAAAAACTTAATTTCGTGGAAATCAATGTGTCTGCAAAATGTGAAAAGATACCTAATGGAAAACTATTTTATCGTGCTTTCCATCATTCTGTTGTGGAGTTTAGGCAAAGGTTTGTCAGATTCACCTCAGTCACTTTTGAAAGATCACTATGAAATAAAAATACAAAAAAAAAATGAAATGTTGACAGAAGAAAAATAGTGTGTCTGCAAAATTTTCCAAAAGATTGATTTGACAAACAAATAACAATGGAAATGTTGACATCTCAGCAAGTCTGAGTGATATGAACCAGAAAATCAGTAAGATAAAGTGCCCAAATTATTTTTAGGTATAATGCTAAATCTATTGTCAGGATAACTTGTAAAATTGAGTCAAACAACATGAATAAGAAATATTTTAAAACAAATGATCCAAGTAGTGATCTCTGACAATTAGATGCAACTGAATCTAGGTGAGAAACATCTGAATAGAGGAATAGAATTACCTCCCTTGGATCCACTATTCTCTGGATAATTATTTTGTTCAAAATAGGGAAGTAACATTGATATTACTCCACATTGATCCTGGATCCAGGTCTTTGTTCATGCATTATTCTTGGATGCTTCTGGACCCAAAATAGTGATGACTTATGATAAATGGCGACATAGCCACCCAAAACCACTAAATCTAGATAAACATTTAAACACAGGAGTAAACTTAAGTTACATTGGATATTACCCTAGAGTGAGCCTGGACACTGTCAGGGAAGAAATTGAGTATGAATCTGTCTCAAAATTCAATCACTTCTTTCTCAGCCCATTATCCAACCTTACACAATATTTGATTGACATCTATTGAGACCTTTTGGAGATATTGTGTGGACAGTCATGAAACTAGTGTGAAGATATGACTATGGCATAGAGGAGGTAATCATGCATAGATCCACCACAAAATTTGATCACTTCTTCTGTTGCTCATTGAAATTCATTTGGAACTTTTGGAGATATTGCATAGACAGTCATGATGAATGGATCTGCTCCAAAATTTAACCAACTCTCCCTTACTCCATTAATACCTTTCTATAAAGTGTCAGAAGTTTATTGAGTACTTTTGGAGGTATTGAGGACACACACTACTGAATGCACATACTTCTGCCAAAAAAGCTGTAGAGGTAAATAATTCAGATGAAATGTTAATTGAAATTTGCATAGTATTCTCCTAGTTTAACTAATTTAAAAAACATTTTTTCATTGATTCCTCAATTCTCTTGAAAGGAAAATGAGTTTTTACGGTCAGTATATTTCAATATTTTGTGTCTTGTTAGATTCACCTTTAACTAATTCTTATATTCACACCTAAAAGAAAAATGCACTTTCTGTGCATTATGACATCCTTCATTTCAACCTGAAATAGAACAATTTTCAGATCCATCAATTTTCAGTCTTTTTCAACTTGTGGCATACTGAACCAGGTGTCAAAAACTTTCAAGACAAGTTCTTTCAGATAAAATCTTTCTCCTGAAAAAACATAACAATATTAAGATAGTGTATAAAAGTTCAAAAACTAATTCATGAAAAAATATGTTGATCATGGATTCATTTTAAAATTCCTGCAGACTTTTTGTGTCAAAATGTTCAAAATCTGATTGCTTTCTCACAAATGATTAATTGAATGAATAATACTTAGATCTTTATAAGAGTTATTTCATGTAAGCAGATTAGAAGTTGCTGTAATTTGGATTTGCAAAAATTCTTGGCTTAATTAATTGCTTTCATCATTCTATTTGGTGTGCATTGATAACCAATTGCAAGAGGTCAGCCAACCTTTTCAAGATAGGCTGGATTAGAAGTGTTTTACAGATAGAGGCCAATAGAAAATGATCATACAAGACTATGGAAAAAGGTTTTCCAATTGCTTCAATGATTTTTATTGTAGGAGTGTATACCATTATCAATTTACATCAATGTGAACAATGAATTTTTTTGGCTGAAAATATTGTCCTAGTGTGATATTAATATCAGCTGAGTATATTGATAGAACTGGAGGAATGCATAGTGTTAAAACTTGTTTAGCTGTAAAACACTGACGCTGATTTATTTGAGGCTACTGTCAAAATGAAACTTTAGCTGTATTTTTCAATAGTGGATTTTATAGTTTGCTTATCAAAGATAGATGATAGAATATGAGAAACAATTGAAGAAAAACCCAAAGAATTTTAATACACAACATCACATATTTTATCAAGTTGGTGGGCCAAATGAAATAAAGATGTAGGCCTCCTATGTTTCAAACTAGAGGAAATGTTATCTTCTTATTGTGTATCCATGAACTTGATAGTGTTTGAATTGTTATATGAATTCTATCTTTTCATGCTAGTAGTTTGGAAGTTGATAATTTAAATTGGTACAAATATATTCACAATACACACTAATTTACTGAAGTTTTTCAAAAATTAAGCTGAGATACTTTCAAATTTCATTGGATATCTAATTTAAAAATGAGTTGAGGAGTGATTTAATTCAATAACATGACCAGATTTGAAAAGGAAACTGCTTCAGACATGCCTAAAAGGTGAAAATTTTGAATGCTATAACAATTCATGATATATGCCAACCAGATTTTATGATTCTCGTAATATGTCTAAATATTGTAGTTTATTTTCTCCATCTACTAGCAGGTAGTCATAGAAACTTCATAAATAGCTCTGACCTTCTTAAGTGCCACACAAACTTAAATTCAAATGACTGAGATAAAAGATGTAAACAGGTCTGGTTCCATTAATTAATGCCTTCAATGTTAATAGAATTTTTTACTGACTATGTACAACCATTTCATCTGAGCACATTCATTATATGTAAATCATTTTGAATTTTCAAAGTATGGATTTTTTTCAAATGTAAAGAATTCTAAACAGCATAGACATTTGATTTGAATCACTAACAATAAAATTATTTTCTCGTGAGAAAAAATTGAATTTCAACAAAAATTGATACAGATTTTAAATACACTAAGTTGAAACTATGATAATGAAAAATATCTTCTATTTCTTGTATTATGAAAGTATTGACTTAAATGCAACCATAACAATTTGTTCTGTAGTTGGCAGCAGATAATTCTGGTAAGATCCTAATGCAGTTTATGTTTGTTCCATATAGTTAATAATATGGTTGGCAACTTCTGAGTAACTTGAGAAGCATGATGCAAAACAAAAATCAAACTTTTAATTTAATTATAACGTTAATAGCCAATAAATAGGTTGTTTAAAAAATTCAGCAATATCTAGTCTTGTTTTCTTGCAATTAGAATAAATCAACTTATATTATTTTTTCTTTGGTTTAAAATAGTGAACCAAGAGAAATAATTCTGTTGTTTTCATCAACATTTGAAGGGCATCCATATATTTCCTACATTCCCTCTGTCTTTTTTTGTTACATATTATGATAAAATAAAATGAAATTCTTTCCTTATAATAAATTATATGACTGAAATAAATTATATTGTTTCTCATTTGACTGAAAACCAAAAACAAAATTGCTCTTTTGTTATGCAACAATGGTTCATTTTATTGTTTCATGTCACTTTTATACAAAATCTATTGTAAAAAAAGAGGTCACAAACTTACCTTTCACTAAAACCATAATTGCGCCCCATTCCCCACAAAAAAAAACATATGTATTGCAAACTGGGAAAATATATATATGACTTACTATTCTGGTAAAACAAGGTATTGGAATTCAAGTAATGGAGTTTTTGATCTTATGAAGGCTTTTATGAGCAATGTAATACCCTCATAGCTACATTCTGCAGGAGATGAGAGAGCTACCTTTCCTAATGTTGTAGATTACCTTATTTCCACTTCAATATGTTGTAAGAAAAGAACAACAAAAACTCT
>OY735214.1:27785536-27958036 GCA_963457665.1 Thysanoteuthis rhombus
TATATATATAATGAATATATATATATATAATGAATATTCGAATATATAATGAATATATATATATATAATGAATATATATATATATAATGAATATATATATATAATGAATATTTATTTATAAAATGAATATATATGTATAAATATATAATATATATATATAATGAATATATATATATATATATATATGATGAAAGTATATATATAATGAATATATATATATATATAATGACTATATATATATTATATATGATGAATATATATATATATAATGAATATATATATATATATAATGAATATATATATATATATATATATAATGAATATATATATATATATATATGATAATATATATATATATATAATGAATATATATATATATGATGAATATATATACATAAAGAATATATATATATATTGAATATATATATATATATAGTGAATATATATATATATATATATAGTGAATAATATATATATACATATATATTTATATAATGAATATATATACATATATATGTATATATAATGAATGTATACATATATATATATAATAAATATATATATACATATATATATATACAATGAATATATATATACATATATATATATATATATTGAATACATATATACATATATATATATAGATATATATATATAATGAATATATATACATATATATATATATAATGAATATATATACATATATATATATATATATATAATGAATATATATATATATATATAGTGAATATATATATATATATAATGAATATTTGAATATATAATGAATATATATATATATATAATGAATATATATATATATAATGAATATATCTATATATACAATAAATATATACATATATACAATAAATATATATATATACAATAAATATATATATATATATATATATATATATATAATGAATATATATATATGTATAATGAATATATATATATATAATGTATATATATATATAATGAATATGTATATATATATAATGAATATATATATATACATCTATAACGAATATATATATATATATAATGAATATATATATATATATAATGAATATATATATATATAATGAATATATGTATATATATAATGAATATATATATATATATAATGAATATATGTACATATATATATTTATAATGAATATATATACTTATATATATATAATGAATATATATACATATGTATATATATATATATATGATGAATATATATATATATAATGAATATATATATATATATATATATATATATATATATATATAATGAATATATATATATATATACAAGGAATATATACAAATATATACATATATATATAATGAACATATATACATATATATATATAATGAATATAGATATGATGAATATATATATATGTATATAATTAATATATATATATATATATATATATAATTAATATATATATATATAAACATATAATTAATATATATATATCTATGATGGATATATACACTTATATAATTAATATATATATATATATATACATAATAAATTTATATATATAATTAATATATATATATTTATTTGTATATTTAATGAATATATATATATATATATTAATGAATATATATATATACATAATGAATATATATATATATAAATTCAATATATATATACATATATATATTGAATATATATATATATATATATATATATATATATATATATATATATATATAAGATGAATATATATATATATAATGAATATATATACATATAATAGATATATATACATAATGAATATATATACATATAAAAAATATATATATATATATATAATGAACATATATATATATATAATGAATAAATATATATGGTGAATATATATATATATAAATATATATACATATAATAAATATATAAATATAAATATATATGTATAAAGAATATATATTTATATATATATATATAATGAATATATATATATATATATAATGAATATATATATATATATATATACATATATATATATAAAGAATATATATTATATATAGTTATATATATATAATGAATATATATATATAAATATATATATATATAAAGAATATGTATTATATATATAGATATATATATATAATGAATATATATAATTATATATATATATAATGAATGTATATACACATATATATATATATAATGAATATTTAAATATATAATGAATATATATATATATATAATGAATATATATATATATAATGAATATATATATATATAATAAATATATACATATATACAATAAATATATATATATACAATAAATATATATATATATATATATATAATGAATATATATATATGTATAATGAATATAGATGTATATAATGTATATATATATATAATGAATATGTATATATATATAATGAATATATATATATACATCTATAACGAATATATATATATATATAATGAATATATATATATATATAATGAATATATATATATATAATGAATATATATATATATATATAATGAATATATATACATATATATATTTATAATGAATATATATACTTATATATATATAATGAATATATATACATATGTATATATATATATATATATGATGAATATATATATATATAATGAATATATATATATATAGATATATATATATATAATGAATATATATATATATATACAAGGAATATATACAAATATATACATATATATATAATGAACATATATACGTATATATATAATGAATATAAATATAATGAATATATATATATGTATATAATAAATATATATATATATATATATAATTAATATATATATATATATACATATAATTAATATATATATATCTATGATGGATATATACACTTATATAATTAATATATATATATTTATTTGTATATTTAATGAATATATATATATATATATAATGAATATATATGTATACATAATGAATATATATATATATAAATTCAATATATATATACATATATATATTGAATATATATATACATATATATATATATATATATATATATATATATATATATAAGATGAATATATATATATATAATGAATATATATACATATAATAGATATATATATACATCATGAATATATATACATATAATAAATATATATATATATATATAATGAACATATATATATATATAATGAATAAATATATATGGTGAATATATATATATATATATAAATATATATACATATAATAAATATATAAATATAAATATATATATATAAAGAATATATATTTATATATATATATATAATGAATATATATATATATATATATAATGAATATATATATATATATATATATAAAGAATATATATTATATATAGTTATATATATATAATGAATATATATATATAAATATATATATATAAAGAATATATATTATATATATAGATATATATATATATAATGAATATATATAATTATATATATATAATGAATGTATATACACATATATATATATAATGAATATATATATGTATAATATATATATAATTAATATATATAATTATTATATATATATATATAATGAATATATATATATACATATAATGAATGTATATATATATTGAATATATATATACATATATATATATATATATATATATATAATGAATACATATATATATCGATATATATATACATACATATAAATATATATAATCAATATCTGTATATATATAATGATTATATATATATATATAATGAATATATATATATATATATATAATGAAGATATATATATATAATGAATATATATATATAATGAATATATATATAATGAATATATATATATGTATATATAATTAATATATATATATAATAAATATATATATATAATGAATATGTATACATATATATACATATATATAGTGAATGATGAATATATATACATATATATATATATATATATATATAATGAATATATATGCATATATATATATATATATATATAATGAATATATATACATGTATATATATATATAATCAATATATTCACATATATATATATATATATATATATATATATATAATGAATACATATACATACATATATATATATAATGAAATATTTATACATGTATATATATATAGATATAATGAATATATATCCATATATATGTATATATATATAATGAATATATATACATATATATATATATATATATATATATATATATATATATAATGAACATATATACATTTATATATATATATATACATTTATATGATGAATATATATACATATATATACATATATATACAATGAATATATATACATATATATATATATATACATATATATGATGAATATATATATATATATGTATAATGAATATATATATATATATATATATAATGAATATATATGTATATATATATATATAATGAATATATACACATATATATATAATGAATATATATACGTATATATATATCTACATAATGAATATATATACATATATATATATATAATGAATATATATATATATATAATGAATATGTGTATATATATATATATAATGAATATATATATATATAATGAATATATATATATATATTTATATGTATAATGGATATATATATATATATATATAATGAATATATATACATATATATATATATCATGATTACGTATACATATATATATATACATATATATATATAATGAATATATATACACATATATACATATATATAATGAATATATATACATATATATATATATATAATGAATATAAATATATATATAATGAATATATGTATATATATACGTATATATATAATGAATATAAATATATATGTATAATGAATATATCTATATATATTGAATATATATATATATATAATGAATATATATACATGTATATAATTAATATATATACATATAATTAATATATATATATATATATCAATGAATATATATATATATATAAAATTAATATATATATATATATAATGAATATATATATATAAAATTAATATATATATATATAATGAATAAATATATATATCCATAATATATATATACAATTATCATATATATATATATATATATAATGAATATATATATATATATATATATGTATATATATTCAATATATATATAAATATACATATATATATATATTGAATATATATATACATATATATATATAGGATGAATATATATATATATATATATATAAAATGAATATACATATATATAAATATATATATATAATAAATATATATATAAATATATATATATATAAAGAATATATATATATATAAATATATATATATAATGAATATATATATATAAATATATATATATATAAAGAATATACATATATATATATATATATATATATATATTGATTATAAATATATATATATATATTGAATATATATATATATTGAATATATATATATATAATAAATATATATTTATATGATGCATATATATATATATATACATGTATATATAACGAATATATATATATATATATATTATTATAATGAATTTATATATGCATATAAATATATAATGAATGTATATGTATATATATATATATATATATATAATGAATATATATATGTATATAATGAATTTATATACATATACATATATATATATATATATATATATAAATAATTGATTTATATATATATATATATGTATATGTATATGTATATAAATTCATTATATACATATATATATTGTGTTTATGTATCCGTTAAAGGGGTCTTTGGGGAGTTCTTTGTAGAATTCCGTGTTGCTTAATTGTGAGTTTGCTTCTGTGAGGTATTCATCTAAACCCCAGATGACTATGGATCCAACCTTATCTGCTCTTGTGATGATCAAGTTTGTATTTTTTTTTAGTTTATTAAGGGCCTTTCGCTCTTTAGTTGTAAAGTTATCACGTGTTAGGGTCTGTTGTGTGTTATTGTTGATGTAGGTTTCTATGTCATCTCTGACGACTAGCTAAAAAGTTTGAATGGTAGTGTCTATGTTTTTGGGGATGAAGGATTTGTTGGGGTCTTGAAGCCCATCAAGGATGTCACTACCATGGCCTGTTTTCCCAAAGTGGGCTCTAAGTTTGATCCTTCTGAAGAAGTCATAGAGATTGTTAAAGTGTGGGGGTCGGGGACAGAAATTGAGGCCCTTGTTAAGGAGTTTGGATGTGTCCCTAGTAAATCGAAATTTACTTAGGTTAATTACTTTCCCTTCTGGGTCTTCCTTAATTCTGATGGTGTGTAGTAGTGTTTTAGTAAGTTTCCTAAACTGCTTACTAGTGTTGGTATCAGGTTTTATATATATATATATATATATATATATATATATTTATATATATATATATATATATATATATTTATATATATATATATATATATATATATATATATATATATATATATATATACATATATATATATATATATATATATATATATATATATATATATATATATATATACATATATATATATATATATATATATATATATATATATAACATGAATATATATACATATATATATATACACATAACATGAATATATATACATATATATATATACACATAACATGAATATATATACATATATATATATACACATAACATGAATATATATACATATATATATATACACATAACATGAATATATATACATATATATATATATATACACATAACATGAATATATATACATATATATATATACACATAACATAAATATATATACATATATATATATACACATAACATAAATATATATACATATATATATATACACATAACATAAATATATATACATATATATATATACACATAACATGAATATATATACATATATATACATACACATAACATAAATATGTATATATATATACATATACACATAACATAAATATATATACATATACACATAACATAAATATATATACATATATATACACATAACATAAATATATACACATATATATATACACATAACATAACATAAATATATATACATATATATATACACATAACATGAATATATATACATATATATACGCATAACATGAATATATATACATATATATATACACATAACATAAATATATATACATATATATATACACATAACATAAATATATATATACACATAACATAAATATATGTATATATATATACACATAATATATATATATATATATATAAATATATATACACATAACATATATATATATATATAAATATATATACACATAATATATATATATATATATATAAATATATATACACATAACATATATATATATATATAAATATATATACACATAACATATATATATATATATATATATATACACGTAACATATATATATATATACACCTAACATAAATATATATATAGACACCTAACATATATATATATATATATACACCTAACATAAATATATATATATATACACCTAACATAAATATATATATATACACCTAACATAAATATATATATATACACACATAACATAAATATATATATATATATACACATAACATAAATATATATATATATATATATACATACATAACATAGATATATATACATAACATAAATATATATACATATAAATATACATAACATAAATATATATATACATAACATGAATACATATATACATGTATATATATATGTATATATACATAACACAAATATATATATATATATATATATATATATATATATATATATATATATATATATATACATAACAAATATATATATATATATATACATACATAACATAAATATATATATATATATACATACATAACATAAATATATATATATATATACATACATACATAACATAAATATATATATATACATAACATAAATATATATATATACATATACATAACATATATATATACATATACATAACATAAATATATACATATACATATATATATATATATAACACAAATATATATATGTACATATACATAACATGTATATATATGTATATATATAATATAGATATATATATATCCACATAACGTATATATACATAACATAAATATATATATATGGATAACATTAATATCCATATATACATAACATAAATATATGTATATACACATAACATACAAATATATATATACTTATAACATACATATATATATACACACACAATATACATATATATATATATATACACATACCATATATATATATGGTTTGAAAGCACAAAATGTCAGTCATGAGAACTGTTTTTAAATGGGACTACTCAAAAAAAAAAAAAATGGGACAAGTGACCAAAAAATGTTTTTTTTTGTAATGTCTTGAAATTGATTCAGAAAACTAAATATCGTCATGTTACAAAAGATAAATAATTAATTCACAACACTAGAAAATAATTTAATACAAGGTTCGATATAGAATAATTCATTCTAATACAAACATTTTTTTCAAAAATAATAATTCCTATTGGAAATGGAATGCGATAGGTGTAAAAATTTGAAAATATTTATTCACATTCCCAGGGTCACCAACCAGAATGATGAATTAGCCATATGATGAAAAATTTATTTTAGTTTTAACAACAAAAACTGATAATTTTGGGCTTACTATATAATTCATTGAGTAAATACAGGTCTTCTGCTTCAGTGGAGTCTGATGATGGTGATAAAGGCAATGATCAGCATTTCCGTTGACTACCATAAAAGGGATGTAAGTTGTGTATACTTACCCTCTTTTATGTACAAGTGAACACTTCATTTGATTTTTTAGCCATATGGGAAGAAATATATACCAAGGAGAAAAAAAAATTGAACATGATCTTTAACACCTTTAGGTCATCAAATATGTCAATTGGAAAAAGTGATTTTTTTTATTTTGCTGTGAAAGAAAATCAAGCCTCTTCACAAGAGGAAATGATAGAGATTTATTTCTCATGAAAGTTTCAAAGAAAGGACAGACTCCACAAGATCAATCTCATCACAAGATCTGTTTAACAAGATGAAAGAAAGGAGATGGTATAATGTAAAAGACAAAGAAGTGGAGGAAGCAAGTAATTAAAAGAGGGTTCCTTTTGTGATAAATTTGAATTTTCATTAAATGTGATATACTGACTTTTAATTATTGCATTGGTTGATACATAATTACATGCAATAGATGTGGTACATAGTTGGCTGTAGTATTGGTACATTTACTAAATTTCTTTTGGCAGCCTTGCCTGGTGGTTGATGTCAGTTAAGGGTTGATATTCTAAAAAGTTTGATAACACTTACACCCCCCCTTGCAGGCTTTTTTGCAGTTGCAATGTATCAGTTCATAACATGTGTCTTGAGCTTGTCCAATAGTGGTCCACTTTGGTTTCCATAAGCAATCCTTTCCAGTACAGTCCGCAGGTCTTGGAAGTCTGGGCTCCTCTTGCAACACTCGTCCCCATACATGCCCTTCTTGGTAGACTGCTTTAAGCACATGCCTTTGAAGACCTGCTTATGTTGGTGGAATATTCTCCAAAGCTCTTTATTTTCCTGTGATGAGATGCAACCTTGACTCATTTACCTTGGACAATCCACATCTTATCATGCATAAGAGCAATATATTTCTACAGAAAATCAAATATGTTTTCAGGGATACTTGAAAGGACATCTGTCAGATGCAGAAATGTATCAGTGACATCAGGATATACAGTCCATGTGTTCCATGGTTAGCATTTGCCAATCCCTGCTAAGAAGGAATTTGTATCACTCCTGTGGCATTCAGTTTTCTGAATCTAAGATTACTGATGGTTTATTTTTCATGCCAATCAGTCTACTCTGAATTTCTAGACAAACAAATGAGAAATTGAGAGCCTTTCTTTCATAGTTCATTATTTCCTATAATACGGGGGTTTTTTTTTTCTAAATCTACAATCCATGGCGGGGGTGGGGGTGGGGGTATCCATTGTATACGTATTATTTATTTAGGATAAGTTTTAGGTAGTATTCATGAAAACAGTGGTTGACTTTTTTTCTCTAAATTAGAGCAATAGCGATGTGTTCATGATTTTTGAAAAAAAAAAAAAAATAGCATCATAAAATTTGTAAATGAGCTATGATAAGATTTAGTATTCACAATATAAGATAAGATATAGAAGGTAAAATTATGCACATATTTGTCCTGTACTTTGCTTTTTCATTTGGAAGTTATTTTTTTTCTTTCAAAAAGTTTTTAATATGTTGTGTTAAAGATATGTGAAGGAAAAAACATGATTTTTAGGTACAAATACAAATAAAAAAAATCTTGTTTTTTCTTCATAAATCTTATACATTGCGAATTTTAGATCTTATCGTAACTAAATAGTACATATATAATAGAAGCTTTTTCTTCATAAATTGCAAACCATACACTGTGCATTCATTTTTTTTTAAAAAGTCAACCGGTGTTTTGGGGAACAATAACTAAGAAAGAAAAGCCAAATTGTTTTGTTTTCTGGGATTGAAGAGTTGACCAATCGTGTTGAGACCCAGTGAACGTAAATTACGATTGGTTGAGTAAAATACTTTCATCGACAACCCTGCTACTCCATTAGATGATACTACTAAGGAAATCAATTTTTTCAATTTGATGTTTCTTGGCAAATCATATGAAAAAATTGCCGAAACCAACAAGCATGCTGACAGGGAGCAGGAAAAAACACATAGTGACAACCTGAAATAGCAAGTTATAATGGCTTAAGAAATACAGGCATATTTCGCTATGTATATTGTTATGGCATAGTGGTAGCTCCAAATCAAGATATGTATTCCTTGAAAGACACATTATATCATCCGACTGGAATACATGAAAGGATATCCCAAAATTTTTATGTCGCTGAAATCTCAGACAATCCAACTGGGGAGAGGTCAGACACATAAGATCAAATCTGGATACACTCCCCCACAGAGAAGTGTCCATAGATGAAGTCATGATAGTGTACACTGGTTGCTTGGGCTTCAAGCAGAAGGTTTCCTTGAAACTGATCAGATGAAGCATCAAAGTCTAGATGTGAGCAGATCGGCATAATGGATACATAAATGACTTCCAAGTCTATACTGGCAAACAGGGTAATGCTTCAGAAAAGGATTTTGGGGAATGGGTTGTGAAGGACTTGACAAGAGACAGAAAGGGAAAAATACCACCACATATACTGTAAGAATTACTTGTTACAGAGTATGTAGTTGTATTTTTACCTTGGTGCAACTTTTTGAGGATGTTTTTCATAAGTGTTGGATTAGACCAACTGCTAGGGTATTCCACCTGCCATTAGCGAAACAAAATTGAAAAAACAGAAAGATGTTATGCAAAGACAGAGAGAAAACGTGGTCACTACAGCATGGCACAATAGGAGAACTGTCATACTTATTGCAACAAATCTGCTTGAAGTCACCAAGGTGCAGTGGAAACAGAAGGTATTTCCTACATTTGGATGCCTATTTTGCTTTATTGTGGATGTTTATTTGCAATGCTTTCATCCTGATGAAATTAGGATGAAAACAGGCAAGTGTAGAAAACAAACTCAACTGGAGTCCTGGAAGAAATTATTGCATAAACTTTAAGCGATTTCTCAGGAAGAAGGAAATGGGAATTGTTAGGTGTACCAACTCCTGCACTGGCCAACAGAGCTTGACAAAAGTGCACTTGCAAGCAATGTGCACAAAAAAAATTAGGAAAAAACTCAAGTCTGGGTGTGAGTCAAGTCTAGGTGTGAGTCAAGTCATACCACAAGGGAAAACACCTAGAATTATTTCAAATAAGAGAAAGGGAGAAGTTTATTTATAAAAAAAAAAACAAATGAGTTTGTTAATAAAATAAATAGAAATTGAAAGGAAAAAAAAAATGATTAAAAAAATAGACAAAAAGAATGGCAGAAAATTGAACAAAAAAAAATGTTGCTCAGGTATTTGAATTATTATAATGCCAATCGATTGATATCGAAAGATATAGGTGTTTATATGAATTAGGCAGCTATTTTGAAAACCTTTCATTAAACAAACGCCAAGGGACACTGCTGATCAGGATCCGTATTTGATAGAAATCAGTAGGGGTGAATATATATGTGTACCGAGTTTCATGCTTTCAACTTTAAGTATGCAATTTTTGGTTCCTCCATCCCACTCTACAGTGTGTATCAAATTTCAGATTTTTCTAATTTTAAAGAATTCAACTCTGAATAGGAGCAAAAATAATTTTAAAAAATCAACGAAAAAATAAAAACAAAAAAAATGCAAAACAACGCATTACAGACCTCTAACCACCATTTATAAAAAATTTCAGGTCACTGCGGTAATTCAAATATCTCTCTTGAAGTTTTGTTTCTTTTTGCAAGAAAATAGTATGAAGTTAGTTACAAAAAACACAACAAAACAAACTTTTGCTTACTTGAAGCAAGTTTTAGACATCCCAAATCATACACTTGTCAACTAATTATTTCCTTCAGTTATGGCATGATGGATGTGTCCTCAACAGAAAAATTGAATTGATAGAAATGTTGATTAAAAATCTTCCAAAAATAAATAAAAATATTGATCTGGCAAAAAGGTTTTCAGCCAAGAAGCATCCTTTTGGTAAAACATCTGCTGGCAAAATGTCATGACTAACTCTTCAAGTGTCAGTCAATATCTATGTCTACCCTCTATCTCATGATGAAGATTGGATTGAAAAATAGGTGAAGTAGAATTGGTTAATCTCAGCTGAGCAAAATTTAATAATCCTAAAGGTTGATGAAAAAAAAAAAAAGATTGAGAGAAAAAAAAGCAGAAGGTCATTTGAAGTATTTGTTTATTTCATGATAAGCACACAAAATGTATTTAAAAAAATAGGTATGAATCAAACATTATGATGATGAGAATAGCATTAGCAATAACAGAAGAAAAATGATAATTTTAACTAAGTTAATGAAGTATTTTGCTCAAAACAATAATTTCATAGTTAGAAGGAAAATCCAAAAGTTGAGGAATATGAATCAGCATAGAAAAATATACTACATTGTCAAATAATGCTTAAAATAGGAGAAGGAAAAATTATTTGTACCATCCACAATTACAAAATCAATTCAATGTCTATACTAAAACAGATTCAGAGTATTGTATTCAGCTTCGGTAATCATTCTCTAACACAAATAAGAGCATGGATTGAAGAAATTTTGTAAAAGCTTGCAAAGATAACTTTATTTGAACAAATCCATCTATAATTAATCTTGGTGGGCTCTAAATTGTATCAACTTGTTATTTTATATTGTACAAAGCTAAAATAAAATTTATAAAACAGCCTTTTTACATTGACCAAAACATTTCAAGGCTGATATTAAATTACTCATGAGGCTAAACAAGTAGTGAAAGAAAATTACATAGAAGCATACAAAAATGTTAAATACACTTAAGAATTGTTTTATTCTTCATAATTCAAATAAGTCTAAAGATGATCATACCTCAAATTTTTTTTCCAATTCATCAACTCTTTAATACCAATTCTATATTAAAATAAATCTGACAAAATATATTTACACAATAGAATGTTCCTCACAGTTATCGTATGTCTTTTTGATTATAAAATAAATTAAAAAGAATAAAGGATAGAGCAAAACATGATTTACACAAGAAATAGAATGAGATCTTTTAACTAGAAAGAAGGGTGGATAAATAAGTGAATTCATAGAAAGCGCATAAAATAGAAAAGCAAAAATGAAAAAGATTTTATATTCTAAAATAGGATAGGATGTTCTATATGATATTTTAACAGTGATAAATAATACTGTATCATCGGTTCAGGAAAATTCACGCATATGAAGTTAAAAAAGAGAACACAGGCAAAAATAGAATGATGATTGATACTTAACTTTATTTTTTGACATCGACTTCCTGAATACTTCCAATGAGTGGTCTTGATACATAAAAAGTGGAAAATATGTGGCAAAAGCTATTGATAGTTGTGGCAACAAAACTCTCAGATGAAAGTGGTCATTATTAAATGAGCAGAGCAGGGTTGCAAGATGAAAGGAATACTTTAATGCGATTTAAGCTTTTCATTCATAATTTGTCCAAATTTCTCAGATGAAGCATTATCAATTTTTGACAAGTTTTTTGATGAAAAAAAAAAAAATTTTTCAATTAACACTGACAAAAAAGGTCTGATGTTATGACACGGACTGTCCAATATGAAATCTGGTAAAAATGTCCTCAATCTAAACCACCAAGAACTTTTTAAACAAAGATCAAATTGAATACAGAATTCAATGTTAAAGAATGAATTGAATTGATTACTGTTTCGTATGAATAAAATAGATTCAGAATGGAGTGTTATGAGCAAATAGTGTACCATACGTAGAAAGGTTTTTTTTTCTGTCTAGGTGAATACATTTGTTTTCTTTCACTAAATCCTGAGAAAAAAAGATCATTTTTCATCAAATGTGATGGAGTATGCTAGCAAGAATAACATCAATATCAAGTTATCCTATATGTGAATATTTGCAAGTAACCAAATGATCACAGGATTTTTCTATGCAAATTTCTGTTTCTTTCAGCCACAACATTTGATGGTATTTGAAGATTTAAAAATATACCTCGAATAAAATTCGGTAGAAGAATGATTGCAGATTTTCTGACTGAAATGATATTACCTTCTGCCTCATTAATTAAATTTCACTCTGAAAAGAAAAATCCTGGATTAGAACAATGTTGATAAAATAATACGATCTTGTAGAAAGAATAAAGAAAATGGAACTAACATCTTTGGTAAAGGGTATACCATTATTAAATCAGTGATTAATGTTGATTCTAAGGTAGCACATCTTACTGCAAAAAGCAACATAAATCTGAAATGAATGCGAGTATATTTGTAGAGAATATACTATGAGCAATACATGTGTAATTCATATTCGTATACGGATATACTATTTTTGATTTTGTGGTATTTTTATAGCTGATATTATTTCCTTTGATAATCAGCGTAAAAAAAATTTCTGATGTTTAAAATGAATATTTGGATAATCTTCCAAAGTAAACAACTAGACATGTTTGTGAAAGAAAAAAAATTGACAAAATAAAACATGAAATTGTTCTCAAGTCTAAACTGCCCCAAATGATAAGTCAAGAGAAACTGTTGTACATGAGCTAAAGACAATAGAAAGCAACAATAAATCCAAACCAACCTTTAGAAACATGAAAAAAATTGGTCAAGAATACCAAAAGAATATCTTCCATTATATTTCATATATTTCAAAGGCAGGAATTGAAATTATTTGTGAGAGGAAAGATCTATAATGAAGATTAATTTATTTCATTTTATTCAAAGCTAGTTTGAGCTGCCAATATATGAAGGCATCCATAGACATACAAATGGAGATTCATATATTTTCATCTTTCTCAAGAAATACTTCATACATAAACATAGATCTTTCTGAAATGGTCTTCATGCAACATGTACAGAAGGTAATATAGGATTGTTGCTACAAAATTAACATCTTAGCTGGCATGTCCTTCAGCAAAGTTTAGATAAATAAATAATATATATATATATACATATATATACACACACACATAAAAAGGATTTGCAGATATAACAGTTCATTACAGTGCTATCAGCATTATATAGTAGGCAGGTAGTGGAACCCAACATTTTCACCTATATTATTGCCAGTTTGTCCAAAAAACCACAGAATTCAACCCATAATTCTGATACTTTGTGCTTAGCACCATTCCACTACACTCCAAGAATATTTGATGACAGAGGTGACACTCCCTATCTATCAAGTAAAATCTGTGGAAATTAGAGGGACTGTTTTAAGCTAGTTATGGTAGTATGTTTCATACCACAGCGATTGCATTTGCAGTCTATACCTTCAATTTGTTTTTTGGTTATTTACATTTTCTGGATTATTCCATAACCTGCCCTGAAAATGGCTAGTGAACACAGAGCAAGTGAAGAAAGTGTTGAAGGACCAGCCAAGAAGGCTAGAAAAGCAATCATCTTGGAAACTAAGTTGGAAATATTAAAGGAACATGAACAGGGTAAGCAACTCCATGATCTTGCCGATTACTGCAATCTTTCTTCCACAGCAGTGGCTCCTATTAAAAAATACAAAGATAAAATTATGCAAACTCTGCCTCCCCTTCAAGTGCTAAAATAGTAACAAAACATTGGTATAATGTAATAGAAGACTTGGAACGTTTGTTAGCATCATGAATTGACAAAGTGTGTGAGCATAATGATTTTCCAGTGACAAATGCTACCAATTGAGAAAAACTTCTTTGAGATTTTAAAGAAAAAAATGAACTGTGTACCTAGTGATGCTAGTGAAGCTGTCCCAGAATTTACAGCTAGTAGGGGTTGGCTTGACCCTTTCAAGAAGCAATACAATATGCATCTGATAGAGCAGAGGGGTTAAGCAGTGAGAGGAGATGAATAAATGACAGCTAAGTACCTATCCACTCTAAAGGAAATTATATCTGAGGGTTGATAAACACCCATGCAAGTTTTCAATGTAGATGAAAGTGCCTTTTTTTTGAAAAAATGCCAAGATCATTTTGGCTAGAGAAGAGATGATGGCCCAGGACAAAAAGCCTACAAATACTGGATCTCAGAGTTCCTTGATGGGAATGCTGCAGGTGATCTGAAGCTAAAATCCCTTTTGATTAATCAATCTGAAAACCCTAAGGTACTTGAAGGATTTGTGGAGAGAAATCTCTCATCTTTTGGCCGTCCAACAAGGAGGCCTGTACAACTGGGACCATCTTCGAAGACTGGTTTAATATTTTGGCCCATCAGAGGAATGATATTGTGTCAAGAGAAACATCTCCCAAAATGCACTTATTTCTCCTGAATACATCAACTCATCCTGTCAACTTGTCAGATCAGTGAACATGTTTGTATGGAGTTTCTGCCCCTAAACATCACGTCATTGATCCATCCAATGGACTAGTGGGTAATCTCTACATTCAAAGCATATCTGCGATATACCTTCAGACAGCTGATCTATGCAATAGACAGTGATAGAAACCCAAAAGGCCAAGATTTCTGGAAATAGTTTAACATTGAAGATGCCATTGACAATGTTTCAGAATCTTGGAAATAAATAAATCAAACACAAATCATGTGTAGCCGAAACTATGACCAGAGTGTGTGAATGACTTTCAAGAGTTCCTCAACGTACTGTGTTTGACAATGTGAAGGTTACCCATCAAATGGGCTTTAAAGAAATCAATGAGGATGATGTTGATAAATTGCTTGGTTCACATGCTAGAAAATTAAAGAAGGAATTAATGCATGAAAAGGAAATAACTGCACAAAATAATTTAAAATGATGATTTTTCTTGAGATGACAACTCTGAAGAGTTTCCAAGTGATGAAGAGAACCCTGACTCACCTGCAACTGTAGATGCCTCATCATCTAGCCCACAGTAATCCCACACCATCAGCAAATTTCAAGCACTCTGTACTGTGTGAAATCATAACTAAAATTTTTTCAATTTCAACACATTTTTTGTACTCTTTTTTTGTAACAATAGCATAAATGCACCATAGATTTCAAATATTTGAAAATGATGTTTACTTATTGTTTCCGTTCTTTTATTACTATAAATTTCTATAGAAAACTTCAGAACAGCATTTTTTAAATACTTTTTAAAATAGGATGTTGGAGATTTTTCCGAAGTTGAAAAAAAAATAATCTTGACCATACCTATTTATAGGAAGTTATTCAGGTTACTTATTTTAATATAGGCCTTGGATTTTGACACAAGAGAACTTTAAGGAGTTCTTCAATCTTTACAATGGGAGTCAATGTGAAAGAAAAATGTGATACAATTAACAAGTTTTTGATTCATGAGTTTCCAGGAATGGAACTCACTTGTAAAATGGGAATAATTGTATATTAAAGTCATTTTGGTGGTGTTGTTTAATAAAAAACAAACTTTTTATGTTTATTTGTTCAAATCTCATCTAATTTTTATATGATAGACAATATTTGCCAGCTTTCATACATATATTTTTTTCTATGTATGCACACACAAATTTCATATACCTATAAATTCCATACATTACATAACTGTTTATTTGATAATTATATAAAGCATTGTCTGATTTTTTTTCAACAAAAAAATTTTTTTTAAATTTCACACCCAACATTTTTGGAAAACTTAAGAATGTTATAGTCTATGGTAGTTATCACTACCAATATCAAAACATACTTTTCTAAACTACACATTGAACAGAATAAAGCATTCAAACTGATAATTCACAGATTACTGACCCTTTCTTCTTGAAGATTTATGGGTATATAGTGGAGATTATGTTTTTTAGAAAAGTTATTGCTGACTCAAACAATTACTGGCAATGACTATACATTACATAAGATATACTTCTTTTTTTATTAAAGACGTAGCAAGATTCCTCTGTACATAACCTAAAGAATGAATATCATGTTTACACAGATATATTCGAAGAAGATTAATTGCAAAATTCAATAATCTTAATATAGTTTCAGTAGGATACCTTTTACATCACAATTCATACATTGTGTAGTTAGTATATGATGAGCTCTTGCCAGCTCAGTTTTTAAGCTAAAACAAAGCAGAGAGTATTAGCGGAAACCAAACTTTCAGATGATTCCTCAGGGTCTGAGCTTCCAGATTGTGTAAAGCACTTGTATGTGGCACCAATTGCTGACCCAGATTCCTCCATTTCAAAACCTCCAAAAGACACAAAAAAGACTGTGGTCTCATGGTTATTAATTTCATCTTTGCAGCACATGGTTTTTACACCCACAATGAGTTTTTTCCTGTTCCAGATACTGAGATGGTAGGATAGTTCAGGAGAGGAGAGTTGAGTAGATTTAGATCTTAAATAGCTTATCAACTTTGTTTCAGAACGGAAAGCCATAAGCACAAAGAACATATTAGAAAACAGTGAACCATTCACTAGAAAACATCAAAGGAACATGATGACCATCTAGTTAGTCCCCAAAGTGAGAAGCTATAACCCTATTTTAGATATTGCTATAGAACTTCGAGAAGAACCTACTATCACCTAAAATACTGGTCTCTTCACCATGGAGAGACTTGGAGACTCTCAAAAGGAAAGCATTACTGATTAAGCTGGTGATATTACCGGTGAATCAAAAAGGCCAAGTAGGAGATCTTCATCAGAAGCAAGTGTGTATGATCCAATCTGTATTTTTTGTAATAAGATGAAGTTTCTGAAGGACTCCAAGTCACGTGGAAAGCTCACACAAGCTGTATAACTCTCAACTGACCAAACACAGCAGCATCCTGACTCATATTTGCATATTCATATTAACCAGCTATCTGTATGTTAGAGACAGATGCTAGATATTATACTCCACTGTACATAAACACTCTACATTTTATGCATGTTACCTGATTATTCATAAATCTTCTGAAACCCATACACTATATTTTGGTGACGAGAACAAATCAAAACTAGGCTCAAGACACAGCCTTCTAGCTCTGGGGAAAGTGCTTCAAGTTTGAAATTTTAGCCAATAACAACAGATGCATCAAAGACATCAGCTGTTACTACATTATACCAGTCCTGATGTGCAAGACATTCTTCACGTTTGAAGATACACCTGCCAATTATGAAACTGCAAATGAAAAATCAACAGATCACTTCTAATTAGCAAAACACTTACCATATTCATGACATATTTTCGAACAAGTTAGACAAAATGAACAAGAAACTGTGCTCCAATGTGTCACCTATTTATGCCACCTCACAAAAGACTATCATTTTGGCAACAAAGTAGAAGGCTTCATCACTGACCAGGTGCAAACAAAACCTCTGGTACAGAAAAGACCTGACATTAACTACATGTCGAGAGATAGCTGCAGCTAAGGAAGTATCCGAACAAGAACGGAGCAATGTGAATATTTAAATTGCAAAAATAATTATACAACAGTAAGTTTTTCATGGAAAAGACAAAGACAGAAAACAGAGTAGCTGGAATTCTGAAAGCAGCAGTGGAACAGACAAAAAAAAAAAATTATGTTCATAATACGGCTCTAGAAGACACACACAGATCAGGGATGTATTTGTTCTCACAATATCAGATGTTATAAGTGTCAAAAGACATTTTGCATTTGCATGTCGGAGGAGACAGGAGAAATCTATAAGATTTATTAATCATGCCCCAACTCAGCAACACAATCTGACAGTAATGGAAAATTTTTTTTCTTCCAAAAGAAATACTGTTAGAAGGGCCTGTAGCATCCTGTAACATTATAAACTCTTCCATTACCCATAAAATCTCTAAACTAATTCATCCATATAATTTACTGCCAATCATTGCTAAACAATATGTTGTAGCTTCTATAAAAGTCCTGTCATCAATGATATTGCACCAGCTATGCCAATAGCGATGTTCACAGCCAACACCTAAAGTTTGAGTGATGGTTTTGATATACACAGAACTTGGTGTCAACATGTACATCAACAAGTCTCTTCCATGTAGTAAGGAAGCATAGCCAGATGCCATTTCTTTTGGGTCGCCGATCAAGAACCAAATTTCCAGGTAGGCTAAGCAAGAAACCAACACATCATGCTGAATCAGAAAATCATGTAAGAGACCAGGCTGCTAAGCTGAAAATCAAATAGACTGCTGACCACTGCAACTGAGCAAAGCAGCACCGACTGACACCTGGAGATCGTGCTCATGAAGCGAACATAACAGATGCTAAATACTTGATAACCATCCAATGACTTGAAGGTTCCATAATGTCCTGTAACTCATAACTTTTTCAATCAAAGCATCACCGATTCTGCAAGACATTGACTCCAACCACCATGCAGAGTACACAGAGATGTCTACCAGTCTAAGTAGAGGGTGTGGAGATGAATATAACTCCTGGATATTCTCAAAGATTATCTTTATCTCTCAAATACCTTGTGGACTAAGTGAAATAAATGTTGAATTTTGCCATTTGAACATTGCGACTCATGACATGGATCATCAGATATCACATGCGCAACCGAGGCTGGCAAAGTATTAGATGGAGAGATGAGCGAGACAAATTAAGAAAGTACTGGCTCCGCAACACCTACAATAGAGAAGTGCGGTGAATGCTGGGGAAGGTCTATGTCCAATGATGGACGTGGAGAGACTGATGATGAACCAAGGAGACCGACACTATATTATATTTCTATGTATATAAATACTACACTTTTCATATATTATTTATAAACCTTCTAAAACCCAATACAATAGAGACACTATGAGAATGTGCAACCAAAAAGGGATATCAAAAGATTCTACAGAAACAAGCACGGACATAGTTGCTACAGAGGCCCACCATCAAGTTTCATGTTTTGAGGATTACACCAGAATCAAGAAAAAGAAACCAGAGTATAAAGAGCACGAAACAGATGATGATTAAGCGTATGGAAGGATTGAAAGGGAAGTTTATAAAAACTTTTTCTAGTACATCAGAATTGATATTATACCCAATGAGATGATTGTACAAGTCACTTCTTTAGTCATGAAACTTTATTCTTTCATGGCATATGATGGAGTTACACTCATGTGAGATTCTACAAGGATGCACATTTGAAGGAAATGAAGTTGAACTGGGCAATTCAGTGGACACATTTCCAGATTGCAAAGGAAAATTCTTGATGGTTCCTGAAAGCATATCATAAAGGGACATACTCTTGGAAAATCAAACTCTACAGAGGGCACTCAAAGTTTGCAGAGACATTCCAACAGGCTAATGCGAAAGATAGTGCTCATATCTCCCCACCAGATCAACTAGTGTGGCTTCTTGCTGGACTGCTCAGTGGAAATCCTGACACAAAGACTCAACACTGAGGATCACTGCTCTGGTTCAGTCATTCAGTCAGAGCATAATATATGCTAGCACATTCTACTTCTTTATGCATTAAAAACACTGACAGGTAACACTGAGCTCATCCATACACTGAACAAGCTTCGGCATGGGTTATCATACTCCCAAGTTGGAGAGAACAAGTCTGTTCTATCTTCAAAAGCTAGCCTCATGTCTTTCATCAACCTTATATGAAACACTATGGGCAGACAAAGAAACTCTCACTGTAAAGGATACATCAGGTCAAAGGCATAGTGGTACAGGCCAATGTCCAAAGCAAAGATCAGTCACCATTGAGGAACTGGGAGTTATGTAGAAGGTGAACGTGTGGGCCCACAACCAATTCCAATCAGAGGACAGTGTCCAGGAAACTAAGGAAGCTATCCTTCTTGCTTGCAAGAACCTAGTGTGGATACTTGCCAGGCAAACCGATACAGAGGATCAGACAGACCAAGCAAGACTGGTTTCAATATCAGCAACAAGAACCAATCTCAAAAGATATTGTTGGGTATATGTCAACCATCAATTCAGACACACAGTGGATCACAGTGTTAGAAATCCTGAACCTATCAGAGCTAATTAGGAAGGACCTGCATTTAGAAACAATTGCAGTAGTCAGGGATCAAGCATATCATTTATAATACCAAAGCCATCCTATGAGAACGATTATGGGATGCAGATTTTAAGTGCATAAGCAGATTGACTGGAATTACAGATGAGTCCATCAATGGAGTCCTTGATGGTTAACACTACAATTATACTGTCAGGGTCCACTAGTACATCAACAAAGCACCAAGAATCACACGGGCAGTGTTCACACCGTGAGATGAAGATGATGTTCTAGAGAGGGGTGTAATGATCAAATCATTCTTACACAATGTGAAAAACATGGCCAGTGACTTGAACCACCAGAATTTGAACCATCTCATTCATAGCCAGACTGAAAGCCCTGCGTGGACACACTTCCAGGAAAACCCATTTCGCAACAATGAAAAACCCTTTGTATTCTGAATATCATAAATTGACACGGTTGAGGATGTAGTACTTGCAGCTGTCAAGTAACAATCCCTCTGGGAGGATCTCTGTGGACTATGCAACTGAAGTCAGTTAACTAAGACATATGGGCTCTTGGAGGCATATCACAGTTCAATCCGAAGGCTGGAGCTATCAAGTGTTATCATAACAAATGAGCGTTCCTGGAGCAGTTAAGGGAGATGGTGCAAGGGAACAAGTCAGGGCTTTGTGATGCAGAGTAACATCAGCCAAATTTCAAGATAGATTAGGAAGCAGTTTCAGCAGCAGTCAGTCTCATAAATGAGGCTAATCATTTGCCAAGAAGCAGTAACTCATTAGCATCTCTACTGCAAAGGCAGCCTCCAAGGATGTTGCCTCTGACCCGAAGAAGGCATTTAAGATTGGTAAGGAATGCTATGCAATCTTCAAGGATGAGAGACTAAAGAGAGACACCTACCAGCAAAGAAGTCCCATGACCCAATGGAAACATTGTGATATATGTGTAAGAAGAGAGGATAGAAATCAAGTGGAAGGACGATAATCTTGAAAGCAGAGAGTTGCAAGTAGAGTCTCTTCCTTTCCCGACAATTAAATTTGCAGACACTGTAAGCAAAACTGTATCAACTATTGAATGGTGGAATTCAGATGTAAGTGTGTTGAGAAGTGATACACCTTCTGCAGTAAAACAACTGTCAGTAGTGGCCTCATTTTCTAGTGTTGAATGAACTTTCTATTCCTATGAACTTGCTCATTCTAAACTGTCTTGGTAGAGATTGAACAACAAAATTTGGTTCTGTAGGCAAATGTGAATGACAAATAACTGAGGGGGGGGGTGATTTTGAATTCAATCCCATTATAGTCACATTTCTTGTGACTGCTGTATTACCTGAAGCTGTTGGTCGATGATTAAAATTTAGTAACAAACTCAAGATTGTTATGTTTTAATCTCTTTCTTTTGCTCTCACCCTCTCTAATGACATCAGCTCTTACTCTCTCCAAGCATATTGAAGATATAGATATGTACATTAACACGTTGACTGCCAGCCTATTTTGACACCTTTCCTTCCCACTGCCAAGGGCCCTGCACTAAGTAAAATAAGCCACGTTTTACCTTAGTTGGACTTCTTTTGGGTCAAAGATTATAAAAAAGGATTATCATCAGCACACGCATAGAGCCCATAAATGTTTGAATATCTTGAAATTCATGATTAAAAGTTTAAAATAAAAGGAAAACATGATGTTGTTCTTCTCTGACAACTGTCCATCATGAGTATACTCATAACTGGTAGTCAACATGTTGAACAATATCTGGTCGGTACCTCTTTTCATCAACTTATTTTGCTGTCCAAAAAAAAAAAAAAAAAAATTACCAAAAATGAAAAACTGTCTGTACATTTCGACTCAAATAATTTATTATCACTTTTTTGTTCAACAGAAGTGGAAGACGATTTCAAATAAACTTAAGAGCAGTATTTATTGCAGATAATTTTTTTTCTTTTTTCATCAAACATTATCATATTTCCATCCGTCTATCCATTTTATTAGTTTGCTGTGAAAAAAAAAAAAAAAAATACATTATCACATTTTTGTTCTATGAAAGTTTACAAAACTATATTTCTGAACATACAGGGAATGAGGTCCCAATTGTGAATTGTTAAGTTTAAGTAGGGTTTACTCAATCAATGTTGAAAATAGCATACAGATAAAAAGAAATGAGAAAATTAATGATATAAAAACAAGTAAATACACAAATCAAAATATTGAAATGTTATTTGCGCACCTTTTAACAAGTGGGCGATGGTTTGAAACCTTACAATCAGGACCACCTTCCCAAAAAGAAAAAAAACATATACTGTTATTGCTTTAAATAAATTGAAATGTTTTTATCTTTTCACTATTTTTATCACTGAGTGGGCAAAAATGTGAAACTTTATAATTGGGACCACCTCTCTAAAATTGTGCCAAAAAACTCAAAAGATGGTCAGTTAGTCTATCAATTTCAAACTAAAAAACTACACTAAAAGTAAATAAATTTGTTTGGTGATAAACTATAATGAAAATAATTTATGCTGTTGATACAGAAATTGCGATTTGACAATGCTCATCAATACGATTACCCCCTTTTTTTGACAGCAATTTACACTGCCTATTACGGTGGATATCAAGCTAGTCAAAGTGATAGGATTAAAATCTTCTCACATATTTTAACTCCTCTGGGTCTCATTATAGGAATAATTTTAGACTATGTTAGACAGTTTATAAAGAACGTAATTTTCTACCTTTACTGACCTGTAATGTTTTGGGCATAATGAGCTAATAGCTCTCAATAGAGCTAAAATGTAAGCCTTTACCTAAAAAGGATGCTGAGGTAGTGCACTTGAGTATGTTTTTAATTGCAACATTAAATATTATGAAGTTGACATGACTGACTTGCCTGTGTTTATCAGGACACTGAAGTTTGATTACTTGTTATAATTTATAATGGATCAAAGGGTGTAGTATGACTTTGGACATTGATTTTATAGCATTAGTGACCTAGCTAATAAATAAGTCCTGTTGCCAAATGGTAATTCTTGCAAGTAACGGCATGTGTGAAAATATATACATTTAGTATATAAGAAGGGAAAATTACTCAGTTAGCCTGTTATTAAACAAGATCTTTTATATCATAATCATATAGTAAAATGATTCTTTCATAGAATAGTTGAAACATATTCATCTCACAAACCAATGATACTGAGAGTTTAGTAAGCTTGTCTCACTACTGTGGTGAGTTTTGGTCCTCACTAGGTACCCCTCCCCAACTTGGGCTGTACTAAACTAAGCTTGTAAATGTCAATACTGAGTATGTACGTTTTTGAAATTCAACAAATTATTTAGTTCCTTCATTGCAGAATTTCAAAATCAAAGATACTATTTAATGTTTATCACAACCCACAACACTGTTTTAGATGCTGTTTCTGGGTTTAGGTTATTCATGTGTTTTGAAATATTTGCTATCTATGTATCTGGACTGCACCCAGCCCTTACCGTTCATAGTAGAAACTTGAAATCTTGCATGTACACTCCACTCAAGGAGCAGGGAAAATAATTTTTTTAAAATCCCCTCCAAAATGAGGTTTTCATAGGGTGTTCAATTTTCCATGTAAGTTTTTGCTAAATTGGTCCCTTAGTTTATGTCCACCCTTGTTTTTTGAAAATTTGGATATTTTAGGGTTCAACATAAGGCAAGAGAAATAACTTATTCATTGATCATCCCCTTTCATAATTTTTCATCAACTTTACATGACATGCGGCCAAAAGACATTGGTCATTGGTTGGTCAAGAAAAAACCCCTACCTTTTTACATATATCTCATCTATCATGCATGTAACAGTTATTGTTGATATTGATAACCACTACCAACAACTGACTGGTTTAAATACTTTTGCTGGGTTTAGTTTATTCAAGGGTTCTAACATTGATATAAACTAGCTGTATCCATGGGGAGATTCTTTGGTTGTTGACACCTAAACTAAAACTTAACATTATTTCATTTCAATTTCTCTCAACCTATGCCTTCATCTTCTCATAGTCTCCCTTATCCCTTAGAGTCTTTGCTGCAGGTCTATGATTTTATCTGATAGTTATATAAACATGGATGATTCATATTTCAAATTTCCCCGACCACTCAGTATACTACCTTTCTTCTCTTCCCCTCTCTTTCAATCCTTTCATTAAACAAAGTAACTTCCTTTTCATCCCTTCTCTCTTCCTACCCCTTAAGTAAACTATTTGAATTCTTCTTCACCAGTTCCTTTCTAAATAGAAATGAGGAATATTTCAAATGAAAAACACTTGCTGCTAAAAGACTGTCACCTGGAGGTTGAGAGAAAACAACTTTTCACACACACCTCATCTATTGTGCATGAAATTGTTATTAATCACCACAACAAACCAGTTTAAAATCTTTTGCAGGATTCAAGTTATTCATGTGTTCTGACAATTATATATATGTATTAATTTATGAGTCTGGACTTGGCCCAGCTCTAACCATTCAGAGAAAAAAAACTTTAAATTTTGCAAGCACGCACTCTCCTCGATGAGTAATGTAATGTTTTTTTTTAACCCCCCGCCCAGTTTTCAGTGGAGATTTCAATTTACAATATAAGTTTATGCTAAATTTACATGATAAAAATGAGCATACATGGGTGGTGGTGAATCATAATTTCCCTTGGACTGCTAGTTTCTTTTTGGTTTACACATTCAGTTATTTTCTAGCATTATTTTTTTCGCTACAAGTTTCTAGCATGAGAGAAAAGGATTAGATTAAATATTTGATTGAGTCTACACAGTAGATTTGGTACAAATAAATGCGAAAATATTCTATATGGTGTTCTCCATGCAGTTACATTGCTCAACTGGTAGAGATTCCTCTTTTTTGTTTTAAGACATGTAAGGACAAATTTACAAAGTCAGCAGTAAAACGTGTCTGCAAATTGGTGTTTATTGCTGTTGGGTACTGACAGATTTAATATCTTTCACCAGTGATCATAATCTTAAAAGGCTGAACCAGAGCAGTGGTTGCTGTAAATAGAATATCTGTCTCCCTCTCATCAAATCACTGAATTCAATTTGTCACACATTCAACATTTTTATTAAGGGCACACTGCTATTTCATTTGTAAAATTAGTAAAATATTTATACAATTTTTGCATTCTGTACACATTGATTTTTAAGATATTTTTCATTAATTGTTAAAAGTTAAAGATAAAGATTAACATCAATGGCCAACATATTTGCATACCTCTAAGTATAGATTCTTTTTATGGCTTTTGACTCATTTCTATGCTCATATCTAAAGTTTGAGTCTGTGTACTTCAAAAACATAGCCAGGTATCAAAAAGTACAATACACTGAAAGATGACAATGCATCACCTCTGCCAACAGTTTTGCTTTTCTATGTAAATAAATTTACAAATCACTTAAATCATTACCAAGAATAGTTATAAACAAATCGAAAATGAAATCAAACTAAAGATAAGAGAGTATTTTGTAAGTGAGAGAGTGTGTATACTAGATAAATGCAAAACAATTGTTCATAAGCATAAAGTTGCTGCCAAATCCAGCATTTTTTCATCAAAATTTCTTATCCATAGTAGCATAATTCAGTCATGGCATTTTTCTTGGTTTTCTATGGCCTAATGCCACTTTTAAGGTAAATTGTATATCCTTTCATAAAAGAACAATTCTGGTTTATTGGACTTGACGAATTATTCAATATCTTGAACTTGTTGGAACCACAAACCAGACAATCGTATAGTATGGAACAAAATAAAATATAGGCTGAAGGTGACAGATCTGTAGAATACACTGCATGTGAAAGAACTTTACATCTTAACCAAATGATCATTTTCTATGTTGCTTTTGCTACAAGAGGATAAACAGAGTCATGCAGTCAAATGACTGGTCAATGTCCTTGCTCAGAGGATTTTTTTCCTTTTTCAATGCATCATTCAAATGAGCAGATTATTGTCTTGTGATAAGAATAGAAAGAATAGAAAGTGTTGGACAAGTGTTTGAACATTGACTACCGTTACTTTCCATAAGTTCATGTGGGACCCATTTACCAACTTTCTGAATTTTCTTCAAAAGAACAAAATTTAGAAAAAAAATAACATGCTACAGTTTCCTAACATAATGAAAAAAGATGGCACAGAGAACTTTTGACATGCAAAATAAAAAGAATGAATACTTGGTAGTATGAATATTCAAAGAATCAATAATATAAAGGATTTAAAAATAATAATTCAGATTCAAAATTATCATGTCATAAGTTCACACATGCAAAAAAAACAACAAAAAATAAAAAAAACATGAAAGTGTACTATTTCTCAGTGTTCGTCTGTGATTCATCAAATCCTTTATAAAAAATTGTTATAGAATTCTTTATAGATATATTTTGTGTGCTCCAACACCAGAAAAATTAATAAAAAATAATTATTATGTTTGGAAGGAAAATGAAAGTAAAGCAATGCATGTAAAAAAAATAAAGAAGTGATATGAATATTGTCAGTTCAGATACAAAGAAAAGTAGTACCCTGAATGGTGGGGAACACTGGTGTACCTGGATAAAGTTGTATGCTAGTAGGGTACATCTGGATTGTAGCTGGGTACATCTGAGGATTGCTGGCTGTTGTGATGAGGTCTGTGGTAGTTGTACCTTGCTGTGATGAGAAGTCAAGATGTTGTGGCTGCTGGTTCTGTTGCTGATGGAGAGGAAGTGGCTGATGAATATTTTGTACATGAGGAAGATGGGAGGAGGAAGAGAGTGGTGGTGGTGGAGGTGGAGGAGGAGAATGATTAGCCATTCCATCATCACTGCCATGAAGTGTTTGGTCAAGACCTGCTGCAGCAGCAGCATCTGCTACCAAACTTGATGTATTTGAGCTCACAGTAACACCATTGTTATTGGTATTGTTGTTCGAAGTGGAGATACCTGTTGCCATGACATGTTGAGATTGCTGAACATGTAGCAGTGGTATGGTTGAAGCAGTAGTTGTTATTCTGTTGTGGTCAGTTTCATCACAACTGCTATTGCTGCTAAAATTCTGAACCTTTCCCTCACATTTATTTCCACGCAAGTGTCGCTCAAGGTGATCTTTACGTGCAAAAGCAAATTGACAAATACTACATTTAAATGGCCGCTCACCAGTATGGATTTTACGGTGAACTTTCAGATGTGATCGTTCAAGAAATGTCTTGCTACATAGGTCACACTCATAGAGGTTTTTACCAAGATGTGTCCGCTGGTGACGTTTCCATTCACCACGGTCTGTAAACACATGGCTGCAAATGTTGCACTCAAATGGCAAAACTGCTGAGTGAATGCGTTTATGCAGGTCAGCATGGTTCCGTTGTGAATAGACCTTCCAACAAATGTCACAGTTCAGTGGATTTTCATGGCCTGATTTCTCCTTTGTATGATTCAATGAGCTTACACATGATGACGAATCAGTTGGAGGCTTCTTGGATAGTGAGAGAGTTTTTGACTCAGAGTGAATCCTGGACATGTGGACGGTCAGGTGGGTCTTTTGAGAGAAACACTTGCGACAAAACTCACACTTGAAAGGGTTAAGTGCTTTGTGAATCCTTTCATGAACAAGTGGGCTGAGTTTTGCTCGTTGAGTGAAAGTTTCCCAGCATACCTCACAATTGAATGGATTTTGGATAGGGAACACGGGTGGAGTACATGAGGAGGAGCAGATCGAATGAGATTTTTCAGTCTTCACCAGTGGGGGCAGTGCAGTACCATGAGTTCTCAGATGACGAGTTAGGTCACCGTTACGTGCAAAGGAACACCCACAGATCTGGCATTTGTATGGTTTATTAATAACAGAGACATTTTTTTGGAACTTGTTCTGGCAACTTGAGTCAGAGTCATGGGAGATAACATCTGACTTCTTGTCAGTTATTACCTCACCATGTGTTGACATGTGGCGGTTCAAGTTCCCATTACGAGAGAAAGTATCGCCACACACTTGGCATTTAAAGGGTTTCTCCCCACTATGTGTCATTACATGCTGCTTCAAGTGTGATTTCTGTGCAAAGCACTTGCCACACAAATCACATTCGAAGGGTTTTTCTGCTGACATTGCAGCCTGGCCATGATGCACAGCACAGCGTTTGTGTTGATGGTGCTGATGGTCTTGTTCATACTGATCTTGTTCATCAATGAGATTCAAATTATTGCCACCACATTTGGAAAAAGATTTTCCACTAACATTAACAACATAAGATTTTTCCATCAGGATGGATGTCACAAATAAAATGAAAAGTACAGATAATTTTCTAAGTGCATCCAGTGATAAGAGTCAACTTTGTAACATAAGACAAAAATTAGAATAACAAATGATCGATTTTTTCTGATGGAGTGAATCACAAATCAATAAATCAAAGTCCAATGTAATGATGCAAGACAGCTCTACTAGATAAATTTTGGTGATGGTAGCACTTTGGAACTATTGGTTATATCCAACCACAGGCCTGATGAAAAGAAAAGAAAATGGTTCAAGATTATGACTGTGCATTAAAAATCATTGCTGTCATCTGAAAAATAAATTAGTTCATTCTATCAGACTTACTCATCAGTAAAGTGCTTTTTTTGACTGAACCTTGCATAAGGGTATAAAGTTTTTTTTATTGGCCCCAAATATTGTCTACATACTTAGCTACATAAAACCACCTTCTGACAAACTATCAGCATCAAGTAATTCTCAGTATAGGGGTGAGCATATCTCTCGATAACACAAAAATGATGAGAGAATCTTTAAAATCCTATTAGACAGAACTGACCAAAAATCCAGATAATTTATAAAACCTAGAAGTATTTTAACCCATTAGTGAACTAAGTTGATTCTAATGTTCATCCTGAGGTTGTTACCCTGGTATACAAATTAACAGCCTGTAGGGAGCAGCTATCTTCATTAGATTTGAAATTGCCAAAATTGATCTTTCTATGAAATACCAAAATTGAGCTAATTTTAATTTGAGCTTTAAAGGTCACCAGATTTCTGCACCACTGATCCTATGTTAATCTTTGGGTTTAATTACCTTTGAACTCAGAATTGCAGCCTTCAGATTTGAAAATACTGAAATTGACCAGACCCTAAATTGATAGTAATGGGTCATCTGAGGTTGCTGTTGCCTACCCTAAGTTCATCATGGGATCAAGTTACTTGAACACAAATATGCAGACCATAGGGTGCAACAGTCTGTTACATTTGATAATGTTAATCTTTAGAGGTCACCAGAGATCATCATTACCTATCTCAAGTTCATCTTGAAGTCATTTTTCAGCTTGAAAGATGCCATCATTTAGAAATTCATAAAATAAATATTTAGAAATCAAGAAAAGAAACATTCTTGGTCTTCAGAGTATTGGAGAATTTGGAAAACAGAGCAAAGGAAAGCTGTACATGAATGCTTTGGCTCCATTGCTTCATAAAGCCTATGTTGATCAAGATGGTATTTGTCAGAATAGAGACAGGTAGATTGGTCCCTGTATATGCAGTGTGAGAAAGCAATGATGGTATATTTCTTTGCTGCAGGCACTCAAACAATGTCAGGGCACTTTTGGTCTACCTGAGAACAATTGAGGCTACCACCAAGAATCCTAGTTCATTTCATGAATGGAAAACATGTCATGCAACACACTGAGGGCATATAGAACAGCATTCCTAGTAACATGTTGATAGAGTACACCTGCATAAGATATAGGCTAAAATTGTTGGAGCTATACTCAAACAAGAAGCCCTGAAAACATGGGCTCTCAACCATCATGTGTGCAGTGAACTAATGGTGGAGTTGACTGAAATAAAAGGTGACAGCGTTGATGACAGATTCCTGAAAACTCACAAAGAAGAGTCATTTGCTTGTACGGAGAGAGTTCAGAAAGAAAATTTGTGTATCCACCTACTTGATCCGGATGTACACACAGAGCAGCCTGTTACCACCATGAATGGTTTTCCTGCTCCATTTTCAGTAGATGCTGACAAAGCAATAAGCATTGCTGGGGAGCAGGTTACTGAATTTAAGATGTTATAACCTCAGGAATGCTGGAATACTATTGAAAAGAGAGTTACGACCATGGCTGTGAAGAGGAGGGAAAGACATGTATGAGACTGAATTGATCTTCTCATGCGTTATGGGATTAATGGGATTACAGGCCACCTCATGTGCATTCCAAAGATGTTCTCTCCTATGAACTAACATCCATCCCAAGAGCTTTGTTTGATCATTCAGGGAAAATGAAGATCTGCAAGTCCAAAGCAGATTTTAAGAAGAAAAAAAAAAAAAAAGGTTGATATAGGAATGCTGACTGTACTATTCTGGATGGCTGTGTAGTCCTGTGGGTCAACCCATGACTAGCATCAAGTCAAACCAACTAAGCTCATGTCAGTGACCATGTGGAGTCTTTCAAACAGTATTTGCAGTATAGATTGAGAATAGGAAAAGTTCATCTTGTATTTGATAGGTACATTGAATTTAGCACAGTTTGCAAGGATAAAGGGTCTGGTGGCAGCAAGTTGTTTCAACTGTCTTCCAATACTCCACTTCCATACTAGAACAGACTTCCCAACAACCCAAAGAATATGAGGCAATATATAAATCATAAAAATTCTTATAACTATAAATTCACTCTCAGATTTCAGGGTTTTTTTTGAGTAAATTGAATAGTAAACAGAATGTTCAGAGAGAATTACTCACAATTTAATTAAAAACAAAAACCAGTTAACCTTTTATTATTTTTTAGAAACCTAAAAACAAAACAGCAATTTTTCATTAAATAAAACCTTTTTCTCCAATGGAATTACATTACATTACAGATTCCCACATTTGTTAGATGATGAAACAATCAACATTTTTCTCTAATATCAAAACATGTTGCCAAAATAGGTTTGATGCCCCATCATACCAAACCCAAGAGATAAAAAGTCAGTTCAGTCATTTTCAAGACTTGGTTGACAGGATGGAGACCCCATGGTAATTTTTCTCTCATTTTGTTGGATTTGAACAGAGATTTTCAGCAAGAAATTGGCACAAGTGAAATTTTTCAAATCTGGCAAAAATCAGCATATTATCTGATTTTAATGAAATTTTCAATGCTTATTTGAGGATGATTGAAAAGAAAAAAAAATTTGGGACAGGAATAATTTTTCATATGGTTTCCTCTATCCAACCACGGAAGCCAAGTAAAATATTTTTCTCTTACACAAATTTTTAATTCTATTCAATTATGATACAATGGTTATGCTAGATTTTACAGGTACATAAGTGTTACATAAATTATATAAGCCTGAATTTGCTGGATACATAAACATTCCGGTTATCAAAAATACATAGTTTTCATTTGAGATCTGAGAAACAAAAAACAATAAGTCACTATCAAGAACATTAGCAGAGAAAAGTTAAAAAGTGGAAATGGAAAGATATTCTGCACTGAAATTATCAACACTTACACGTTGACCTAGGACAGAACAGGGGCTTTTTGTCAGTATGAAATATTAGGATCCAAGCGATGTTTTGTCATATCGATTTCAAGACAATAGGGAGAAATCAAAGTTTTGTTAGGTAAACATGGTGTCAAAAACTAGCAGTACTCCAAAAGAAAAGTAATCAGAGAGGGTGGAAGAAAAGTTAAATTTCTCCTCAGATCCATCTCTAGAATGCAGAACCAGTTGCCTGCTGAATCACAGATACTATCATCTCTGAGGAGGAGAGGTAGGGTATTGTTCACAGAGGACTAGAGACTATAGAGTGTGACAGAGCTTGCTCCATATTTCAACGCTAAAGCCATGGGGCTACCTGCAGAGAACTTCTTATGAGAAAGTCATAATCCTGACCTGAAGCAGAATTTAGAAGTTTTGTATCACTTTACCTCTTGCATCAGACAGAAGACGATAATATAAACCTAATCTTCGAATCAATGCTTTGTCATTGTGTATAAAATCTACCTGTTCCTGTTTCCAGTCATCTTGCGCATCCACCTTCAGCTTTCACTGACGCTTTGATAGCAGCACCTGGACTTTATCCATCAATCTTGGTACACAATGTGGGGTTGGTTGAGGCTTGACATGAAGTGAATGACTGTGGTCGAGGGTGTAGGGGTTACAGAACTAATTATCATTTTGGCTTTTGATTTTTCATCATTTTTATCTATTATTTAGACTAATTGGATATTTTTGAAGAGCATATTATTTATTCTTTCTATACCATGGTTCAATTTGAAAAATATTACGAAGATGAGTTATTATATACAGTGATATGAAAAAAATGTTCAATGGGAGTATTCTACACTTTTTTCTAGTTTTTTTTGTTTATGTAAATTGACTTCTATCTGAAAATCATTGATGCAGAGTTGCAGAAGACAAAATGCATTTTTTGCACAGCACAACTGTGGTGCGTTTTAACCTAATTTTTTCTCACTCAAATACATTTTGTGTACTGGATTCATGATTATGAACACAAAGGGGGACTTAGTGTTCAATACAATGAAATGTCAACAGAAATAAGCCAGTCTGTCAAAGGCCTAATCATAAATACTGATCACAACTTTTGAGATATGCTGATAGAGATGAAAATTTTCCTTCATTTTTTTAATGCTAAATGTAGGGCATTTTAGTGGACCAATAAGACTAATTATTTCCCTGAAATCATCTGCATTAAACAATAATTCTAATTTTGGTAGTTTCAACTTTGGAATTTTAAATCCAAGAAAAGTTTGTTTACTATTGTCAAAAATTGATTTTCTCCCAAGTATGGGAAACACTGACTATATGACAGATCAATTCTATATTGTAATTAATGAAAATATGTTTTTCTTTTTGTTCAAACAAAAATTTTGGCTAATTTATGTCTAGATAGAAATTGGAAATTGAGAACAGAATTTTAAAAATTGGAATTACATTTTTAAAATAAGATGTCGATTTCCAGGTGACAATTTTTGTTCATATAGATATGAATTTCTGTCGTAATGATGAAAAACATCTGAAGAAAATTACTTGGGGACAATTTTATTTCAAGGTGCATACATTTTTAAAAATTCATTTCAAGAAAAGACTTTTTATAATTAAATGAATAAATAAGAATGAAACAAATCTAATTACTTCAAAAAAATCTTTAACAACATACTTTTGAAATTTCAAGTGACCAATGTGCATGTGTGAATTTCTTTGATAAATAATTATTTATCAAAGAAATTCACACATGCACATTTATAAAAATGTGTCCATTAAATGATTTCATGGGGCACTTTTTAAATTCAAAAGTACTGTTAAGGATATGAAAAAGAAATAGGTTTGTTTCATTCTAATTTACTCAGCTAACTCGAATCTTAATATAATACACCAGAAGTTTGTTTGTCCATCTGTACTCGCCTACCACAGAAACTCCTCAACATAACACCTGGAAATTTACTGTGCATATGGATGTGACTCCAGGTAATGATTTTAGCAAATTGGTTGCTGAAAACGACCCCCCAAAATATGTTTCCAGAGGAGAGGGAGGGGAGAACAGACAATTTACAATATAAATTCATCTTGAAATAGACATAAATTTTGTGCCCAGCGGCAGTCATTTACCATTGGCTGATGGCCTTTTCAGCCAGTCAAGGTGGGGATATTTAATTAGTATCGTTCTTACGGAGAGTAAGATGATTACTTCAGAGAAGAGAAAATCATCAGAGTGAGTCGCCACTGAAAAATTTCCCTCTTCCCAAATCCTAATCTATCAAAGATATAGAAGTTGTTTGATTACTTAGACACTAAACTATGCAAGAGCTGTGTTTATGCACATTTTAGAAACAAATGAAATCGAATAATATCTGATTATGTCTTTTCTTCATTTCTCAAAATAAATTAATAGCGAGTCGCAGGATATGAAGAACGGACTACCTTTTGGCAGAGGGACCCATGTTCTTTTCGGCATTTCAAACTTTCAAACTATTGGCAATATTTGCTATGGAAGATTATACACGTTCATTACTACTTGTAAGAAAAGATATATTTATATTGAAGGCATACTAGAATATCAAAAACGGGAACAGGTAATAATTTTTTTTTTCTTTCAAGAAAAGATATTTCTTCCTTGGAAGAAAACATTTTTCATAATCAAATGAATACTTTAGAATGAAACAAATCTTTTTCTTCTTAATATAAAAGTTACTTCCGAATTTACGAAATCGTTTAAAGGTCACATTTTTGTATGTTTGTTCATGAGTAGATTTTTTTACCACTTAGTTATTCATCATGAAATAAATACACGGATTCTTCAAATATTCAAATTATTCATTCAATAATATTTATTACACAGATTTATACGAATGAATATCAATAAATGAATTCCATGCCAAATAAAACAAAGCTTTCTTAAAAGCAAAAGAAATTCATGCTTATGAACTTCCAAGGCAAAATTCACCAATGGTTTAAAATGCAAAACATGGCATGGGTCCCTTACCGAAAGACTGCCAAAATTATCACTCATCAACCGACCTATTTTATTTAGGAAGGTTTACGATTGAAGTGGTAATCAACTTCTACTGCTCACTCGATGTTAAAAATGGCTCACAAATAAAGAAAAGAATTAATGAAAGAATAAAAATGTAAACATTACAGTTATTGCTCAATGCTTTGTTTAGAATAAATTGAATTGTTAAAACGTTTTAACATCGAGTAGGAAAAGGTGTGGGATTTCACAATCGAGTAGGTTAAATTGATTGAATTTGAAATTCAAAATTCATCAGCAATAATTTAAGCCGTTAAAATAGAACTTGCCAATTTACACCGCTTATCTATAGGATTACCTTTTGATTAAACATTTCATTCCGCGTAGGAAAGATATTTCAGCTAGTCTATCTAATTTCAATGCTTAAATTTCCGCTATTGTTTATCTAAGTTAAGTTGGCCTTTTAAAATTTCCCATGATACCCTCGAATTATAATGTTATTTATCATTGAAAGGGTGATCCTCGAAGTAAGCACACGTACAAAAGATGACGCGTCGGTGTTAAAGAAAACTGAAATAATAATTGATGCACCAAAAATGGTAATTGAATGATCAGTTCGTTTGCTTTTTCGAGTGGAAAAAAAAACGTGGCTCTTCCAGAGGATGCATTTAATTCTTTCAACCTTCGTTTCTTCATTCTCCTTGCTTAAGCTATTCCATTGTTCATTAGGGACCGATAAGTGTATAACTCAGTAAAACCTTCTAGAAGAAACAACGAACAGCGATAGTACCTAGCGAGCCGAGTATTTTAGCCATAAAATAGAAAACGGGTCCAAGAATAATGATCCACAAGTATTGAAAGAGAAATCAGCAAATGAGAATTTTTCCATGCTCAATTTAACGAAATTTCAAAATCATGTTTTTCATGTTGTTGAGAAAATACAGACGAATAAAATCGTCCTTCCGATTGGATAGGAGGATGATTTAAGGATCGAATACAGATATGTCTAATGTATTTCTTCAATCCAAAAAAAAAAAAAAAAAAAGAAAACAACGCTACAGTGGACAACGGCAAAAAGATAAGAAACATCCATCCATAAAACTGAGAAAAAAAGCGAAACGTTGTGACGAGTTTCCAAAATTAAGAAAAATTGTAAGATTCGGTTTTATTCTTTTTCATACTTTCATAGGCAAATGAATAATACTTGTTTATACATTCTTTACTTACAGGAAAAACAACCTTCAACAATAAATATCTCTATGTGAATTTTTCACGCTCATGGGAAAGAAAAAACATCGTAATTAAAAAAGAACAAGCCTATTCGCAATATGAAGTCACGTAAAATAAGAATATTCTATCTTCTTTTATAAGCTTTTGTAATAAAAACAGGCAACTAAGGTAAAGAGTATTTACTGTCAGATGAAAATTGAAAAAACAAAAAAACGATTCAATTTTATTTCAAGTTTTCCCCGCCGAGTAAACGTTTTTAACAGTTTTTCTGAAAGAGTTTACACCATGAAACTTAATAAACTTCCGACGTTAATAGCAAATTTAATAAAATCTGCAAAACGACTTTAACTTAAATAAATTCAATTCCGCAGTTCTGCACAAATTACTCAATTTCGAATTTATCATGATTTTTTTTACATTTGTTTCCATTACTGGATCTGATTGTTTAATCCTATTTAATGAAAAAAAAAATAAAATGAATTTTCATATCAACTAAGAAAACAACGAGGAATGAATTCAAATATCGAAAGGGGATCTGTAACATGTACCAATGCTGGATATGGTCAAACACAAGTCTGACTCGAAAAAATGTGGGGTTTTTGCTGCTTTTCGCTGTAGTCATTTATTAAAACCTATAACAGATAGTTTGAATTAACTATTTGCTTTTATCTTTATTATCGAATTGAATTAGCTTGCCTTTATAAAGTTTGAAATGCGTATTTTCAGCTCAAGAATATATCAAGTTTTTTCCAAGAAAATATTTCGGATGTGAAATTGGATCAGCACATACTAACTATATCTTAGATATGAATTTACAACATTCACTCATGAAAATTCAAAGATAGAGAAGAGGACTGAAAGCAGCTATAGGTTACCCAAGTTCCATTTATTTTCTTGATAATTATGTCGAGTGTGAAATTAAAACAGGATGTGATGTTACCAATGAAGAACGTGACACTGTCGTCGTATATTCTTCAGACGAAACACTGCCATAATCATCTAACACATTTTAATGAGCTGAGAGTTCCATTTCCACTCAAATATACATCAATGCAATAAATAAAAACCTTGCTTTTTAAGACTTTTTTCAAATTGTATGAAAAATTGAAAGGACATTACATTCAGCACACTTTTTAAAAAAATACAGAAGAAATTACTAATTTTTTCAATTGCTTTTTCCACTATTCAAACTCTCAAGCGTGCTGTAAAGGATTAAAAAATAGACAATGAACCATTGTTGTTCAACTGTTAGCCTGGAAAAAAAACAAGAGACTGCTTTAATCATAATTATAGCTCAAAATAGATTCAGTCAATTTAAGCCATAAATATGATTTTAGAGTTTTGAACAACTTTCAAAAACTGTATGTTTAGAAGTTTGATGACATTTATATGGTGTTATTTTAGCCACAAAATGTTCAATGATACAAGATTTTATACAAAATTATTTTTGAGATTTTTTCTCCAAAAGTGATTGAAACTATTTTTATTATTTTAAAACAATAGGTTTAACAATTACAATTGTTTATAAATTGTAAGAGGATAATAATTGAGATCTTTAGATTTTGCTGAGTAGAAAAGGAAATTATGTAACAAAAAGACAAAAGAATACTATGATAAACCACAAGTGGGTTGAAAGTCTAAAATGGAATTTTAGTCCTTCCTTTAAAAGAAAAAGTGTAGAAGAAAAATGAAATCGTTTCAAGATGATTTCTGAACTCATCTTGAAGCTAAACTAGTTTAGTTACTTTTCTATCTTTCATTTTATCACATTTAATGGATTATTAATCTGATTAAACATTATCGAACTTGATATTTTAACCAACATGAATTTTTTTCCTTCTTGTGTTGCAATAAAGTATGTCTTGTGACCAATTACCTTTCTTCTTGTTGATGGGTAAATGGAAATGCCATTGATACGAATATGATTGCCGTACGAAGTGAATTTCCGATATTTTCCTGACTAAAAGCAGACGAATTTCAATAAGATCATCTTATTTATCTCAGTGGATGCATTTGATTGAACAGCACCAGAGAAAATTATCTATTCAAAACTTGAAATGTATTTATTCTCTTTGGAACGAAGTAAAAATCCCGTATTTCGTTCACGTTTTCACAGTAAATAAGTCTCTTACCCAATCTATCACGATTTAAGACACTAAATATTTTTAGTTACTTTAACAACAATATTCACCGACTAGGGATGTAACATGAAAATTCACCGACTTGGGATGTAGTTTATCCATTATTCATTATTTTAATTCTTGTTAAAAGGTGTCTGCAGTATATCGAATTCATCTGCCTTCTTCATCGATGTCCATCAATAGTCAGCACTGTGTCAGTAACAAAACTATGTTCAAATCTCATCGTTTTATCTAGTAGTCATCAAAATATTATCCACCAATAATTAATACCCGGAGCCGAGAGGGTAAAACACTCATCTTAACATAAGTGAACTATTAACTAGTTCTCTAAATGAAAACTCAAGATGGAAAATCATCCGTCCAATTAATTATACCGTCTTATTTATATATGTGCCCGCTTTTCTGCGGGACTTGTCGGAGTTTTTTTTTGTTTTTTTCCTTATCTTCTCATGTCTTTTTTGGTCTTGACTCTTTATGCATCTAACTTTTGCATAGACGGATTGCAAGTAGCAGAATACCGGCCCTGAAGGATTTTTCTATTCCTTGGTCTTGCCAACTCAACAGACAGAGACAATATGCACCTGCATTGAAAAAAAAAACCTTTCTCATATACGTTACTTACCATTGCAAGATCTTCTTAATAACCTTTCCATTCATGTACAGGAAAAATCAATGATACGGCCTGATAAATGATAATTGAGTTTTCCCCCCCGAAGAGAGTTGACGTTCAAATAATTTTGTGAATAGAAATTAGAGATAAACACATCATGTCCAACAAAACCAAGGGCAGATAATTCGTTACACACCACCAGAATAGGACCAAGCAGAAATTACAAAATGAATTCTTAAACAAGGTGATTTATTTGTCTAGGAGTGTGTCAACAAATCACCAGACTATTAAAAAATAGTACTTTTCTGAATCCCATTATATTTTACTTCATAACGTTTGACATGAAAGAGCTACTAATGACTTACAAAATCTTGACAATTATTGAAATTAACTAGAAATTTGTAGTGACAAGTATTTATTATTATTGTTGTTATTGTTGCTGTAGTAGTTATGATTATCATGAACAATTTTACAAATCTGGCCTGCAAAGTATTTTTCTAAAAAGTAAAATTGTAGAAAAGGGAAACTTCAAACACATAGCAGCAAATAAATGAAAATAGAAATAAATATATGAAAAAAATGAATATGCCTTATTGTGTGCCTGGAACTATTTTATTGAACCAACAGGTGAAATGTTTATCCAGGAAAGTGTGAAGGATTGCAAGAACTCATTTGAGGTAGGATTAGTTGTGGTCTTTTATGATTTGTATTAAAGCCAAACAATTACAGTATATACTCATATAAAAGTCATATAAAAGATTTTTTTCAGACTATATTTTGAAGTTACATTTATGGGATCAACTATTACGTGGATACTACTTTTCAGGGGCTGAAATCCACACTACAATTCAAAATACCGTGTGTAGGGACCACTCAAACTCACTGAACAATTATTGTGTAAGTATAGGATCTATCGATTTCTTTCTGAAATCATTACAGCAAATATTTAAAAAAAAACAAATATTAGAAATATTATCACTGGCCGGCATTTAGCAAGGTTCTGGGAACCTACCTATTTCAGATATAAATTATGTCAGACCAGATTCAGTCAGTCAGTTCAGAAGCTTTGGACAACTTCATCTGGCTCACACATGAGCATTCATCGCGCTCAGAATTCATGTATTCACTAACATGCACAAGGATTTGATTGCATTACAGGCAAGCAAGTAAGAGAACATAGATGTGGATGCATACAATTGCATAACTCACATTACTTACACCCACACACATCGATGAACAGTAAGTAACTTCTTCCCTCACTTAATCTTTTATGACATTTTGACACATGTATACTTTTGCATACACACTCAATTTGATATGCCTACCTGTGTCCAAAAGCACATATGTAATCTTACACAACCTGATTAGTGTACTTGAAATCAAAAGCAAGCACGCAAATCTATATCGACTCACTATCCTTTGTTGTTATTATTGAATAAAGAAATATATTATTATACTCATCTCTTTATCCAATGATTTTGATAATATATTATTATACTTGTTTTGAATATTGCAGTTGTTATATGTTGTATTCATAATCTATATATGTGACAACCCCACTTATATCAGTAGGCAGAAGTCCAAATGGTCTCAAAATGAAAAAAAACAAGAATTGCAGTAATAATACCAATTCTTCTACACATCAAAACACACATTCTACAATCAAAACACATAAATAAGGTTGTGTAACTCTTATGAATTTTCAAAATTGTTGTTCTTCCATTTCCCTTTTTTTCTCACTTATTTATTTTTTTAATGCTCAAACTAACATTTTAAGCTACTTGTATTTCTTGAGATATAAAAATATCAGACATTTGACAGTCCTACAGTGTCATTAATCACTGTTTCTGAGAAGGATCATCAACAGCTGCATGTCCAATCCAATCCTGCATGAAGACAGCAAGGAATCAAAATTCTGTTCCACTGTAAGACAAGTGCAAAGCGTTAATGGAAAGAAATTAGATCAGTGGTATTGTATTGAAATTATTTTGCCAATATGAAACTGAGAGTAATTATACATTGTTAGTGCATTTCAGCTTAGCTTTGCTGTTGGAATCCATGGCTATGTTTACATCTGTAAATGGTATGCACTCTTGGTTTTAAGTTACCAAAATATACTGTAATTATCATAAATACCTATTCGGAGATATGGTGGTTATAGTGAACTACTAATTGAATTAGTTATTACGTATCTGCTTAGTTTATATAAGAAGTAATGGTGTGAAATACTGATCCAGTAAGGATGTAATCCTAACGAAATTTGGCCTAGCTGCATGGCTACCTGTAACTGTTTATACGTCCGGTAAGCAGATAAGGCAGGAATGAAACTTTTCCTAATTCAGGAGCAATGGTCTTACTAGATGATGTGTGTCAATATTAAATGTAACAACCGGTATTCATAATAGTGACGCTGCCTTATTTATGATTTCTCAGTGAAGTATTTAGTTGGACGGGTGCTTTGATGCATGTATCAAAATATATAAAGAAAAATAAACAAGTAGCAAAGAAAAATCAATTCCTTCATGGTGAGATTTATTTTCAGGATAATACCTTGATTCACTTATGTGGAGAACTAGGGTCAACTTCTACATGAGATACATAGAAAAATCCAATTATTTTGATAAAAAAGGTGGGGTCAACTTTTACAGAAGTAACACGAGTATATACAGTACATACTTGGAAGTAAATTGGTTCATGGGGTTAACTTTACAGAAAAAGATGATTAGGATAGGCAGTGCTGACATCCAAGGTCACTAGAGGTCAAACTTTTTGTGAAATAGCTTTTTTCCAGCCAAACAAAAGAACTTGAAGACTAAAAAAATTGAATTCTTCTATTTTGTTTGTAAAATGATGCGCAACCTGAAAAACATTTTCTGAAAAAATTGTTGATTTATTAGGCACAAAGACAATCCTCAAGCTGAATTCTCCATGCCTTCCCATAGCCAGGTTGTGTCAGTTCTTCTTAGGTTGAATCCTCCAAAAGCCTCTTCATACTTGCACTCAATGGAAGAAGCATTAATGTTGTGTGCCCAGAAGCCCAGTCAACCCAACAGACTAGATCATTAGTTTTGCTTTGGACAGAATATTTTTTCAATAACAGCTTTTTCTTGTGCTCAGAATTATTTTTCCCTGGGCAATGTCAGGTATCCTACACACATATACACGTATTATAGTTATTGTAAAAAAGCAAAAAACATAAGGAAAAAGTTCTTCATATAGATCTCAATGCCTATAGCATCTCTTCGGGAAATTGAAGTTACCTCCCCTCGGCTTAGGTTGATTGGTAAGAAGTTTCTTATCCACTAGGAAGTTGATGTTAGTGGAGTCAAGCGTTTTGTATTTTGCATGTGCTGTTAGTAAAGAGTTTATGGGACAGTAATTTATAAATGTTTTGTTGTGGGTTGGAGATTTTGTTGTATGGGTTATAAGAGTTGGGGGTTTTCAATGTCATATTGGGCTAAGATTTTCTGTTATATGAGTTTAATTTCGTTTAATTCAATTTTAATGGTATTTTTGTAAAATTTCAATGTTTGCACAATTGTTGTAATCTTTGTAGTTTAAATTCTTATTTTGAATTTTTACATGATTATATTATCATTATCATATTTTAGCTTGAGTTCGAGTGTCAAAGCTATATTGGTAGTAAGTTAGTTGTAGTATTGAATAGTGGAAGCAAAGGTCATAAGATTGATCTTTACATCCAGTGCCCACGAATAAAGATAGGCAAGATATGCAAATGCAGGAAAGGATCCTTGGGATAACCTGATGACTGGTGTTGACAAAAAACATCCTGACGGATTGCTACTTCTGTTTTCCTGCATGGAAAGCCAGAAAAGCAACGGGTGTTTTCACTGGAAGAAGTCACATCCAGCTTGGTGGATATATCAAAAAGTGTAGTTGGATGTTGGGGCAAACACCTAAAAGCATGGGTGGATCTACCAAATGGGTGGGCATAGATACCCTAAAACAAGGTAATGATCGACATTTTGGGGAGAGCAGATTCTAGGTGAGTGCAGATCACACAATACCAAGATGGCCCCGGTATGCCCATCCATCGCCCTGAACACTACTCTCTCTCACTCCGTTCTACACAACGCCACTTGGAACTGTACCAATGAAAATATGTCTATATTTTTATAAATATGCATCCTGTCTTCATTTTTAAATGCTTTGGAGTCCTATACCTATGTAACAGTAGTATATCAGAGTTGAGTGTGGAATTGTATTAGGTTGGTTGTTAGACACCTATGTGATGATGATTTGAGTTATGATAAAATATATGTGACCCAATTGTATTGAGCTGATGGAGGGCGATTATATGTATGTTAGCAGTTGTAGTTACCAGCTTGGGAGTTTAATATTACACTACCTAGTTAAAACTTTCTGGTTGATTTTTTGTGTAATGTGTTGTAAGTCTCCCCATGTGCATAGAGTATTCAGTAGTAATTTGTATTCTTTTCTATTAATTATTATTGAGTGGATTGAATTGTTGGTATGATATAAAGAGTTGTAATTGGTGTTATTGCTTATTATTCTTTTATTATTCTTTCATTTGGATTTTGTATTAGTCAAATTTGAGTTTACATTTCTCTCTGTGTCTGCAATTTGACTTCTTTTAATCGTGAAATTCTTAGTTTGTCTTCAAGGAATGAAAAGCAGCTGTCTATAACTATTTTGGGGGAAAAATGTTGATGATGATGGGCAATTTTACATAAGGTGTAAGTTTTCTTTATGTTTGTCTTATTTCAAATATATATATATGTATACATATATCGGTATATATATATATATATAAATATATATCATTATATATATATATATATATATATATATAAATATATATCATTATATATATATATATATATATATATCATTATATATATATATATATATATACATATCATTATATATATATATATATATATATACATATATAAATATTATAGATACAAATATTGTATATGTATACATATATAGATATTATATATACATATGTCATTGTATATACATATATAGATATTATACATACATATGTCATTGTATATACATACATATATGAATATTATATATATATATATATATCATTGTATATACATACATATATGAATATTATATATATATATATATCATTGTATATACATACAAATATGAATATTATATATATATATCATTGTATATACATACATATATGAATATTATATATATATATATATATATATGTATCATTATATATACATACATATATAAATTCTATATATATATATATGTATATCATTATATATATATATATCAGTATATATATATATGTCATTAGGCATATATATAACATTATATATATTTATATCATTATATATATATATATATATTACATGTATATCATTATATACATATGCACATCATTATATATATATATATTATTGTATATATATCACTATATATATATATATAATTTATATATGTCGTTATATATATATCATATATATATATATATATATATATATATACATCATATATACATTATTTTTATGAATATCATTATATATATGTATCACATATATATATCACTATATATATACATCATTATATATTTATATATATTTATCATTATTTATATCTCATCATATATATATCATTATAAAAATATCATCATATACATATCGTTGTATGTATTTATATATCATTACATATATATCATTATATGAATCATATATATAGATATCATTATATGTATATATCATATATAATTATAAATTATTATATGTATATCACTATATATATATATCATATATATATTATATATATATATATCATTATATATATCATCATATTAATATATATATCATTACAAATACATATATTTATGAAAAATCTATTTATATATATCATATATAATGATATATATATAATTATATCTATAAATATTGTTATATATATTATTTATATAAAATGAAAAATGTATATATATATATATATATATATATATATATATATATATAATATAAATATATCATTATATATATGATATTATATATTATATATATATGATATATATCATTATATGTATATTTATATGCATATGTACATTTCATTATATTTATCATTATATATCTACATCTTCATCTATCTATCTATCTATATATATATATATATATATATATATATATATATATATATATATAGCAATATATAACGGAAGTAAAATATTCATTCATTTCCCCACAAACCACCAAAAAAGCAAAATATTTGATATAAGCAAATTGAAAATTAGATTTAGTTGTACAGAAAATTTTGATAAAATCATTATGAAACGTAGCAATGAAATTATTAGAAATAGCATAAATAGTAAATATAATAGATATGTAATGAGCATAAACACCAACAAACTAGTCTGCAATTGTCCCAATAAGAATAGTTGTTCCCTGAAAAACAAATGTCTCAGATCAAATATAGAATACAAAGCAGAGATATCAACCCAAGAAAACCCCTTTGGAAGTAAAATATTATATCGGAATACCTAAAATGTCATTTAAACTTAGATTAGCTTACCATATATTGTCTTCCATGAATGAAAAATATAAAAACAATACATCATCATCAGCACATTATTGGAAAATGTACCAAATGATCTACAAACCTACAGTAAAATGGAGAATTTTAAGACAAACCAGTACATGCCAAAGGATAAAAAATCTTTGTAATCTCTGCCTAAATGAGAAATTTGAAATATTTGATTTCGCAAAAAGAACAAAAAAAACTAAAGTAGATTTATTAAATAGGAAAAATGTAATAAAAGTAAAATGCCGGCTCCGCTCAAAATTCTTATGAACAAACATCTAATAGCAATCCATACATTAGTAAATGAAAGGTAACATAGACAGTTAACTCACACACCCATCATCCCCCCAAAAAAACTTCTAATCAATATCATCTACTATTTCACATGTTTAAATAAATGAAGAATAATAAAATCCACTATGGTCATAAAGAATACTAACAGAGGTGATAAATTTCATGCCAAATATCAAGTTTGAGATCAAAACATCCCTTAGTACCTAATTTAGTATCCATTCATAGATAACTCCCACATCTAGCTCATACCCTTTGACATGTAACTTACAACCATCAGAAAAACAATAAAACAAAATAAAAACTCCTCCTACTCATAGTGACATCCACAAGACTTTAACCAGATTCCCCAAACTAGAATCTAAAAATACATACAATCATTAGCCTGATGAGGCCAAGAGAGAGCAGAATCATGAACTAGTTAGTGGAGCATATCCATATACTCTTATACTTCCAGGTCTACTCTAAACCAACTCAGCTCTCAGTGTATAAAGTTGAAAGTATCAAGCACTATGGAACGAATCCATCACGTATCATCACATTCCTTTATATTACGTTACATTATGCTATGTTACAAACTTGATTGTATCGTTCATAATTCACGGAGAAATGTAGGGCAGTAAATAATGTTGATTACTACTTTTTGGGGGGAAGGATAGATATATGGATGAACAACCTATGTTACCTTTAATTTACTAATGTATGGATTGTCCATACATATGTATCATTGTATAAAATATGTATATATATCAAAAATATATGAATGATTATATATGTATATCATTATATATGACACAACTATTATTGATTATATAGCATCATATACACAACATTATGTACATCATTATATATATATCATTATATGTACTTATATCATTATATGTATATATGTATCATTATACATACAAAATATTAAACAGAAATGTATAGATATGTATATATTGATATATGTATTTGATGATGTGAATATGTGTGAATATTTATATAACGATGAATATATATTAAATGTAATGATATGCATAATTATATATATATATCTAATGATATAAGTACATGATCTATGTATGACTAATATGATATATATGTTTATATGATATACATATAATGATATGCATATATATGATGATATATATATGCATATTGATATATGTATAACAGTACATATACATGTATGTGACACTATGAAATTGATGATAAAATGATATATACACATAATGATACAATGATTTGTATATATTTATATTAATATAATATAGAAATGATATGATGAGATATATAATGATATATATATATATATGGAGTAATACATGTATAATGATACATGTATATATAATGGTATATACATATAATGAGCTATACATATATATATATATACATATATATATATATATATATATATATATATATATATATATATATAATGATACATATATTATGACATAGATATATAAAAATATATATAAAATATATAAAATGTACATGTATGCATGGAATATAATGATATATACATATAAAGATTCATTAACATATATATAATGTTAAACGAATATATGTATGATGTATTTAATGATATATAAATTTTATCTATGATAACTTAGAAGCATATGTACATAGTGATATTATACATATGTATGATATATACATAAATATATATATGAATATGATAAATATGTGATATGCATGTATATAATTATACATAACATATACATAATGATATCTGTATAAATCATTATATACATACGTATATCATTATATAATGATATATGTAAAAAGTGACGAGTATGCATAATAAAAATGCCATACATATATCATTATGAATATCATTTCACACATATTATACACATATATCACTATATATATGTCATCATATATGTATACATCATTGTATATATCATAATATATGTATCCATTTCATGTATATATATGTCATTTATATATATATATATAGTGGTATATAGGTATGAGATACATATAATACTTTATATATATATTTCGCTATATATATATATATATGCTATTCATATGTATATATAAGGATATATGTATAAAGATTTGTATAATGATATATAGATGTACACATATGTAATGATACATACATAATGATATATATAATGATATATGACTGTATACATATAATGATATATACATATATATCACGATATGAAAAAATGTACATATAATGATATATATTCATATGAATAAATATGATACATATGTAGAAATATATGATATGTATGATATAAATATCACGTATGATGTGTACATGTTATATAAATCATTATATAAACATGTTTTATGTATATATTCATATGTGTATATCATTATGCGTATGTTTTTGTACGTACGTCTTCATGTGTGCATATATTCATATATATATATATCATTCTACATGTATATCATAATGTTTGTATCATTATGTATGCACGATTATATATATAATGATATATAGATTATATAGTGATATAAATGATGATACATATAATGATACATATATATATAATGTGTTATATATGTATACTGATATATATACCACGGTATATGAATATGCATAAGTATATATATATATATATTGATTTTATATATATATATATGTAATCATACATATATATTTATTTATACATACAATGATATACAAATATATATATAATTATAAATGGATCATTATATATCCTATCATACACATATATCATTATATATCTATCTTTCATATGTTTATTATTATATCATCATCATCAGTGTTTTAATGTCCGTCGTTGGACATAGACCTTCCCCAGGATTCGCCACAATTTTCCATCATGGGCATTGCCGAGACAGTATTTTCTGAATCTGTCCAGTTAATCTCTCCATCTTATGTTCCGTCGGCCTCGGTTCCTTATCTGATCTCTGGGGATTCATGTTTTGAGGTGCGATGTCCATCAGTTGTTTTTCATTCTCGCAACATGGCCTGCCCATTGCCGTTTGAGTTTTAAAAAACTCACTTATCATTATATGTATGTCTTTATAAGTATTTATATATATATATAAGTATATCAATACATATATATCATTCTACATATGTATATATATCATTATATATATATATTTATATTTATATATATATATATATATATATATATAAACGTATATATGTCATTATATTTATAAATATATGTATATAATGATATATGTATAATGATATGTAGAAAATTATATATATGATGATATATTCAATGATATACATATATAATGTTATATAAATTCATACTGATATGTATATATATATATATATATATATATATATATATATATATATATAATGTTACATATATTACGATACAAAAATGTACATAATTATATTCTAATATATGTACATGATGATAAATATATACAATGATACATCTATTCATAGATAATGATATCTAAATCTATATGTAATGATATATATATATATATATATATATATATATATATATAATGATATATGAATATGATATGCATATTATATATATATAATGACATATTTCATATATATAGAATGATGTATATATATTTCATTATATATATATATATATGCATGTATTATGATGTATATATAATGATATCTATATGATAAATATAAATAGTGATATATATGATGATATGTATATCATAATTCATACATATCATTGTATATATGGGTATGTAAGTCGACTGTTTTTAAAATACCTGAATATGTAAATCACCACATCCAACTTTTGGCAATGCAAGTCAAATTTTACACACAGGACACTTCAGACCTTCCAAATAAAATCAAACATATCTAAATAATTCCAGACAAAGTATTTTTAGTCACTATAGACAGCAAATCTCTATACTCTAACATTAAACATGATGAATGCATTCTAGCCCTCAAAGAAGCCCTTAATAATAAGAGACTAAAGAACCAAGAACTAGAATAATTACTACACTTATGGAACATATTCTAACACTGAATAGCTTTTTAAAACAGACCCACCCTCTGTGCAAAGGGTACAGTAGTGGCTCCTTCCTATGCTAACATCTTTATGGGCAAATTCGGAGTAGTCCACATACATCCAAGGATGTACAATGATTGCATCTTCTATGTAAGATATATAGATGACTTTTTTTTTATATACATTTGAGACGAAACCAAACTATAGAATTTCTTTGCACATGTAAAATCTGCACATGATTCAATTGAATTCATTTTTATGACATCTACTGACTCCATTGCTTTCCGAGACACCTGCATATACATAGATAGTTATAGAAACCTCCAAACCATCTTCTACACTAAACCTGAAGACACAATTACCCCAACTCTAAATTGGCCCACCCCCATCACCTGAAAAAAAGCGTATTATTTTCACAAGCATTTAGAATTAGGAGAATTGGTCTATGAAAAGTGAACTCAACCGACACAACCATAACCTATAACAACATTTCATTAAACGAGAATATTCACTAGATGATGCAAATTGCCAATTAGAGAAGGCAACTACAATGCCCAGAGAAGAGACCCATACTCTCTCTAACGATAATAAACCTGACCACATACCACTTATAATTAACTTCAACAACACACTCCTGCCCCTAGCACATATTAACAGTAAGAGATAGAATATCCTCACATTTAAAACAGATCTCAAAGAAATACTCGTAGAAACTTGTGTCATCACCAACCATAGACCCCAAAACATCAAAGATATGATTAGCAGCAACACTATGATAAATAACAGTGTCTTACATAACAACATCCCTAAAACCACTGTGATGAAAGAAATAGTCCATGTTGCAACCACCTTCTGTACACTAGCTCCTTCACTAGCTCTACCACTAATGAGAGTTTCTAAATACACCATAGCACTAACTGTCTTAGCAAAAATATTACATATCTCCTAGAATGTAATAAATGCAATTTGCAATCCATAGTCAAATCCGAGTGGCAATTCAACATTAGACTTAATAACTATTGACACATAATTAAATCACAAAACCATTCCAGTTCACTCCCCATAGAACTACACTTTTGCAGTCCTCAAGACAGTGTTGCCTCAGACTCTAGATTCACAATCAATGAAAAATAGAAAAAATACACCCACTGATATGACTAAAATTCTAGAGAGATATGCGGATTAACTAACTCAAAACTCTCTCCCTAATGAATTTAACACCAAACTTAACCACACATATCTCTAAATCATAATCCTCCCACCAATAACAACCTCACATCCACACTGTACCCAGGTAAATCTAATTTTGGAAACTTCACAGTCACTCAAAACAGTAGCTGCTAAAACATTTTATGGTATTCCACTTGTACAAATCAGAGCCAACAAACTTTCTATGACCTGTAAAGATAATACATATGAAGTTCCTTGACCTAATCACCACACCATCTATAATATCCCTAACTTACCCATACAATCCACCTTCAACCCTGACACCCTATGGCAATTCAAAAACCCACTACTGCTACTACCACCACATCTTGCCATGGAATGAGAACAGATTTCATCATAGACTGATCTAAAACTCACACATCAGGACGACCCTGAAAAATTGCATTCCAACTTTTGCTTCCGAATGGAAGCATCTGATGGTGAATCGATTTTCCACAGGAAACTTCTAACTACTGAAAGGTACACGCTGACAGCACACACTACTGGGGATGGGAATTACTCCCAAAATATGTTCAACTCATCAACTGATACGTTTTTGGATTAACTAATCAATAAGATAAGTTTGCATGCACTTTTACACCTGAATCTATCTAACTTCCTATTGTTCACATTGTAAATCATTATTTATATATATAGATTATCATATACGTATCAATATATGTATATGATTATAAGTATAGCATTATATATGTATCATTACACATGTATATATGTGTGTGTATATATATATGTATCATTATATGTGTGACACAATTATTATTCACTCATCATATAGCATGATATATACATCATTATATATATATCAATATTTGCATGCATATAAGTATATACATGATGATATAAATATGAATGATATAGATATATACGTATACATATATATGCTATAAAATATACATGTGATGATATATATATGATATATATATTATATAATGATATATGAGTATAATATATAATGATATATATCATATGTAATGATATATATATGAATTATTTTATATATAGACATTGGTATGTATACATAATGATATACATACAATGATATATATATAATATATATATATATATATAGTAACACATATGTATATATATTTACACATAATGATATATATATCACGATTTATATATTTATATAAATCATCACATACATATATCGTTATATATATATGATATATATATATTTCATTACATATATATATGATTATATCATACATCATGTATATATGTTATTACACATCTATATCATTGTATATACATCTATATCTATGTATAGTTATATATATATATATATATATATGAATATATGTATATAGATTATTGCAGATATATTTATATGTCATATATATACATATGTATATGAATTATCATTATAGATCACTATATATATTATATGTATGTGTAGATTACTATGTATATTTATATTTTTGCATATATATTTATCATAATGTATATAGATTGCTATATATGCACATATCTATATATATCATATAAGTAAACGGATTACTATATGGACACGTCATTATATATATTATTGTATACATATGTCTGTATATATATATATATCATTATCTATGTATATACATATATATATATTTATATACAGATTGGTACATTTATACATTTATGTGCATCATAATATAAATATATATATATATATATATATATATGTACATAAATATATATATGTACATATATATATATATGTACATATATATATATATATGTACATATATATATATGTACATATATACATACATATATATGTACATATATATATATATATATGTATGTACATATATATATATGTACATACATATATATATATATAAGTACATGCATGTATATATATATATGTACATATATATATATATATATGTACATGCATATATATATATATATATGTATATATATATATGTACATATATATATATATGTACATATATATATATATGTACATATATATATATATATATATATGTACATATATATATATACGTACATATATATATATATGTACATATATATATATATATGTACATATAAATACATATATATATATGTACATATATATATATATATATATGTACATTTACATATGTATACATACGTCTGTATATAGATATATCATTATCTATGTATATACATATACATATTTATATACAGATTGGTTCATTTATACATTTATGTATATCATAATATAAATATATATATATATATATATGTACATATATATATGTACATATATATATATATGTGCATATATAAATATATGTACATATATATATGTACATATATATATGTACATATATATATATATGTACATATATATATATATATATATATGTACATATATATATATATGTGCATATATAAATATATGTACATATATATATGTACATATATATATATATATATATGTACATATATATATATATATGTACATATATATGTACATATATATATATATATATGTACATATATATATATATATGTACATATATATGTACATATATTTGTACATATATATATATATATGTACATATATATATATATAAACATATATATATATATATATATGTACATATATATATACATGTGTACATATATATATATGTGTACATATATATATATATATATGTACATATAGATATATATATATATATATGTACATATAGATATATGTATATATATGTACATATATACATATATATATATATATATATGTACATATATATATATATGTACATATATATATATATTTGTACATGATGAAATCTCCCAGATGATACCTGATGAAGGCCGTAGAGTGCAACGGCCGAAACGTTGTATGAAAAACAACAAAGATGAGGATGGTCCGGATATTAATGGAAATATATATATCTATATATATATATATATATATATATATTGGTATTCATATATATATGTATGACATCTATATATATTCATAGATTTTTATAAATTTGTAAAGATCCGTATAAATCTAAAAATCTTTTAATACATATAGTTTTTTTATTTATTGACTGATATATATATACATATATATATGTGTATATATATATATATATATATATATATATATATATATGAAGATATCTCTCTATATGAAGATTGTTATATGTGTAGAAGTTCGTATAGACATTTGCATAAGAAAATTCTACATATATATATAAAGACTGTTTTATATATGCGTATATACATGGATCTACATGGATATACATATATATACATATATAAGGATTCCCATGTATATATGTTTTTCTTGGATATAGTTATATAGAGAGAGATCTTCATATAGAGGGATTCTCTTCCCACCATACCAACACCCCCAAAATTTTCTCAAACAGGTATCTAAAACATACATTGATCATTGTCTGAAGAAGTCCATAGAGAGCAAAAACATACATGTGTTTGAATATCGAATCTACTCTCTACTTTATTTATATATATATATATATATATATATGTAAGTATATAAATAAATATGAATATATAAAATATTAATTTGTCATCAACACACAGCTGTTTCCTGGTTTTACAACTCTTTTCTGTGGCTATAGACAGTCCATTATCCTATCCAGTACCACGAGGCAGAATTGAAACCTCCGCTTCAAACCTGGAGGCAGGTATCCTGCCACGGAACTGGACAGTCAATAAGGCTGAATTTAAGCAATATATTTATTTAGCTTCTTAAAATGCTCATCAACCAGAGTGCTCTATTCCTATGGAAGAGCATTGCATAAGCTTGCAAAGAATGAGTTACCTCACTTAAAGAGGGCTTAACCCTGAATAGAGAAGCGTTATTCATATGTATATTTATCTATGTGTATTTGTATTCATATATATATATATATATATATATATATTCGTTCGTATATTCATATTCATATATTTGTATTTCACATCAAAACCGCAGCCTCTAAACATACTAAAAGAGCACATTCAATCTTTCAAGCTCGAATTGAAAAACGGATTCAGAATTATATATATATATATATATATATATATATATATAAAAATACATATAAATATATAAGTATTCTTATACATATTTTTATATACATACATAGATTTACATGTATATATGTATATATGAGTATTTATTTGTACTTATATTTATATATATATATATGTATATATATATATATATTTATATGCTTATGTATATATATGTGTGTGTGTGTGTTTTGTCTAGAAAGCTTTATAGCTTCAAACACTCATCATTAAGAAACTTTCCCAGTTGATCTTCTTGAGTCACGTCAGTCACCCATTTCCTAATATATATCAATGCAATATATGAAATCTTCCAAAGAGATTTTATCCCTGTTTCCCCTATACTTTCTATATTTGAGCTACAAGTAAATTGCCTCTTTTTGGGGTCAACCGTTGTTCACCATGTAACTCTTTCAGGAATTTTAAAAATAGAATAGTTGTATTAACATTGCACCCAAGCAGTACTGATCCAACGCCACCCATCTTTATTATACAGATGATGTCAAATATTTAGTTTGACATTCTATGTAAGGTTTTATGTATATAGTATATTGATATTATTTTATACTACATATTTACTTTTTGAAACAACGATTACTCATGTAGGTTACCCTGAAAACGTTTTCAACGATGAAACAGACATGACGCACTGTTCATGTCATTTCTATTGAATGTTCAACAATGTGAATATTAAATCCGTTGTGTTGATTTTAATTTTTGACGTCATGCAAACAAACTTATCATATCAACTTTAGAAATACCATTTACACCAAAAAACCTCCTCAGGTCGATTCTTTTCCAATATATTCAATCAAAGAATTTGACAATTTTTACTTGCTAACCTTAGAGTTCATTTCTCCATGTCGAATAACATCTTGCTTCCATCAAATGATTTTTTAAACACTTTTAATCATCAAATAAAGTTGTAATGAAACAACAACATGGCATTCCATGTTTGATCTCCTACCCTGCCCAACTACCTATCAGACAGACAGATGAACCAGAGGCAAATGTTTTCCCCTTTCCCTGGTTCCAGTCAATGTAATGATCTTTCACCCTGACAAAGACTGAATATATCTCTCTTTGCTACCTAATTCTCCTCACATTTGTACATTTTTCTATACCTTAATATACACTATTCATTTATTCTATTTTCATACTTTTGTTATCTTACTTTAATTTTTGTAATCATTCCACTATTTTTATATATACATATATTTGTATATAAATATTTATATTTACATATATTTATACGTACATATTTGTACGTATATCTATTCATTTATATGTATATATATTCATATATATGTATGTATTTATGTATATATATATATATATATATATATATATATATACATATTTATGTTTATATATATCTATATCTATATTTGTTTATGTATATGTATATACATATATGTATTTTCATACAACTATATATTTTCAACTGAAATTCTCATCTCGTCTATTCTCGGTCTTTTTCATCTTTTTCAACACAACAGTATGTATTTGAGCGATGGACATATCTGGTCTTACATAATGAATTATAAATTTTGTTATATTATAAAGAAACTTACCTGATATAATTTCTCCCCGTTACACAGTTAATGTATAATTTAAATTAAATAACGTAAATAGAATAAACAATAGAAGAAAATGAGGTTGCTGCAGGAATCAAACCTGCCACTGACACGTTGCTGCTTCAACATAGTGATGCACTTACCACTGTGCTAAAAAGCTCACCAATAAGGCAAAGGCCAATTAGTTTATAATTAATTCTGCTGGACCAAATATATTCCATTTTTTAAATGAATACTGTTGTGTTGAAAGAGACAAAAAAGTTTGAGAATAAACATATTATTATAATAATATGTATATATATATACATATATATATATATATATATATATATATATTCATACTTATATTTATATGTGTATATATTCATACTTATATTTATATGTGTATATATTCATACTTATATTTATATATACATTCATATATATATATATATGAATACATATATTCATATATATATATATATATTCATATATGTATACTTATATATATGTTCATATATATGTATTTATATACAAGTTCATAAATATATTTATATATATGTATTCATGTATACATATATATATATTTGTACATACATATATATATATATATATATATATATATATGTGTGTGTGTGTATATATATATATATATATATATATATATATATATATTTATCGATATGATAGTGAATGAGACCGACTCAGTAGTAAAAATATATCAAAAATTGATTTGTTGATTAATCAATTCATTAATAAATCAAATAATTTGACATACATGTTTCGGGAGGGGTTTCTATCTTCAGTAGAGGATACTTTTAGGGTCATAATGATGAGTTTGGACTGTATTCTGTCTGTCTTATCATATCTTTGATGTTCTTGGGTTTACAGTTGGCCATGACTCATGGTTCTAGGAATATTTCTTTTAGTTCTGTTTTAAGTGTAAGTATATTCCATCTCTTATTAATTCTGTGTGGCAGAGGTGGGAGTGTGTTATGGAAGGTGGTTATATGGTTGGGTTAATTTTCATTAGACAGTGTAAGGTTTTTTTCTCTGGATATTTTAGTAACTTTATTTACTTGGTTATTTGTATTTTTCCAGTGGATATCCTCATTTAGTAAAGTGTTATAGTAGGGAACTCAACAGACACAACTGTAAACCATCTGTAGAGCAGATTCTTCGAAGTGTTTGTGAAAACGATTTTTAGAAGTTTTGGGTGGGCCGATTTGAGTCTGTGGGTTTAATTTATGTACATGCAGGTGTCTAGGGAGGGTATGGAGTCAGTGGATCTCTTGTAATCAAAATTAATCAAGTCGTGTGTTGAGTTTTTGTGTGTGAAGAATTATTCTTGTTTGTCTTCAACTCCTGTATATGTATATATAGAGAGAGAGATAATATAATCTATATATCTGACATAGAAGATGCAGTCTTTGTCTATCTCTGTGTATATTAGGGTCTCTTCGAATTTACCCATGAAGATGTTAGCATAGGAGGGGGCTGCAGCTGTGCACATGGCACAGCTTTTCTTCTGGGGAAAGTGTTTGTTATCAAACTTAAAGCTATTGAGTGTTAGAATGTATTGCATGAGGGTGGTATTTGTTTCAGTTCTGGGTTCTGTCGTTCTATTCTTAAGGGCTTCTTTGTGGACTTGAATGCCTTCTTCGTGTTTAATATTAGAATATAGGGATTTGACGACCATAGTGACTAGAGGTGCTTTATCGGGGATCGTTTTTAGATATTCGATTTTGTTGAAGACCTCTGTGGTATCTCGTTTGTAGGTTTTAATTTGCAGCACAAGGGATTGGGTGTGGTGGTCCACATATTTCGATAGTTTGGTGGTGTGGTAGTTAGAGGCCCAAATAGGGCAGAAACATAAACGAGTTTGTTTTGCGAATCCCCGTTCTGCTATATACATATATATTTATTTATATATAGCTTTATCTACATAAAAATAATGTTCAACAAAGATGTCGGAAATGGACACACAACAATAAAAATCGAAAATGCAAAGCTGGAAAAAGTAGACCTCTACATGTACACAGGACAAAGAGTCTCCATGACATCCTCAAAAGAAGAAGGAATCAAGCGAAGAATGACTTTAGGATGGCAAGCCTTTGGTAGAGCAATCTGAACCTTCAAGAATAAGAAAACCCCACCAGTCCCCCTTGTCATAAAAATAAGAATATACAACCAATGCATCCTCATGGTAGTCATTTATGGAGCTGAAACATGGAATCTTACTAAGAGACTGACCAGCAAACTTACAACCATGCAACGTGCACTTGAGATAATCATGCTCAGCCCCACCTTTTTCTGACCTTTTCGGCAGGATCAAGGTGTAGTATCTGAGGCGCAGGTACTAACACTTGCCCGTCGAATGGACCGGAGATTAGGTTGTGGTTGACATCAAAGACCGAATGCATCGGCGCAATGTGTTGGCCAATGAGGTTTTACTGAGGCTGCGCTTTGCTACGCGCATCGGGGAGCCTTTAGACTCATCCTTGGGCTCTCCTATTATTACTCAGCCCAGCTGCAGGGAATGTGGCACCCCAGGGCAGCCCTGCTCCATTGCACTTAAAGGAGCAGGTCCCCAAGTGGACACTTTCGTGGCGGAGGTTGTTTTAGCTTCTACGGTTGCTTGGTAACCAAAGTCGCGTCGGCTGGCGCTATTTTCGAGGGTTGCGCCTATTTTCCCACGTTAAGTGCCGACCTTGTGTCATAATTTGTTGTGGTGGGACAGTAAATAAATAGCATGCTCAACATCACATAGAGAGACCACAAGACTGCATAGTGTATCAAGGGAATAACAGGAGTCTGAGACATTATAGAAACCACTAGGAAACTCAAATTGCAATGGGCTGGTCATGTTTTAAGAATGACAGACAACTAATGGACATCGCGACATGCAGCGTGGATCCCCAGAGATCAAATGCAGATCCGAGGCCGGCAGAATACAAGATGGCGAGACGAACTGGACAGGTTCAGAAAATATTGCTTCAGCGATGCCCACGATAGAGAGGTGTGTCGAATCATGTAGAAGGTCTATATCCAACGACGGATGATAAAAAACCAATGTTGATGATAGATACGGATGATGTATATATTGCATTATATTATATTGAAACTCTTAAATGATCTTAAATGATCGAACCTGTGACCAATAGGTTAGCCGAGCCAACGTAGCACTGCTATTACCATTGAGCTAAATTTATAATCATTCTCAGACCATATATCCATCTCAATGACAAGATGAAAGTATCACGAAATTAAAAAGGAAACGATATTTTTTGATATTTCACAAAAAGACAAAATATATTTAAATAATTAATTAATCATGTTTAAAAAAGTATAAAAATCACAAAAAACTTCATTTTTTGTAAATAAAAAACAAATATGGGTAAATATGTAAATCTAATTGTTCGAATTGTCTTTTTTTCTGGTTGCCCTAAAATAATGTAGTCCGGTCATTTGTCAGTCAATCGGCGAGTGACACCATCCCAGCATCAACAGATACCATGAAGTCTAAAAACACTTTATCGTCAAATTCAAGGCCTGTAGACCGCAACCAATAAAAATCATTATTTGCTAATTGGAGGCATGAACCTTTACCCCCACAAAGAAATAATCAAGTTCATTTGAAAATTTATTTAAAAAAAATCGCGATGTACAAAGTAGTCTCAAGTCTTTTTCCTTTCTATATTGTCTGCTTTTCTACAACATATATATATCAAAACCAAAAGAATGGAGAAAATTAAATTGAACATTCAAAACTCGCTAGTACTCTCACCATTACATACACTGAGCTAAAAGAAACGCATCCCAGATACACTACACCTGCTAAAATCCCAAACCACCCAATAACACCACTTAATAGATACGTTTCACTACCCTCCAATCTACAATCTACAACAATCGCCAACATCAAAAACCCTTTTATGCACATTACCGTAAGCAGTTCCAAGATGATAAAAAACCACAGAGAATAAGTAACTCTGAAGAATGTAAAAAGTGCACTTAATACACACCCACTCCAATGCATTCACTGTACATAAAAAAGCATTAGGCCAAAATTTCGACTTTTGACACTTCAGCGTTTAAAATATGAAAATCAATAAAACAGAAGAAAATGGATAGAAGTTTCTGTCATTTCACAAAGCAATACAATTACCCGAGGACCAGTTTGTTTTGATGTTGTTTGATACCTCGCTAGACTCATCGAAAAACACTGGCCTCCCTACCGAACGACACCGACCCTCGAAACATTTATTTCTTTACTCTCCATTCACACACACACACACACACACACACACACATTTATACTCACTGAACTCACAAAACCCTCATGCACATAGAATCACATCACATAAACTATCTTTACGACAATGCACAGACACCTATTAATTAGGAATATACACTTATACCAGTAAAACTGAGGACAACTAGATAAATATTCAATTGTCAAATATGAACTAACTTAGTTATCTATCTATCTATCTATCTATCTATCTATCTATCTATCTATATATATATATATATATAAACTAGAAATAAACAAACGGAACTAGGTATATAGGTTGATATGAAATATGCACACATATACACATATCTTGTAAATATATAAGTAAGAGGTGTATATATATGAACAAATACACCTGATTCCAAAAACTACCTTAATAACATATGCATACTATGTGATATATGTACGACATACATACTGATTTACATAATATACACTCATTTGAATGAAATACACACAAAATTACCATATTACTTGATATACATAGATGTCCGAATTCACATAGATAGACTTATACGTATGTATAGGAATGTGCCATATGCACACTTAGATATATATGATTAAATCACTACGTTGCAGGAACTTATAAATGTTCATAAGCACATAGCGAGACATCTGTGTACGCTCATGAAAATGCACCATATATGTGCATAAAAACATATGTAGTATATTTATTAGATATATATTCTGATTGATAATATAAATACGCACAAAAAACGTTACCTAAACGCACATAGATATAGATATATATATTGATTGCACAGACAAAGATAGATAGAATACTTCTAAAAACTGCCCCTACACATTCGACTCCCCTCCTCTGACTGACCCTCCTTATTTGGCCCCCTTTTAAACAAAGGGAAACACACTACAAACCATCTTTGTCCTCACTTCATTCCTCACATTCAAACATGTAAAAATTCACAGCTGCATGTACTTTTTGACGAGGCTGGTGGGACCAATGAAATGCATGAATGAAATGCCTTTTTAGGTGTAACACTTTGAAAAAGAAAAATTCTTTTCTGTTTCCAATAGTCACATTACCACCACCATAGTTATAATAGTATGTTGATTAAATTGAGAATATATACACAAAATACACGTTGTATATTAACATTATGCAGAACTGTACTAATGTATTCATTGTAACCCATAATATACATACACACTAACTGTCTGTTATATAAACATACACATACATGGTGAAGGGGATACACTTATATAAAACAATAGATACGAACAAATCGGGTCATGCAAATAGATAATTACATACGTATGATCTACACATTACATTTAAGTGTCTATATATATATATATATACCTAATGTTCAAGCCATATCATTTGACACATATAGATGAAAATAACATGTTCTTCTTTTGTTTATGATGATATACGTTTCAAAATTTCTGCGAACAAAGTAGACACTCATACATACACATACGTTCATATCAATATCTGATACAGAAACAAACAACTGCTCCAAAATAAATTACAAAATTTTGCCTATTCATATATATATATCTTTATGTATAAACATCTTTATATTTATACACATCTTTATATGTATATAAACTTTTATATATATATATATGTATATATTTGTATCGTAGTGCTCCCTAGATTTTTAGTTAGAAATTAAATACAAAACCCTTCTTTTACTATAAAACCCCTGGACGCACAGGGTCTAATGCGCATTGCCTCTAGTACCCCTAGCTGGTCATGACTCTGGCCCCGGCACTTGTCTCTCTCTCTCTCTTTCATTCTCCCTGAGATCGTTACCATTTCGCCAACCTCCCAGCCGATCCGATCTTGACCATTTTTCCACCGTGATCTATCTTAGTACTAATTTTGCCCATTTTACTTCACCGATGTCGATGCATCACACATACGTACAGCTACGCAGCAACGCCACCGTGTCTCCATCACGTGCTACAAATGCATATACACCTCTCACTCAGGTGAATGTAATGGCAAGGCTTTTCACTATCCGAGAGTCAAGATAATCTTTCCTGAATTTTTTTACTTCGGGAAACACGCATGGATAGAACTCCATGTTATCTGTCTTTCATGGTCTGTCCGCCGAGAGTCTATCAGCGTCAAAGAATAGCCCCCAAGTCGATGCACACTTGTCAGTACGGCTCGCATACTGAACCCGGTTTCCACGTATCTCTTGGTACGGCCCAAGTCATACGGATTCCAAAACGTTCCAGACAACTCTGCTCCGGCTCCGACGCCATTACTGTCAATGACAAGAAAGCTCCCACCTTTCGCAATCTCTTCTCTTCTCATCACTTTACACGATCGATAAGATTTATGGTATTCTTATATGAACTTTATTATTTATTTTTCATTTATCTCCTTGTATTAAATGTACGTCTTTTGTCTAACCGAAATATTTGTGTGTTCTTTTCACTTTGTTTCATCTCCACGTCAAAGTTCATACTTGGCGTGCATTCTCCTTGTAAACTACCCTTTTATCTACCACTTCCAGGGTCACATGTGCGCTACACTTCAAATCCCGAGGAGACCAAATTCCTCGTTCACCAACATTCTCCACACTAGTCATTCCCCAACTAAAGAGTTACCACCGAGAGTATATATTTATATCCATATATTTGTATATATTTATATCTTTATATATTGATGTATATCTTTGTATACATATCTTTATATATCTATATAAATCTTTATATATATATTTTTTTTTCATCAGCTCAGGTGGCCACAAATGACTTTTATCAATATCGCATAACCTTCAAGAAAAGATTCACTCAATTATTAATATAGTATCTTTTTTCATTTTTTGTTTTGTTGGATAAACTATAATCCACATAAATTTTTCATAATCTCTCTCTCTCTCTCCTTCTCTCTCTCTCTCTCTCTCTCTTGTATATACATACACAATTATAGATTGCGTTTTATTATATAGGAACTCTTATTACACGGTTGATGTATCACTCAGCCTAGACAACGAAAATAGAATAAACAATTAAAGAAAATGGGTTTGCTGCTGGAATTGAACCTAGTATATAATATGATGCATTATATATATATATATATATATATATATATATATATATATATATATATATGATTATGAATTGCATAATATTGCATAGAAACTTATTTGAAATGATCTCCTATCATTACGCAGTTAATGTATCACTCGCCCTAGACAATGTTGGTAGAATAATCGATGAAAGAAAATGTAATGTTGCAAGAATCGAACCTACGACCGATAGGGTAGTCGCTTCAATATTGCGATGAGCTGAACAGTTGCTGGTTATGCAAAGACCCAAAAAACTGCTTTCATGCCAAATTCTCATCTCGTTTATTCTCAGTCTATATATGCTTCTATACAATACAACGCAATTCATTATCATTCCGTCGGATCATAGATATCCATTTCTTTATATATATATATATATATATATATATATATATAATGAAATGAGGATATGCTACACAAACACGTTTGTGTTACTGCCTTGTTTGCGCTTCTTCAGGCGAATGATTCGGCATATTTTAAATTCCTTTTTGGGACATTGGGGTTTGGGGTGTCTACCTCACCAGGTGGTATGTGTATGTGAACCGAATCCTCATTCCATTATATTTCAAGCTCTACTCTGGACCAACTTAATCTTGATATTTAAAGTTGAAATTATCGAGCACTCTATGAAATGAATTCAAAATACAGAGGATATTGCATTGTATTATATAATAGTATATTGCACCCCTGAATTGGACCGTGCAGTATATATATATATATATATATATATATAAAGTCAAAGAAAAAAGTGAAAAAAGGAAAGCCAGACTATTTGTCTCTCTTTCCTTTTTTTGCTATGATTTTGAGGTATAGTGATTTTTGCTAGGCCTTACCCAATTCCGTATATGTCTTCAAAAGGCTGATGTAGTTCTATTTCTGGATTTTATTTTCCACTGTCCCGTAGAATGGGGTTAAATTCAGATCATTTGTTCATCAATCCTCATTTGAATTCAAATGTCATGGGCGTCTTGAAAATTCCAGTTTTTGGTGAGTTTTTGGGGAAGGAAGGGTTTGATCCTGTAACTCCCTCTAAGGAGGAAGTAAAGGGGGTGAAGTATCAATGTGTGTGAATGTGTGTTTTTGCAGTATGGTTGATTTTATTTTTGGGTATGATCGCCAATTTTTGTTGTAGGTGATAATATGAATGTTTATTGGAGGTGGGAAATGTTGGTTGATGTAGAGAGGAGGAAAGATTTGCTGAGTGGTTCATGGGATTTTCTGGTGGGGGAGGTCAACTTTCAGATTTTGAAAAAAGGAAAGGGAGCTATTATTTCCAAGCTGGGGCTCCAACTCCAAATGGAAAAATTAGTTGGAATTTAAACCAGGTTTCAAAGTATTGATGAAATTTGTTTCCCTTCTTTTTTGTGTAACATTGTTGGTGTTCATTTTGTAGAAAAGGAAATTTGAAAATTTTGGTTCTTTTGGAGAACGTTTATTAATATGCGAACTGATTTCGCCTTGTCGAGGGATTTGTTGTCAGTGTACTGTTATCCTATCCCTAAGGAGAGGGGTTTCCCCTATGTATTCCTTGTTGCAACCTCGGTAAATAATGGATTATATCATGTTTTCAACGTCACAAGAGATGTTGGATTCGATTTAAAAGGTTGTAATGCATTTGAAAGTGTATTTATCTCCTTTTATTAAATGGTCTATTCTATTGGGTAATCTTTTTCTCTGGTTCTGTTTTCTGAGAGTACGTGGCTTTTGTCAGTAGCTTTTTTAAATTTGGAGGTTGGCGTTTACATTCAATTATAAAGAATTTATGTGGATTTTGTTCATGTAAGACTCGCTTTTTAGGATGTGGATCTCTTGTATTTAAAAAAAACTGTAGGATTTAAACGGTTGTGGATGTTGATGAATAGAATAATGGTTGTTTTATTAAATTTAGTGTTTACCACTAGCTATTGCTGTCAATCTAATTGTGTGGCCTTTTCCATCTTTAATTAAGGAGAGAGGATAGTTGGTATTTTCTCAGTTCTCAAGTTATAAATTAGAGAATTATGTTTTTTAAGCGCGAGGACTCTCGATGGACTGAGCATGAAAGATGGAGAACGCGGATTTCATCCATTGTCAGAGAATAGCCCCAAGTCACACACGCAACTTGGCTGTTTGGCTTACACACTGAACCCGATTTTCATAATCATTCCTTGGTACGCTCCAAGCCATATGGATTCAAAAGTAGTTCGGACACCTCCGTTTCGACTCTGACGCCTGTACTATCAATGACAATAAAGCTCCCACCTTTCACTATCTCTTCTCTCCTCCTCACACGGTCGTTTGTATTAATGTTATCATTATATGTATTTCATTTTCATCCGTTATTTGTCATTACTGTTCCTGTATTAAATGTACGTCTTATTCGTCCATCTAAATACTTGTATGTGTTCTTTTTTACTTTGTTTCATCCCAGCATCTACGCTCATACTTGGTGCAAATTCTCTTCGTACATCTATCTTCCTCCTTCCACATCTCCAGTGACGTCGACGCTAAAACCAAATCACGTGAAAGCAAAATCCTTTGTGTACGACTACATCTCCTCGCCGTATCGAACAAACAGCTATTATCCACTCTCTCCCACGAACAATATAAGGACAGTAATTCTTTAAAAAGTTTCAGATGGAAATTCGAAGGTGAATATGGAAACGAACACGCTTTCAAAATTCAAATTCAACTCTCGAAAATCGGGAACTTTCACTCCAACGGCGAAGAAATTCTCCCTCAATGACCCTCTCTACATCCTCATGCAAAAGTTTCACCACAAAATGGCCCAAAAATCTTCACTTGTATCAGGAGATCATCACTCGTTTCAACACTAGAGCAGATTCTTCATAAAAAAAAACACGCTATCATCCCCCAACAGACACATTCTTTTGAATTCAGCTCTGATGCTTTGACCAATGACATATTTTTGTGGACTACTACTACTACTACCACCATGGTAAACACTGTCTACGCGCATGTTCGTGTACTCATGCTTGTATGAACACTACTGTAGTGCCCCCTATATTTTTAGTTAGGAATTTAGTACGAAACTCTTCTTTTAGCTAGATATCCAAAACATCACTTCCTCTGACGACCCCTATAAAACCCATGGACGAACATAGTCCAATGCTCACGCCAGTCTTCGGGATCAAAGTGTAGTATCTGTTCCACGGCATAGACCGAGGAGTCGGTACTGACACTTACCCGTTGAATGGGACGGAGATCGTGTGGAAGGTATCAAAGACCGAGTGCGCCGGTGCAAACGTTGGCCAATGAGGTTACACTGAGGCTGCGTTTGCTAAGCGCATCGGGAGGCCTTTGGACTCGTCCTTAGGCTCTCCCATTATTACTCAGCCCAGCGTTCGCAGGTGACTGCGTTGGCTGAAGCCATTTTTTGGCGGTAAGGTACTATTGCTTCCCCCGTTAAGCCTGACCTTGTGTCACATATTGCTGTAGTGGGACAGTGATTAAATAGACTCACTAGCTCCAGCACCCCTTGCTGGTTATGCTTCTAGCCCCGGCCTCTACAGCCGGCCATTCTCTCTTTTGCCTTCTCCCTGGCCCAATGCTCCTTGGCGCCAGTATTCCTAGCTAGCCTCGGCCCTCGCAGCCGACTACTCTTCCACTCTCTTCCCATCTCTTTAAGATCGCTATCATTTTGCCAACCCACCGGCTGATCCGATCTTGAACACCATCCTCATTCCGGGTAACACGCATGGATAAAACTCCGTTCTATATCTTTTATAGTCTGTTCGCCGAGAGTGTAACAGCGTCTGAGAATAGCCCCTAGGTTAACTCACCTACTCGGCAATAAGGCTCGCACACTGAACCCGGTTTCCACGTATCTGGGAGCAATCCAACCATACGGAATCCACGCATTCAGACAACTCTGCTACAACTCCTACGCCAGCATTATCAAGACAAGAAAGCTCCCACATTTTAAAATCTCTTCTCCAAACATTACTTCCCACAATCGATCGTATTAATGTTATCTTCACATGTACCTCATCTTCAGTCTTGTATTAAACGTACGTCTCTTGTCTGGCCATAATTCTTGTATGTGTTCATTCCTCTTTATTTCAATGCGCGTCCAACTTGGTGCACATTCCATTCCCTTCTCTTCGTACAGCATCCTTTCCTTATTCAGCTACAGGGCCGGCGCACTACACATCACCCACGAGGATCCAAAATCTTCGTCTCTCAACAATCTATCGCTGTCTGGATTCCAACAATAGACACTACGCGCGAAAACTGGCGTGTATCCAACACAAAAAGACCCACATCCTATACTACTACCAATTAGCACACCTTGTGCCAAGCACTGATACACATTTGCTTCACCAAATTTTTCATACATATATGCTATACTACACCATGTGCCGTCTACATAAAGAGTAATATTTACACAATTATCCTTTTTGGTTACAACTTGCTTCAGTTTTGCTCACACAAACTTGTGATACGCATACACGAATTTTTTCGAACAAATTGCAAGCAAAGTTTTTCTGCACAGCTGTCACCCGAAAAACAGAGAAATTTTGTTTCATTCCAAAGACTAAGTGAACATTTTGTTTTGCGACTCTATTTGGCTTATACAGCCAGACTTTCGCTGACACATTGTAACTTTTTGAAATAGATTTTTGAAAAATTTTTGTCCATGATTTTTTTTCTATCACGTTGTTGAAACCTTAAATCTAAATCTACTTTCTTTCGTCTGTCTATTTCTCACTCCTCTTCGCAACCCACCGGACTGGCAGAGTGAGGGAGTACTGTAGCGCCCCCTATACGTTTACTCTGGAGTTAAATACGAAACCCTTCTTTTAGCTAGATATCGAAAACGTCACTTCCTGCAACGACCCCTATAGAAGCCTTGGACGCACATGGACTAACGCTCGTTAGCACTGGCACCTGTTGCTGGTTACGCCTTTTGTCCCTGGCATTTGTCTCTCCCTCTCTTTCTCCCTAAGATCGGTATCATTTCGCCGACCTCCCGGCCAATCCAATCCTAACCATTTTCTCACTGTGACCAATATTTGTACAAACTTAACCCATTTCAGTTCACCCCACAACTGTCGAATGGGCCGGAGAGGGAGTGTGTGTCAAAGACCGAGTGCACCAGTGCAATGCGTTAGCCAATGAGGTTTTACTGAGGCTACGCACTGCTAAGTGCCTCGGGGAGCCTTTGGACTCGTCCTTGGACTCTCCTATTATACTCGGCCCGGCTGCAGGGGGTCGGTTTCCCCGGAGCAGCACTGCTCCATTTCACTTGAAGGAGCAGGTCCCCTGGTGGACGCTTTCGTGGCGGAGATTGCTTTGGTTGTAAAGCAAACCGTAGCCACGTCGGCTGGAGCCATTTTTGGAAGGGTGTCTCCTATTTTCCCCACGTTAAGCCCGACCTTGTCTCAAATTCTGCTGTGGTGGGACAGTAGATGAATAGAAAACCCCACAACGGGCATATTTTTTGTTGACACTGACAACTACTACTACTACTACTACTACTATGACAGACCCCTTCTACGCTGACACTCGTGTACACTCGCTTGTATGAACACTACTACCAATAAGCACACCTTGTGCCAAGCATCCACTCACGTTTGCTTGACCAAACTTTTCATAAATATATACAATACTACTCCATGAACCGTTCACATTAACAGTAAAACTTCCACAATTATCCTTTTTTGTAGATGGGAAAATAAAACGAACATTCAACACAGGAACATGTAGATGTAGAGGTTCTCCTTTCGATTTGTTCCATATTGAGAAAAAATCGTCTAAAAAGCATATTCACGATTTTTTAAAAACCTCTGAGAATTCTGTTCTAAATCTTTCGTATACTCTGGTAAACAATTGTTCCTCTGGATAACCAATTGCTAATGGTGTATATTTGGGTGCGACTTTGGTTCCCATCGCTTTTCCTTTAATTCGTTTGAAAGAAATTGTAGTTTTGGAAAGTATTGTCCTCTAAAATAAATTGCATGGCTGATGTTTCTATTGAATCTGTTCGGTATTTCATTGAGGCATTCATTAAGCCAGAATTCCAGTGCCTCTAATCCTAGTTCGTGGCTGATGTTCGAGTATGGGGACTCCAGATCAAAGTAGGGTAGGAGGGAACTGTTCTAAGTTGTTTTGAGAAGTTTTCTTAAAAATCCACCGTGTGTTTCAGAAAGCTGGGGACGTGTTTGGTTCGAGGTTTTTGTATGATGTCTAGCAGGTTGCCCACTCTGCTGGTTGAATATGATGGTCCTGCTATTATCAGACGTAATTTCAGATCTTTGACAATCGGTATACCAACTTCTGGTGTCGATAATTTTTCAAAGATAATTGTGACCTCTTTGCTCGTGTGTACTTTTGGAAAGTCATAAAATTGGTTTTCTTTTACTTCTATTTTTTGGAGTATTGGTTTTTCCCTTAGACATTTCTTGTTTTCTTCTATGTGTCTGTTATATAGAGTCTGATTTCTCTTGCTAAAGTCGGTGTCTAATGTTGGTAATAGTTAGTATTTAAGAGAATGGTTTCCGAAATTGACTAGTGGGCTTTGTCCATTATAATGGCTGCGCCTCCCTTATAATCTTCTTTATAATCATTGAGTCATCTGCGAATGAAGTTTGAATAGCTTTCCCTTCGTTTATGGTGATATTGTTTTTGATGTGTGGTGTTATTGTGGTGTCAGCTGAAAGAGATTCTTCATTTTTAGCAAAATTGTCAAAAGAGATGTTCCTGTTTTAGGTGTAGTGAATATATATATATATATATATATATATATATATATATATATATATATATATATATATGTATATATGTGTGTGTGTGTGTGTATAAGAAGTGAGATTTTGCCGATTGGACAATTTCGATAAACGACCAAATTATAAATTATTCACATGCTTTTTATCTCCGATTATGCATTTCGCTTTACAAGCGTCATCAGGTCGGATTTAAATAATTTAAAAATCATACGTGGTCCAAAGTTGTTATGGGAACTGCATGGTGAAATGACTTTTCAGCAATGTTATTTGGTTATTTGGTACTTCAAATTCTGTGGCTTTTATTATCTTACAATTCTGATTCGTGTCCGTCTTTTGGTTTGTCTTTGATGGTAACAAAAAAGACATCATTATTATCAATCCTCTATCTTCTGTCGTTGGAGATAGACCTTTCGCAGGATTCGTAAGAACTTCCTATCATCAGCTGGGACCCGTTCCCCTAGTGTGTTACCATCAAGCGCTTTGGTGATTTGGTTGGTGAAAAGTCTGTAGATGCAGTTAAGTAGACTTATTGGTCTGTAGTTGTCTTTTGGGTTTTCTTATATATATATATATATATATATATATATATATATATATATATATATATATATATATAAGCATTATGTGTTCCAATCTTCTGGGACTTAATTTTGTTTTAAGTATAAGTTGATGAAGATGATTTTACCAGCTTTTTTTAGTGGGTCAATTGTGATGTCATCTGGTCCAGGTGCCTTTCTTTTCTTTGTTCGATGGCTTGTTTCATCTCCCATGGTGCAACGTCTGGGAAATCTTCGAAGTGATTGATTGCGTTTCACAGATTCTGTTCGTTGCTTCGTGGTCCTTGTTTGGAGGATTAGAATTTTGGGTAGTATTCTTGGGCACAATCAACAATCTGGTCTCTGTCTGTTGATAGGTCTCCATTTTCTTCGAGTGTACAAGATATTTGTTTCTGGGTGTATGGTATGCTACAAGATTTATGTCAGTATTATCACAGGGTGACTGGTTAAAATATACGCCGATGAAGGTGAGGACACTATGGAATGACTAACAGTCTGTCTTTCGGATTATCTACTTGATGTCTCCTGGTATGTTTATTTGTTTAGTTTCAACAAAGCTCTTGGATCGAAATTATGAGTCTTTCATGATCATCCACTTGGTATATCTTGGTATATCTATCTGTATAGCTTCACCAGAGTTCTTGTCGTGTGGGTCAGGACTAATCGTGGTGCAAAGGAACGTGGAATTCTCTGCAGAATCCCAGCGGCTTCTCTTCTCCCTTTCCTGCTACTCAAAATTAGCTGCTTATATGATGGTCGGTTCCCGATGTGTGTGTGGGGCCGAAGGTTGATAAGTTTATGATTGATTTTTCCCCTTTCAGTTTTTAAATCTTGAGATCGTTCTGACTTAGGCAATCTTCATTTCTTCCTTTCCAAATTTGGGATCCATAATTTTCCTGTGGAAATATGATGGGCAATAGGCGGGGCCAGATCCGCTGGCAATCAATTCACCTGCCTGGAAACTAGAAGTATTTCCCTAACTCAGGGATTTTTAAAACTTTCAAACAAAGGCAATTAATCATAGATATGTATTCTGTCCAGGCCTCGTCCGAGCCTTTTCAGTACTTTACTCCCAGATTCAATATCAATTGCTTTACAGTTTAGATTTTTATCTGTTCCTTATCCAAGCCTGGTTTCCATTGGAAATCCCGGAAACCGTTCTACTCTTGTAAAGAACACTCGACCTCGCCAGCGTATTTTATTTTTCACTTTCAGATTTTTTCTAATTAAGCATTATTTTCCATAGTGTCATTTTCTAATTAACCCCTCATTTCCAGTGTCATACTTGATTTCATCTGAGATTTTACTGATATTTTGTGTGCTCTTTGGTTTAAACATAGCGGCAATTAGGGAGGTTGTTACGTTGTTATTGAATTCGTTGATGCTGATGTCGTTTTCTTCTAGTTCGTTAAGAAGTTTATATCTATTTTCAGTTCAAGCTTGAAGGGCAGAGTGAGTTGTTTTGGTACGTTGAGAGATTGCAGTTTGGTTATGAGCATTTTCCTGCATTCTTTGTCAGTCTTAATATGGATTTCACATCTTTCCTAGTTGATTTGATTTAGGACCCAGATGTCTTTGAAAGTGTCGCTTTTGTCCGATAGGATGTAGACTATTTTGTTCTTGGTTCCATTGTTGAGGCTCTTCCAAGTCCATTTTATAGGGTTTCTTCTTGATGAAGTCATCATGACCATGTTGGCACATATTTCCTCTGTGAAAGTCATAGGCAATGTAAAGTTGACCTAAGCATAGGTTTTATACTCTCACACGGGCTGAGGTTGACCTTAGTGGTAATACAAGGTTACCAGAGTTCTATTCTAGTCATTTCTACTCAATTTCCGAAGTTTTTGGCAATAAGTCTGCGCCTATGTAACAGGAATCTGTCATAAGGGTATACCTTGGCCAAGGTCGAAGGCAATACGATATTGACCACAAACGTCATTTGAAGTCACCTGATTTTTGGTCAATTCAAGCAGATTTTCCGAATTCCGAACTTTTGCTTACTGAGAGCGTTGTTTGTTCAGCAGAATCGCATAAGACTGCTTTCTGGTAGACTCAAGTGCTACTGGCAAAAACTCTAGCTGCCTTAACTATCTTATCTGCCTTTAGGACATTCATAATTTCAAAAAATCAATAAACTGAGCTATAATAAAATCCTTTTCTATGAAGAGTTGGGTAACATTAAAAACCCCTGATTAACAACAGATTTCCGAATCATGTTGTTGACGAACAGATTAAATCAACTTGAAAGACGATTGACAAAAATAAGAATACCAAGAAACTAAGAATAATCCTGATCAAAAACAAAAATAGCATGGACTTGTTTTATTCTGACCAAATGCGCCTTAGCTACAGACATTATGAAAAAGCAATAAAGAATTTAATCCGAAGGTACACCTCAACTGTTGACAAAGCAAAAAATTAAGACTCATACTAAGAAAAATCTAAAGCAACCTAAAAGCAATCTAAAGTTGTCACCGAAAACAACACATCTCCCAATAGACTTAAGACCATATGTTGTTTATGAATTTATAAGTAGACCACTACATCTACCTAGGGCAACGAATCTCCATGAGACCCTCAAAAGAAGAAGAAATCAAAGAATCACACTAGGATGGCAAGCCTTTGGCAGAGCTAGCCCAACCTTCAAAAAAATAAGATCCAATTAATCCTAAAGAGAAGGGTGTATAACCAATGCATCCTCCCAATAGTCTCTTATGGAGCTGAAACATGGAACTTAACCAAGAGACAGACCCGTAAGCTGAGAACCATGCAACGTGCACATGAAAGAATAATGCTGGGCGTCACATGGAGAGACCAAAAGACAGCACAGTACATCTGGGAAAAGACAAGACTTAGAGACATAGAATCCATAAAAAATCTCAAATGGCGGTGGGCTGGCCATGTTGCAAGAATGGCAGACAATCGATGGACATCACGACTCACAATATGGATTCCCCGAGACCACATGCGCAACCGTGGCCGGCAAAATATTAGATGGAGAGACGAGCTAGACAAGGTCAGGAAGTACTGGTTCCGTGACGCCCATGATAGAGAAGTGTGGCAAATCCTGGGGAAGGTCTATGTCCAACGACGGACGCTAAAAGACTGATGATGATGATGATGATACCCACTGAGAGACTGCGCCTCCGACCGCAACAGCAAAACAACAACAATAACAATACAAAGGTCTCTTAGATAAGATATACTACCACAATCCTATTTTGCAGATTGACATGTTATCTCAACAACCAGGCGACATCTACCAGCATATTTGGAAGAATCATAGCTCGATTGCCAAAATTCGTCAGCTCTTTGTGGATAGCACAATGATCTTATACAATACCTAATCCAGGAAGAGTCTTTAAATAATGACGGTTCGTCTAATTAAAGCAAAACAACATCGGCACGGGTGTTCTTGAGTGCAGGTAGCATACACGTGCACAGATGATATTGTCAGCGTGTTGCGTTAGTTTCAGTTACGCATTTAAAAATATTTATTTATGATTGAAATATATAAATATAAAATTGTAATGAGAGGTTTTGCTGACCAATCTTTGAAAACCACTAGCACACTTTTTCGATAATGACCAATAATGGTCGAAAGATCTTGAACCACTAACTTTGGAAAAATTTTCGATCGCATCAATAAAAGATTCGTCAGAGAATTAATAAAAATTAACCGAATAGATAGAGTTTATCTGTTATTTTTAACAATAAATGTTAATATATATAAACATATACATTTATAAATAATCCGTGTGTGTTAATAAGGAATGAATATATGATCCGACAGAATGATCATAAATTACGTCCTATCATACTGAACCTACCAAAGCATCCTCATAATAGTCACTTATGGAGCTGAAACATGGAACCTAACCAAGAGACAGACTCGCAAAACGAGAAGCATGCAACACGCACATGAGAGAATCATGCCCAACCTCACATGGAGAGATCACAAGACTGCACAGTATATCAGGAAGAAGACTGGAATCAGAGACATCATCGGATCGATTAAAAAACTCAAATGGCAATGGGCAGGCCATGTTGCAAGAATGATAGACCGCCGATGGACATCACGACTCACAACATGGATCCTCAGAGATCACATGCGAAACCGAGGCCGACAGAATACAAAATGGAGGGATGAACTAGACAAATTTAGAAAATACTGGCTCCGCGACGCCCGCGATAGAGAAGTGTGGCGAATCTTAAAACAGTTATTTGGGCCTTTGCTTTATCGGCGGCTGTTTAGCTGGATGGTGAAAGCAACGCTAAGTGGAAACGGCTACCCCATGCAATACGATAACAAAAAGGTATGGACATTCCCAGATTGCAAACCCTCTAGATGCACTGCTTTTGAAACAGAATCACATAAAATCACCGCATTATAACATAAACATACAGGGAATTAGCTAATACCAAACAGTCCATTCAAGAAATAGTATTAGCAAACACATACTACTCCTTTAAGGAAAGAAAAAGAAGTCTCAATCACCATCAAACAAAATTAAAAACAACACAACCTACTTCTAACATATCCACGCGATAATATGTATAAATATAAATAGAATAAACAATTAAGGAAAATAATTATTTTGGCCTTTGCATTGACGGTGGCTGTTTGGCTCATTGTTGTGAGCTATATATCTACATCATATTGTCAGGGCCAAACGATACATTCATAATCATACATGTATATACATACACACATACACATATAAAGAGAGACATACATATGTAAGTTATTAAGAAACGGATACGTGATCCGATAGAATGATTATGAATTGCGTTATATCACATTGGTACTTTTATTATGAAAAGTGAATAGAATAAACAACAGCAGGACTCGAACCTGCGACCGATTCAACGAAGCAATGCTCTTACCACTGAGCTAAACAGCCACCGATAGTGTTAAAGACTCAAATAATAGTTTTCACTCCAAATTCTCGTTCTATTTATTCTCATATTATATCTGCTCTATTTGTTTGTTTTAACGTGACTATTAAATTATCAAGAAATGGATATATTATCCGATAGAATGATTATAAATTGCATCATATCATATTGAAACTCTTTTTGGAATGATTTTCCATTATTACGCGGTGAATGTATCACGCGGCATAGACAATTATGGCAGAATCGATTTTTTTAGTCGAAAATATTGAAACAACTCAGCTCAGAAATCTGTGAGTATGCAAAACTATTTTTCTTTTTTCTTTCGATTAATTCAATGCTATTTTCTTGCAGTTATGACCAATATAAACTTTCATTTTTGCATTACATTTCAAAAATCGTTTTAGAGTGGATGCTAGTAAAAATTATACAGTTGATTAACTAAAACCAAAAATTTCAAAAAACTTCAGTGCCTTAATTCTTCCGCCTTTTATACTACTATTTACCTTTATCTTGATATTTTCATTGCTTTTAAAAGATTTTATTTGGCCTGATAAAAGTTGTGACAAAAGAGATGAAGAAAAAAATTGATAATAATGATTTATAATCCTTCACCGATCTCTCTCTCTCTCTCTCTCTCTCTCTCACACACACACACACATACACATATATAATCAGTTGATGATCAGAGTCACAAATACACAGGAATGATAATACAAACTCCAACCAATTACTACACCTTACAGGATGGCTCTGATATCGGAAAAAACTGCACATATTCCAGTGCCTTCTAAAATTGTGGACCTATAATCTCAGATGATGGAGTTGTGTCCTGAAACATGATATTACACAATTTAATAAAGATTCCATACACACTATATACTCCTGTTCTGTTTTGACTTGAATAGTACACCCATATTTAAAATAAATAGATTTGTATCAATTTTAGGGGAATTTGGTAACCAAAAGATGGATCCTGCGTTTATCAGTGTGAAAAGTCACTGTATTGAATGAAACCAAGGAAAGGGGAAAACAATTGACTCTGGCCTATTTGTCTTACTGATGGGTCGTTAGGCAGGTGGGGAGATACTCCTTTGGGATGTCCAAATGGCCACGTGGTTCTGTTGTTTTATCGTGAGAATATTGTGGGACACGACACTTCCTTTGAGGAGGTTCCACTGGTTCATATTTACTGCTGCTTTGATTGGGCCTGCAGCTCTATCATATTCAGTGAAAACAGGGTTGAATATGTTGTTGAATTTTTTTGTTGGATTTCTTTTCCTGTGTAGTTTTTAGAAATGTTGAACTGTTTGGATACAACTTTTTATTGGGTTCAATGCCGATAGATTATGAATGTGAGTTGGCCAATTTGTTTTTTGACGGTTGAGAAATGTTTAGTGTGGAATCGTATGTTAATGATTCTGGGTCAAGGGTACTGCAGGCTTGGTCAATGTTTTCGTGATGCTTGAACTACAGGGCTAGGTTTAGGGTGTCAGGAATCTTAACCTCGACATTTAATCTGTTATGACACTGGCGGAAGGTCGTGACTGAGAGACGGGAGCTGCCGAAGGTATATAATTCCAAAAGTTTGGATGGTATACTCAGCGGCAGAGATTGTTCGATAATGGGATACTCGAAGTGTACTTCCGCCAGAGACTCAATATCTTCATTTTGGTGAATCTTCTTCCGGTAGGAGCTGTGACTTTCGTCGAAATCGGAGAAAAGGTCACCGGTAGCCTGGAGGCCAAAATGAAATTTGCCAAATGTTATCGAAGGATGTTACATTTTTTATGAAGGTGACTGTAGAGACGATAGGACAGTAGATTGCTATTAGCCAACATCAGTTCTAGGAGGAGGGCCTTCTGAATAGCAGCAAGCCATTCAGCATCTGAAACTTGGGCTGTATCATGGGTGAAACCACGGGTGCAGTTGTTATTAGATTTTTTTCCCATTTGGTATTCGGTACCGGCAGTCCTCAGACATCCAAGTAAGGTTGAAAAGGAAACGAGACTCCTCGACATAATAACAAATGGTAGAATTCTAAAAACTTCAAACCGTGACTGTCGTATGGAAAAATCACTCAACTTTCAATCCAAACGCCTAGTCTGATCACAGATAAGTAGCATTTGATCTCAATTTTATTTCAAATTATATCTACAATATTTTGCTAGAATTTTGAATGTAGAATCCATGCCTAAAGATCCCTTTGTCCCTTTACTGGTGAGGTTGGTAAGGCTACGACTCAATTTCTCAAAAATCTAACCCTGGGAAATTATGATGAACAGAATTTTTTTTTCATTGCTTCAAACACCCATTCTTTACTTACAAGAACAGATGGGATATGTGCTAAGAGCCGGTGGAGCTCACATCAGCAGTGGAAAATCCACCAGCACCCCTTCAACACGTCATGGGCAAGCGTGGCAAGGTATGGCCCGTTACTGCCCAGGGTTCGTACACTGATAATCATATCGGCCTTCACTCGACAAGGTGTAAATCCAGCATATGTCGAAGTGCTGAAACATATATACAATTACACAGCTTCTTTATCAGGCTACATAAAGACTCGGACACCTTTCAGCCCCAGAGAGGAGTAAGACAAGGTGATACCAGCTCACCTAAACCCTTCACAGCCTGCCTCGAGATGATCTTCAGAAGACTAGACCGGGAAAGTAAAGGGATTAGTATAGACGGCGAGTATCTGAGCAACCTCTGATTTGCAGACGACATTGCCGTTTTCGCAGAGAACCTGCACCACCCCCAACTAATGACAGATGAAACTAAACGAAGAGAGCAAGAAAGTCAGCCTACACATGAACTTCAGCAATACGAAGATCATGTGCAACAACCACATCGGAGATTTTTAAAAAATGAGATCAGAATCGAAGGCACAGAATTGGAGAAAGTCGATCGCTACATCTACGTAGGACAACGAATCTCCATGAGATCCTCAGAAGAAGAAGAAATCAAACGAAGAATCACACTAGGATGGCAAGCCTTTGGCAGAGCAAGCTCAACCTTAAAAAATAAGAAGATCCAATCAATACTAACAAGAAGGGTGTATCACCTATGCATCCTCCCAATAGTCACTTATGGAGCTGAAACATGGAACCTAACCAAGAGATAGATCCGCAAATTGAGAACTATGCAACGTGCACATGAGAAAATTATACAAGGCGTCACATGGAGAGACCAAAAGACAGCACAGTACATCTGGGAAAAGACAAGAGTGAGGGACATCATAGAATTCATTAAAAATCTCAAATGGCAGTGGGCTGGCCCTGTTGCACAAAAGGCAGGCAACCAATGGACATCACGACTCAAAGCATGGATCCTCCGAGATCATATGCAGAACCGAGGCTGGCAGAATATTAGAAAGAGAGACGAGCTAGACAAGTTCAGAAAGTACTGGCTCTGCGACGCCCATGATAGAGAAGTGTGGCGAATCCTGGGGAAAGTCTATGTCCAACGACGGACGTTGAAAGATGATGATGATTCGGTACCAAAAATCTCCTAGAACAGGGCTCTACAGACAGAACATTGTAAAAGTTCTGTTTCTTATTTTTAAAGAGTTGAGTTTTTGTCTTAGTTTAGCACTACTGTTGAGGTACTCTTATCGTATTATCAACTACTGCATTTCAAAAGTGAGAATCTGTTTCCCAGCTAACGTAGTCTGTCCAGCAACTTGTAACGTAGCAGTGCTGTTTATTATGTAGTTTTATGATCATGAATCCGAAGTATCGCTACCACCATGCTAAATTTGACTGAATGCTAATTATGTATGAATCCTAATTAAACAATTCCTATATACAGATACATATATAACTTTATCACCGTAAGGTAGACAGAAAAAGTCAGAGAAGTAAACAAATACATAAACAGGGACAATCAAAACGCTGGTTGTTAAATAACATTTAGTTCTAACGTACCGTTTAATTCAAACATTTAAACATGTGAGCACTCTAACTCGTTCAAGATCTGGCTTAGGTACACTGACCAACTGATGAGATCATCCTATTTGAGCACGAACAAACGAATAGGAAAATTTGCATATAAGCTCATTATATACTGATATATATATATAGATAGATAGATAGATAGATCTCCCTTCCTCTCACTATATATACATAAATACTGATATCTCTCTACATATACATATTAATATATATATATATATATATATGTATATATACACACACATTATCATATATATACATATTGATATATATATATGTATATATACATATCAATGTATATATATATTTTTATGTATACATATACATATTGATACATATATGCGTAGATATATATATATACATATCAATATATATATATATATATATATATATATATATATATATATATATATATATATACATTCATATCAACGTATATGTGTGCATATATACATATTTTAATTCATATATATATGTATATCTTTATATAATGTTTTATCTTAAAAAAAAATTACCCAATCCTTAACAGAGTTACACAACAACAGCATGATAGATAGAGGAACACAGAATATACTTGAACTCACTCTACAAAACATGCTAGGTTCTACCGACTTCCCTAAAACTATAAACCAAATACTCCTTGTAGACCAGTCATCTCTTCTACTTACTGTTACCCTACCAAACTATCTAAATCCCCACATCCAATCCTTAGCAACACAAGTTAATTCCTACATACGAAACACTACAGACCTTTTAAACAAAATCTAGCACATCATAACAATCCCAGACAAAGTACTTCTCGTCGCTATAGACGCCAGATCTCTATACTCTAACATTAAACACGACGAATGCATTCTAGCCCTCAAAGAAGCCCTTAGCCATAAAATGACTAAAGAACCCAGAACTGAAACAATTGCCACCCGTATGCCACACATTTTAACTCTCAATAACTTTAACTTTAATTATAGCCACTTCCTCCAGAAGAAAGGCTGTACCATGTGCATTGTAGTGGTCCCCTCCTATGCTAGCATCTTTATGGGCAAATTCCGAGAAACCCACATATATCAGGAGATATACAATGATTGCATCTTCTTTGTTAGATATATAGATGACATTTTTTATATACATCGGAGATAAAGCCAAAGTAGAGAATGTCTTTGTTCATGTAAACTCTGCACACGATTCAATTAAATTTGATTTTGTGACATGCATTGACTCCATAGCCTTCCTAGACACCTGCATATACATAGATAGTAATAGAAACCTCCAAACCACCCTCTACACTAAACAGACAGATACTCACAATTACCTCCACTCTGAATCGGCTCACCCCCAACACCTCAAAAGAAGCCAATTATTTTCACTAGCACTTGAAATTAGAAGAATTTGCTGTATGGAAAGCGAATTCAGCTGACAACCATAACCTACTACAACATTTCACTAAATGAGGTTATTCATTTGATGATACAAATAACCTAATTAAAAAAAAGCGACTACAATACCCAGAGATGGAACCTTTACACTCTCTAATAATTATAAACCCGATTCTGGTAGAACTGTGACCCCAAAACATCAAAGACATGGTTATATTTATATATGATTACATATGCCTTTATTTTTGCTGTTGCTATGTTTTTCTCTATCGGAATTGTTTTTGCTGTAATTGTTATTAAATGTTATTGCTTATACTTTTTAATATTTTCTTACTGATTTCTCCTATATGTGATTTACTGGGGTTTAAAAAGTCTATTAGTGGGTTCCTCCTCTTCAGCATCAAACATGTAAACTGCACATTTTTCTCTGTGAACCACTGAAATATTTTTCTTTGAATAAGCTGGTTGCCCCCCCCCCCCTCGAAATGCATCGACCTACGCCCAAAAATTGAAAAATTGAATTGTAACATCTATCTTTTGAGTTTTTTTCTCACTTTCTAATTGTCATTTTCATATACATTCTATCGGATCACTTCACATCCACAAACACATGCATATATATACGAATATATATCTTTTATATACTATAAGTATAAGTATAACTATATACTATAAGTATATAAGTATAACTATATACTATAAGTATATAAGTATAACTACATACTATAAGTATATAAGTATAACTATATACTATAAATATATAGATATTTTTATTTATATATATGTTTGTATTGTGGGTGTGACGTGATCCGACAGAATATAAATGAATTAAGTACAATAATACAAGCTCTAACCACCCAAACCAAATCATTGAAAGATCACCAAATCTATAGCAAATAGACTGATACACATTTCCTCAAATGAAAAAATATTCAACAAAGTTACAAGTGACTATACTAAAGCCCTAAAGGATAGCAGTTTCACCGAAACGAACTTTAAATATGATAAAGAATGAAATCCGATAGCAAATAACAAAGCAACAAGAAAAATAGATGTAGAAAAATTATCTGGTATGCATTGTTTAACCTACAAGTAAAAACTGTGGTAGAACATTCATCCAATTAATAGAAAAACACTTCCCCCACCGAGCAACCCACTAAATATATCGTGTACCAACCGGAAATATCAACCCAAGGAAAAACCCGTAGAAGTGAATACCGAAAACACCCTTTAAACTTAGATTAGCCACCCATATATCATCTTTTACTAATGAAAAAATATAAATAGTTCATTATTATCTACATATTACTGGACAATACGCGATAAAGATTTCAAACCAAGCGTTAAACAGAAAATGTTGAAATCGAACTACATATGCCAAAATATTGAAACTCCATCCCACTTATGCCTCAACAAGAAATCTTGGATATTTAGTTTTGCCAAAGAGAAAAAAAAAACAAAAAAACATGAAACAGATTTATTAAATGGGAAAAATGGAATAGCATTAAAATGCCGGCACAAACATAACTTTATAACCCACTTATAGATACAATAACAATAACTAACCTATTTTATTCACAAAGCCATCTCAAAGAACTACCGAATCAACATGATTACTCCAGACAAGAGGAAGTAGACCGAAATTCAATTTAACCACATAACCCACTATGAAGGATAAAAAAAAAAAGGATCCTTGCATGGAGAAATAAAACTAAGATATCTAAGTAGAAATAAAACATTCCTACAAAGGATACATAGAACAAGCGACCAGCAACCAGCAACCACTTACTGATAACATGAACATTCATACCAGATAAAAACCACCAGCAAAGTCGGTTAATGTATCTCTTGCCCTAAATAACGTAAATAAAAAAAAAAACAATTTAAAAAATGGGGCTGCTGCAGGAATTGAACCTGCTTACGTAGCGATGCACTTACCATTGAAATATACAGCCGTCGGTAATGCAAAGGCCCAAATAAGGTACTCACTATCCTTTATTTTGTACATGTCAACTTATTTCCAGATAATTTATAGGTATCTACTTTTCATTATTGTGCTTAAATCTAAACTAAAAAAAATTTCATGAAGGTACTAACTGTCCCTGTTATTTCAAATGCTCTTAAGTAAGTTTAGAAAATCATAAAAAGAATTCAAAATTAAAATTTCAATTTCTGCGAAAATTTCATGATGTTAATAGGCACCCTTCGCCGGTCTCCGCCCCCTTCGCCGGTTGGTTAGTGCAACGCTGGTCAGGCCATACTTGACTGGTCGCTGTATCTCTGCCTCAAGTCGCCCCTACCTCGCCCACGTTGTGTCCAGATCTGAGGGGCTGCAGTTGTCGACTAAAAGAGTCTGGAGCACTAGAACAAAGACCCCCAGAGGCGTCACAAGTTAAAAAGGAACACTCGACACTGGGTCTAAATATGCAACAAGATTCATATCAGTTTTATTACAGGATAACTGATCAAAATATACGCCGATGCAGGTAAGGACACTATGGAATGACTCTCAGTCCGTCTGTCGGGTTATGTTTTTGATGTCTCTTGGTTTTTCTATTGGTACAGCTTCAACGAAATTCTCTAATCGAAATCATAAGTCGTTCGGGGAATCTACTAGATGTCTCTTGGTATATCTTTTGGTGTAGCTTCACCAAAGATATAATCTTCTTGGGGTCAGGATATTTGTGGTGACAAGGAACGTTCTCTACATCTAAGTCTCCTCTAATCAGAAATAGGTGTCTTATATAATAGCCGGCTTCCCTTGTGGTTGAGGCTGATGGCTGAAGGTTTATGATTGATTTCTTCCCTTCCCATCTGTTAAATGATAAAATCGCACTAGCCTTGGCAATCTTCATTCCGATCTCCCCAAATTTGGGAATCTATAATTTTCCTTCGGAAATATGCGTGGGCGATCGGCGGTGCTAGATCCTCTGGCAATCAATTTACCTGCTCGGAAACTACAGATATTCCCCTAACAAAGACGATTTATAATCATACATCGATATTCTGTCCAGGCCTTGTTTGTCTGACACTTTACAGCAAAAATATTTCCCCGACTCAGGGATATTTTAAACTACTCAAACAAAAGCGATTAATAATACAGCTGGGTTCTGTCCAAAAACCTATAGATAATCGTTCTAATTTGTAATAACACACAAATCTTATCTTATTTCCATTTTCAGATTTTTTCAAATTAACCATTCATTTTCATCGTGTCATCTCTCTAATTAACCCTTCAATTCCATAACGTCACAATTATACAAAAAAGTAATTTATTTAGTTTCAAGTTTTACTACAATACTTTCAGTTGAAAATACAATAAAAACTCAGACATATGTCATATATTTTGTGGGAAGGTTTCGCTATTTCCATCCAACTGAGAAGAATCAAAACTCAAACGAATCAGAAGAGGGAAAGTTTGACTTCATTTTCTCATATGATATGAGTATTATTTTATCTTTAAGTTTTAATTGCGCAAATCCTATCTGTTTAGTTTTTATTTGAATTGATACATGAATAACTGCACGTAGAAGATATTTAATTGAATTTTTACAAATTTCGATACGATAAGACCAAATTAGGGGTGTCAAAACTTTTTCTTCACGAATGATGAAATGATGGAAGAAAGTTCCCATCTTTCTATATCTTGTTCTTCTCTTAAACTGCACCCGTGACGTCTGCACCATCCTTCACTCTTTCCACATTTCTTCCATGTTCATTTTCCCGATACATTTCTAGTTTTTCTCGATATCATGACAATTATTCCATTATTAGTTTTCATCCCTGTTATTGTTGCCACAGAAGTTAGAAAATTAACTTCAGACTACTATCACTTTTGTAGGTATTCGTATTTGCATACGCCTATTAGAATGTTCATCACCAAGAGATTTTGAAATCGGCAACTCAGGGTGGTGAAAGTGATATCGATATATCCTTCCTTTACGAGAGAAACAAAACCTCTAATGGAGCCAACCACTGATGAGACACCATCAGTATAGATGTCAACATAGTTCCTCCTAGAGAGACCTCTTGTTTCACGATATGAGGACAAAATATAGGATACATCAACTTATTTGCTTGTATCAGACAATGCTTTGCTATAGAAAAAGTTTTCTTGAATTTCACCGTCATTGGCAAATCTTACAAAAGCTACAATGTGACATTTATTGGTAAGATCTGTTGTCTGATCAACGTGGATAGAAGAAGTTCTATCTTTCGGTTTATCTCTAAATCTTTCAAGTGACATATGACAAATCATCTGTTATAACCCACTGAACAACAGGGGTAGCTTGTGCTTTTTTTCAGATCTACTTTTCTTGCTTGTCTAAACTGTTGAGCTCCTGGCAGCAGAGTCCAGAATTTCGTGCCAAGGTCAACGTCGATGATTCGATGCGTTTTTTATTGACAGTTGGAGTAACCCCACGACTAGGACTGGTCGTGTCGACATCCTCTCTTAAATCATTGCTATGGTTGGAAGATGAGCCCTTCTGTTTTCTCGTTGGGAAACAATCGCTAAAGCTTTTAATCAACATTAATCATTTTTTTTCAATTATTGACTGTGATAACGATTATAACTTTAAAAAAATTAAGAAATTAATCGATATCTCAGTGAAAAAGTACATGCTCTAGCCAAAATACTGAAACAAAAATCCATTCCAACTTAACAAATTCGAATTGGGCAATTCAACAGAATTGATGAAATTCTAAAGAAAGGATTAAATGTTACTGCTAAGTCTTTTCAAGATGCGTCTATCATTCATGGTAGTAGTAGCAGATAGAAGAGGAGACGAAAGATGAGGATGGATCATCCTAAGCTACAAGCCAAATCGCCCGGACGCAAAAAATTCCTGAAATGTCCAATTTATAAAGGGTCCATTGACAAAACGGCCAGTAAGCAAAACCGTCCCATGTTTAAAAAAAGACCATGGCAAAAAGGCTAATGCCAACAAAGGCCAATGCCCCCAAAAGAAAGGGTCGATGCCAAAACGACCAGGTTGTACATACAGACACAACATATACACATGCTACATATATATATATATATATATATATATATATATATATATGTACGCGTGCACATGTACGCAGAGTTTATCCTATCCTCAAAGAGCATACCCTCCGAATCATTCATTCACATATGAATTGTTGATATCTGTTGTGGCTGATCTTACTATTCACGCCACACATACACACACATACACACATGTACGTAAAAAATACGTTCGGATATACGCTGTACGTGGTACATACTTAATACATACGCTCATGCACACACATGCAACATAGACATATGCCATATACGTACATGCATACACATCTACAAATATGCACCCTAATCGCATACACATTAGCTACATCTCATGCACAAATGCATGCACATATCTCATATGTACATACATATACTATATACATACACATACACTTACTGCATTCTAACACTCTGCATCCTGACATGTATACTTGCCCACATATGACACATATGCTCACACGTATATGCTATGTATGCACATGCGTAAACATACATGAACACTACATGCAAACACGTGCATAGTGCAACTTACATATACACATAAATACATACCACATACACACATAAATGCATGCACAAGTATATACACACGTACGATCTACATACATACCACATACACAAATGTATACACATACTGCATACATATATGCCACATATATATAGACTACATTCAAACACATGCCTGTATATGAGTTGGTGCGTTCATGTTTGTCTGTAGTAAGTGAGTTTGCATTTCAATGTATGTGCTTACGGGGCATTGGTCTGCGCGTAGTTTGTGTTTGTGTATATGTCTATGCTTCTCTATACATATGTGGTATGTGTTTACATATGTGTCGTGTTTATAGGTATACGTTTGTGGTATGTGTTTATTTGGAATGTGTGTGCATGTCTGTATGTGCATACATAGTATTGTGGAGCATGTAGAGCCTGTGTATGTGTGTCTGCCTTTGTGCAATATCTGTGTGTATATATAGTCTAGAAAGCTTTACAGCTTTAAGCACTAAACATTAAAAAACAATGCAATTTATGTCATTTTCTTCAGTGTTTTTTTTTTCCTGTTTCACTTATATTCTGGTATTATGGTGCAATGTATAAATTGTCGCCAGTTGGAATAATCTCTTGTTTACCATGTTACTGTTTCGGGGATTAAAAAAAACAGTTACATTAACATGGCACTCCAGCAGTGTTGATCTAACACCATTTCCCTTTCTTATTATATAGTTTATGCCTTACATGTTGTTTGTCATTTTATATAAGGTTTTAGGTGTATTATATATTAATATTATTTTATACAACATATCTATTCTTTAAAACACGGCTTACTTACGTAGGTTACCAGAAAACGTTTTCAACAATAAGGGATCATCAAGTATAACAACAGACATGACTCGCTGTTAGAGTCATTTCTATTAAATGTTCACCCATGTGAATATTAAATACATTATGTCGGTTTCAATTTCAGACAGCTTGCTAACCAACATATGGTATCATCTTTAAAAATACTGATTACACAGATAAAACGTTGTTTTGATAAATAGTCTACCAACATTTTGAACTGGAGAATTTAACAATTATTTCCCACTAACCTTGAAGTTATATATATATATATATATATATATATATATATATATATAATATATATATATAACGTTTGCATTTATGACGTATGTGGATACTTATATATGCACATGTTGCATGTGCGTACTTTGTGTGTATATATGTATAAATTGGCTCTTTTTGGATTGATTGCTCTTGCATTTTTGGGTGTTTTTAACAAGATTCCCCGAAAGCCAATCAGCGGCAACAAGTAAGAAGCCAGATAAAGGTGAAAAAGAAATCCAAGCGACACCAGAGAAGTGATTCTATTGGATTTGCTGGGGTAGTTTGAGGCACTTGTACATATACGTGTACGTTTATATATGCATATGTGTCACACACACACACACACACACACACACACATATATATATATATATAGCCCTCTCAGCATTGGCCCATTTTGCATTATTTAACTGCATTGGCCATTCATGCATTGGCCCTTTTTTTTTGCATAGGACGTTTTCAAGTTCCGAAAACTCAGATCAGCGATAACAAATAAGTAGCCAATTCATTACAAGAAACTAAATTTCACTTGTTACCATATTAATGCCAGCAAGTAGTATTTATGAAAGACTTGTTTGTTGTACAGTCTGCAAGATAAGGAACCTAATTTTAAACCAAAAGTGACATTCTGAAGTATTCTTTCTTTTATTATAGAGTCACAACTATTTAGAGTTTTCTAATTATACTATATGAGATAAAATTCGGTTTGTGTTAGAACTATTCCTTGTCAAAACTGCAATCATTGTGCTTGCTCTTTAGAAAGATGTAAGGTTATCTTCCTTGGCAATTTGTGTGGAGCACAATTCAACAATACTTTAAAAAAATTGTAGTTGTTTTCACTCTTTCTTTAAGTCATTCAATCTTTTGTTGATTCACTGTTCCTCAGGGGATGTTCACTGTGTACAAGGGTTGGATCACAGTTGATCAGATATAATTAAAAAAACGAACAAGTGCCTGACAGTTGCTAATTCATAGAGATATTACTCTCTTATCTTAATATAAACTTCTCCAAAGCCAAAAGAGTTGATCTTACTGTTTTTACCCAAATATATTAATAAGATTCAGCTTACCTACTATTATTTCTTTTCGGTTTCGATGTAGTTGTGGGCACTTTTGGGGTGCTGTTTTTTCAATATTTGTATAAATGCTAGCTATAATCATATATTTCCTCTTATTATATTATATATAAACATATATCATAATGAACCAAATATCCGTATGGGACAGTCTATCGCAAAAACGATTCAACATGACACCACGAAATTTTCTGTGTGTAACAATGTGAAACATAGGTAGACTTTTGGTCAGTTTGTTTTTGAAAACCACCTTGTCCACCCGAAATGTTTAAATTTGGTATCATAGTTAGTGTCTTCTTTCAGAATCTCAAAGTTCTTCTCCTTTCGTCATCAGGGAATTTTTTAGACTCTATTTTCCAAAATGGTTTGCCGATCTTATCTCCTTGAGTTGTTTCGGGGCCTAAAAGCCCAATTCTTGTACAGATGATATGATATATCGTTGGAAAGGAAATGTTCTCAGCTTTTTAATAGTCTATCACGTCAATTTGTATCTGTTGTGAAAAATAGATAGACAGGCAAAAACTTGATGATAGTTATTCCAGCACGTACATTGATATGCAGATATTTCAAGAACCCTCTACAGAAGGCATGATATGTAGTTGGGGAGAAAATTTCATCAGCTTCTTAACGGTGTATTTTGTAAGTTTGTATCCGTTATGAGAGAGATGTTAGGGCCAAAATTGTGAAGGTTGGTATTCCCGCATAAACTTTTATTAGTCTACAGGAAACTTGAGACTCTCATTTAGGGGTGGGGGATTGAATCTTGACAATCAGAATAAATGATATAAAACTATCCAGATTATAAAGATGTTTTCAGTTTGTTTTCGAACTTTGAGTGCGGTCGTTTTGAAATTCGAATTGGACAACTGTGAATGTACATTTCCACTTACAGAGATTCGTTGGGCACATCTAAAAATGTAGAAGTAGTGGAAGGGTTAGACAATTAGAATGTAAAAAGATGGTCTATGACGATGGAGAGAGAGAGAGAGAGAGAGAGAGAGAGAGAGAGAGAGAGAGAGAGAGAGAGAGAGTGAGACACGGTCGCCTTGCAAGAATTGCAAGCAATTCGGATGAAAAATAATACATGACTGAATTCAAGATTTTTATTTCTAGTCAGCCAGGATCACAGTTGTGCTCCCAAGTGGCAAAAACCCAAAAATATTTCAGCAATTATTATTTCTATTTCTTCAAAGTTTCTGCACAGCCAGAAGAACGTCGTTAAAAAAGTTCTGTAGCAGCAACTGACTCCTTCTTAATGAATGTAAAAAGAGATAAACTTTTGTGTTATATTATGGTGGCTCAACCGTAGGTAATCTAAGGTGAAGCAAAGTTATATCCGATGAGTAAGAGAAATATGGTACACATCTACAGCCCTCTGCCACCATGATCGTAGGTGTATGAGACGGGGTAGAGGTGACAATTATCCCGCCCCCATCCCAATAATGGGGGAAAGTTCAGGTAAAACAAGAAGAAAAATCGAGAAGAGAATGCAAAAAGATTAACAATTTAACAGTGGTGGCAAATTAGAAAAGTTAATTAAAATTCATATTTATTTATTCTTAGTCATATCACAACTAGTATACCAATGCTGTCAAAAATAACGACAAATATGAAATTGATATATTATAAAGAAGTGCGTCTCCATTGACTAGTGAAATGTCTAAGTCAAATACATTCGATTTAGACAGTGGGTCCTTTCTGCGTGATGGAGTGGGGAAGTTGTTCTCAACTTTAAGTAACATTTGTGGCTTATCGTTGCAGGTCGGATGCGTCTTTCTTTATTCCCTTAAGGGTTTACTGAAAGAAATGTTTTATCACTCTTTGGAAATATCGTCTAGATTTACGTGATTCCATATTTCTCTTCCCCAGAAATTTCGGTGAAGAAGGTTTGTTTAATTAGACTTTTCTGAGATCGTCAGAGAGATAGTTTCTATAATTTGTAATAATGTAATATATTTCCTACATCCTAGAAATAACTGAAGAATGTAGATGTTTCAACATGTTCTAAGATATTTTGAAAATAGATATTAGATCTAAAACTGAAAATAAAGTTGGAAGAACTAACAAAAAAAAACACAAAAAAAACAACAACAACAATATACAGTGACGAAATGCGTGACGAAACGTTTTTCTTACCAGTGCGGCAGAAATTTTGAAATACGTCCTCAATGGATGTAAAATTATTTTAATTTTTTTCATCTTCATAGATGTGTTCTTTTGCAATTCTGACTCACCTTTTCACTTAAAATTATATCTATATTCATACGATGAACACATCAACAAAAGCTCAATGACCTTGCAATTACAGAAATTCGAAGATAATATCACAAACTGTCCTTTTAAGAACTCTAAACCCGTACCGAAAGGCAATATACTTAAAACTGTTATATGTTCTTAGTGCAAACATAATTCGATTGATTCATTCATTACTTTACGTACTTTTGTAGTAATATGGTGAATAACTTAATTGAAACTGTTCAAGCAATCTTTCGATTTAAAGTTCTTTTCTCGTAAGATAAGTTTTTTAGTTTCGTATCTTTATGTCACCGATGCCATCATCGAAATCAAAGACTCATTTTTCATATTTATTTCGATGTTGCGTTAATCTATGACCACAGTCCTTATATTTTTCATATTCTAATAGAAATAATTTTAAATAATTTTAAAACATGTACCCAACAACATCTTTGGGAAAAATATGCAAATATGAAAAATATGCATCAAATGTACAATCACAGAGAAAATCTCGTTCGAAGTGTTCATGTCAGTTACATCAACTTCTACACTAGTGCCTGGAAAACCGCAGCAGACCCCGAGTGCATTTTTTGAAACATTTTGCAAAGAATCTTTCAGATAAAGAAGTGGTGATAATGGTGATATATCTGTAACTTACAAGATATTGCCAAAAGAAATCGGGTTTCATCTGAGCCTGATTCTTTCAAATCTGGAAACATTTTTAGTGACGAAAATGATGAGGTGAATGTGACCCATGAATCTTCATTGGCTCTGCAGATCAATGTGTCTGAAACTGAGCCAAATCAGCCAATTTTGACTCAATATAGACCAAATATTTTTGGTAAGGAGTCTACTTTGAGAGATTTGAAAGAGTGGATGATTAGATCTTTATAATAAGCTTACCTAAAATATTGTCAAATGTCAAGCTTTGCATTACCGTTGTAGTAGTAACAATTTTACTTTCGAAAACTGGAAAGAGATACATTGGCTCACAAAGCAAGTGAAAAGTGCTTGTCAAGCAGGCTATGATGAAATGGATAGACTATCGAGAGAATGCAAAGCACGAGCAATTAGTATTAGGCCAGTAAAATACTGTACACAAGCAGCAAGTTATTATTGTTGTGGCAGTTTTTTGGTACTTCTGCATCTTCGGCTAAGGATATTCTTTGGCCAGATGAAAAACTGAAAAGACTGCTAGATGCACAAATGTGGGGGAGCTCACCTATTGTCCAAAACGAATTCTTGATATTATGGCTGATGCAGCATAGCAAATGACGTGGAAATGCGTTCAGGATATTCTATAGTCGTAAATAGAACATCAGACATCAACAGGATTGTGCAAGTGGCAATGTTCTAAGATTCACTATTGAAGGAGAAACCAGGAAGTCTTCCATCGAATTTCATCCAACGCCTTCTACTGAAGGAAGTATTCTCCGTGAGTTGGTTGAAAATATACTTCCTGCGACATTGTCTTCTGTAGAGTCCTCCTCCAGTGGCCTGATGAATGAAGACATATTTGAGGAATTCAATAGGTCAAATGCATCCAAACAGTGTGGCATTACGAAATATTGAACAGGAGTATAACATGTCTGCTTGTGAAAATATGGTCATAATAATGTAAATTTTTGCTGCTCAAAAGGCAGAAAACGATACTTCTTTCAAGTTGCTTGTTGTGTGATTCGTACTACCTGTGTATTATCAATTTATGAAGTGATATTTCATTAGAAATTAGCTTTTGAGTGCACACCCCTCCAAGCCAAAGAATTCCCATGCGCCTAAGACCATAATAGTAGTTATGGAATATAATAACTGAGGTAAGAGGTATTAGATAGTACACCTGAATGAGGCCGTAGAATGGATCGACCGAAACGTAGTATTAACAACACAAGAAAAAGGAGTTCAAACTGTGAATGTTAATGACTCCTTACAAGACTATAAATGGGTATTTGGTTGTTACACATAAAATGTTCCTGGAGAATAATGCAAGAAGTGAAAGATTCAGTGGCGTATTCAAACCTTTTGAAGATTCGATGTAAATAGAGATATGATTCGTTATTATCAGAGGTTTTTGCGGAATGATGTCGACTCAATATGTTCGACTAATTTTACAATCTGAGTACAATTCCAAATTAGGACATAATGCTGTTCAAGCTGCTGATAATATTGACGAAGTATTCAGAGTGAACTGTGCAAACTGTTCAGTGTTGGTCAATAGATTTTGATCTAGAAATATCAACATCATCAGTTTTTATCGTCCGTCGTTAGACATAGACCTTCCCTAGGATTCTCCACTCCTCTCTATCGTGGGTGTCACTGAGCCAATATTTTCTGAACCTGTACAGTTCGTGTTACCATCTCATAATATGCTGGTATCGGTTCTGCATTTGATTTTTGGGGATCAATGTTGTGAGTCGCGAAGTCTATCGCGAAGTCTACCATTTTTGCAGCATAACCGGCCCACTACCATTTGAGTTTCCTAATGGTTTGATGACGTCTAATGATGTCTCAGGCTCCTGTTTTTTTACGTATTACATAGCGCTGTCTTGGCTCTCCATGTGAACATGCTTCTCTTATGTACATGTTGCATGGTTTTCAGTTGGCAGGTCAGTCTCTTGGTTACGTTCCATGTTTCAGCTCCGTGGGTGACAATTGAGAGGATAGTTGTATACCCTTCTTTTCAGAACTAATGGGGTTTTCTTGTTCTTAAAGGTTGACATTTCTCTATCGAAGGCTTGTCATCTTAAGGTGATTTTTTGTTTGATTTGAGGATTTCATAGAGATTTGTTGTCTTAGGTAGACGTAGTGATCTACTTTCTCCAGTTCAGCATTTTCGATTTTGATCGCTCTGTGTTTATTTTTGACATATTTTTGTATATGACCTTTGTTTTGCCGAAGTTCATGTCAAGGCCTCTCGCTTTCTTCCATTTGTTCGTGTACCATTAGTTGGAGGTTCTGGAGGTTCTCTGCAATAAGGTCGATGTCTGAAAATCTTACTCAAGTACTCGCCGTTTATTGTTCCTTTTGTTTTCCCAGTCTAAGTTTCTGACGTTTATCTCAAGGCAGGCTGAAAAGAGTTTGGGTGAGCTGGTATCACCTTGCATTACCTCTTTTCGGAGCTGAAAGGACCCTTATTTATTCAGCCTTATGAAGGAGATATATATGTTGCAATACGCTGACATAATCTCAAGAGAAGCCCAACCTTCTTCATGATCAACGACCTGAAGAACCAACGACCTACGAACAGTGGTAAGCACACTCTGGAAACTTCAGGGATCCTGATAACCACACGATATGAAAAAAAAAATTCTAAATGAGTTTCCATGAAATTCCGTGGAGGGATGGATATAAGCTACTAGAAAACTGGTTGACTTTTGGAGAGGATTCATGCATAATTGTCTTCGTAGTTTCATATCCAAAACACATGATGTGGCCATTATTGCATATTTGTTCACTGGATATTTCCAAAAGTATTATATTTTTTTACTTGGTAGAAATAATTCAAAAATTTTCTTGAATTTTATCATTTTAATCTTTATTTTTTGTGATATTTGATGAATATCTTCAACGTAAAAATGCATTTAATTACAAAAAAATACCAGACAATTATTTCTTTGTATCATCATCTATTGAATCAATAATGATTAAGTATCACCTACCACTCATCTATCTGTCAACTAAAATGGTTGATGGGTCGGCTATTGGAGTAAGAAAGAGGTGGCAAAATGTATAGGCGAATCCAGGATGTTTTTTCCTGACCGAGAGATTTTTTCCGTTTATTTTTCGAAAGGTCATTGCAAATGACACAATGAATTTTAATGTAATTCAGTGGAGGGTTGAACTACAGGCTACGAGAGAGACGATTCAATTTTTTAGTGGATCAATGCACAGTTATCTCCCTTACGTTGTTGTGAGAAGTCCTAACTGCATATTTCCGGCAGAATTTCATGTTTGACCACGAGATATCTTTTTGTCAATGAATTTCTTTGAAATTCTGTGGGAGGACAGACAATAGTCTTCGGAAGAACTGATCAAATTTTGAGTAGATCCATGCATAATTATCTCTGAATGACTGACATTTTTGCGTTTTCTATCACTTTGATGTATATGCCTAAAAGTTATCGATAGATTTCGACTTCATTTTGTGGAAGAGTGGACAATAGGCTATGAGATAACTGATCAAATTTTGAAGCGGATCCATCCCCTACGCCTTACTTATAAGTCCGAATCACGTAATACCACCAAATTTCATGCTTGTCCAGATGCTATGTTCAGATAGATTCATTGATTAAAGGATATTGCCTGGTAAAACATTAAATTCTGCCGAAAATATGTGGTTTGGACATGTAGGGGAATAATTGTGCATGGATCGACTAAAGAATCGTCTCTCTCGTAGCCAATAGGACACACTTCCGCTGAATTTCATAAAAAATTATTGCGATCTTTTTGAGATACAGAAGTGTGATTAAAAAAAAGGAAAGTATCTCTCAATCTAATAATAATGTGTGGAAGGGTAATATGCCACAAAAAAAAATTGATTGAAATGTGAGACGGATCCGTGCAGAGTTACTCTTCCTGACAATGGCGTTGGCAGAGGTATGCGTATTTCGAGTGCTTTTAATCTTGTTTATGTATTGCCTTTGAGTTCCAAGTTACCACGCATGTCCGGAAATTTCAACTTCTTACGAATGTTATCAGAGAAAACACTCAATTCCGCCATCTTCCCTCCACTAGAACTCAGCAAATGTTGTAAAAAAAAAAAAAACAACAAACAGAAAAATAAAAACAAAATAAAAGGAAGAAGAAAAAACATTGTTACTATCAGCTATAAGTTGCATAGTATACTTGATTACATATTTTATTTTGGTAAGCTGTGCCGGTTTTTCGTAGAATTTCCTTTATCGTTAATATTCTGTTGAACTTTTAGATGTACATATTTATTTAACTCTATTTACCAAGTTGAAAAGACGTATATGCTTGGTCGTGTCACTTCGTCAGTTGGTTTTTCGTTTATTTATTCGATCGTCCGTCCACACGATATTTCCGAAAGTAATCAATGAATTTCAAAGACATTTTGTGGGAAAGTGGGCAATGGGACAAGTTAGAGATGGTAAAATCCAGGATTTTTTTTTTCCTGATTGAAAGATACATTTCCAGTTTGTTTTGTTTTTTCAATTATATTAATGCGAACGCCCATGACATCCCACACGATATCTCAAAACATTCTCAATGAATTTCCATGAAATTCCGTACAGGGGTGGAAATAGGCTATTAGAGAACTGGTTGAATTTTGGAGAGGATTCATGCACAACTATCTCCCCTACCTGGTAGTTTTATATCCAAACCACATAATATGGCCATATTTCATATTTGTTCACTGATTATCTCCAAAAGTATTTTTTTTTTACTTAGTAGAAATAATTTTGAAATTTTCTTAAATTTCGTTTTTTTAATTTTCATTATTTGTGATATTTATTGAAAATCTTCAACATGAAAATGCATTTAATTATAAAAGTTACAAAACGATTATACTTTCATCTCATCATTTACTGAATCAATGATGATTAACTATCATCCACCATTTTATAATGTTCAAGTGGAGTAACTCGCATTGACTATTTGCGGGATACATTATGATAAATTATAGTCAATCTGCTTGCCCTGCGTTTATAACCGAATATCATGCAAGAATCTCAAATTTAAATCTATCCATACACACTTATCTTCCCTGTGTAGTGCCCCCTATACTTTTAGTTGGGAATTAAGTACGAAACTCTTCTTTTAGCTAGATATCCAAAACGTCACTTCCTCTGACGACCCATATAAAAGCCCTAGACGCACATGGTCCAATGCTCACTAGCTCCAGCACCACTAGCTGGGTACACTTCTAGCCCCGGCCTTTATGGCCGGCCACACTCTTTCCTTCTCTCTAAGATCGTTACCATTTCGCCAACCCACTGACCGATCCGATCTTAACCATCATCATCACTTCGGGAAACACGCATGTTCTGTGTCTTTCATAGTCTGTTCGTCGAGAGTCTAACAGCGTCTGATAATAGCCCCCAAGTTAACTCACTTACTTAGAAGTAAGGCTCGCACACTGAACTCGGTTTCCACGTAACCATACTGAATCCACGCGTACAAACAACCCCGCTACAACTCTGACGCCAGCACTATCAAGATAAGAAAGCTCCCACCTTTTACTATCTCTTCTCCTAACATTACTTCTCTCAATCGATTGTGTTAATGTTATCTTTACATGTACCTCATCTTTATTCTTGTATTAAACGTACGTCTCTTGTCTGTAGATTCCACCACGAAAGAGAGACTACATCCTATACTTGCATTATAGCTTTTTCCACATTACCCAATAGCCCCTAAAGGGTCGGATGAATTTTTTAATGAACTTCTGTGGAAGGGATAAGGAGGAAGTGATTCAATCTTGGGGTCCAATCCATGTGCAGTTATCTGCATTGTAGCCTGAGGTTAAATTTCCCTTAAAAAAAGATGGATCTCTCTTTTGGGCCTGGGTCCCGTTTAGACCTTCCGCTGAAACTACCTGAAACTCTGCCTGTGAGGCTAGTTCTAGCCAGCACTTCATCATCATTATCTTCATCAGCCTGTTAATGTCCGTCGTTGGACGTAGACCTTCCCCAAGATTCGCGTTGCCTCTCTGTCATGGGCATCGCGGAGCTTGTACTTTCTGAGTATAACTAGCTCATCATGCCATTTTACATTCTGTCAGCCACAGCCTCGCACCTGATCCCTGGGGATTCACATTGTGAGTCGTGATGTCCAGCAGTTGTCTAATATTCTTGCAACATGTCCAGCTCATTGCCAATTCAGTTTTCTAACAGTTTCTATTATGTCTTGGACTCCTGTTCTTTCTCTGATATACTGTATTGTCTTATGATCTCTCCATGTGAGGTTGAGCCTAATTCTCTCATGTGCACGTTGCATCGTTCTCAGATTGAGGGTCAATCTCTTGGTTAGGTTCCTTATTTCAGCTTCATAGGTGACTATCGGTAGGATACATTGGTTGTAATACCGTTCTTTTTAGGGCTAATGGGATTTTCTTGGTCTTGAAAGTCGAGATTGCTCCACCGAAACTTCGCCAACTCACTGCGATTCTTTGCTTTATTTCTTCTTTTGATGACCTCAAGGAAACTCGCTGTTCTAGTAGATGTAGTGGTCTACTTCCTCCAGCTCTGCATTTTCGATTTCGATCGTTGTATCTTTGTCCCCAACATGTCTGTCGTACGTGGCATTTGTTTTGCTGAAGTTCCTGTGGAGGCTAACTTTCTTGCTTCATTTAGTTTGTCTAACATTATTTGGAGATCATGAAGATGTTATCAACAAATCTATGGAGAATGGAATGGGCGCCAAGTATGAACTTAGACATGCATTGATGAAACAAAGACATACAAATATTGTGGCCCGACAAAAGACATACGTTCAATACAAGAATGAAGAATGAAGATGAGGTGCATGTAAGGATAAGATAAATACGATCGATCGTGAGAAGCAATGTTGAAAAAAGAGATAGCGAAAGGTGGGAGCTTTCTTGCCTTGATTGTACTGGCGTCGGAGTTGGGGTGGAGTTGGGGCAGAGTCGTCTGAAACGTTTGATTTCCATATGGCTTGGATCGCTCCAAGATAATATGCGGGATCTGGGTTCAGTATGCGAGCCATGCTGCCAAGTAAGTGAGTTAACTTAGGGGCTATTCTCAGATGCTGATAGACTCTCGACGGAAAGACCATGGAAGACAGAAAACATGGAGTTTTATCTATGCATGTTTCCCGAAGTAAAGAAGTTCAGGAAAGATCATCGTGACCATCGGCTAGTAAAAGACGCTTTGCTATTTCATTCATTAGAGTGAGAGGTGATACACGTTTGGAGCATGTGGTGATGACGCAGTGGCGTAACCGCGTAGTTGTGCGTATGCGTGAGGCTCGATATCGAAGTTAGTCCAGAGATAGGTCACGAAGGAAGAATGGTTAAGATCGAATCGGCCAGTGGGTCGGCGAAATGATAACGATCATAGGGAGAAGGAAAGAGTCAGGAAGAGTAGCCGGCTGTAAAGGCTAGGGCCAGAGGCAAGACCAGCAAGGGATGCTGGTACCAATGAGTATTGGACCGTGTGCGTCCAGGGGTTTTATAGGGGTTATCGGAGGAAGTGACGTTTTCAATGTCTATCTTAAAGAAGGGTTTCGTATTTAATTCCTAACTAAAAGAATAGGGGGCGCTACACGTTGATTTTTTTTCATCTGACTTCATATTCTGACACTTTTGGGGAGTTTGATTTTCACCTTAGTCATTTCCTTTGTATAACCTCGCTATATCAGAGGTGCGAACTGCATTATATCGGGTGGCGTGTCTTTGATTTGTACTATATATGACAGTAGAAAACTCTGCCCCATATAAAGCATGCCCTCTTAAGTTTATTGCCCACTCCTCCACGAAATGTCACTGGAATTCATTGGCGATATTGTGCTGTACACATACGAGACCAAATTTTGAGAAATTGTTATCAGAATATGAATTCTGGTAAGAATCATCGTAAACAATGTTACTAGAATAGGTCAGGATCAACTTTCTTAAAAGTGTTATCAGAATATGCTTAGGTGAGAAAAGGCGTTGTCAGAATATGAAATAAGATTTTTTAAAAATCAACGTAAAATATCAATAGAATGTGCAAGGAAATGACCTTCAATAAAAAGTAGAATAATCACAAGTATAAGAGAAAAGAAAAAAACTTCCCAAAGCTAGTGTCACTCCCCAGTGTTATCAAAATATGATGGCTTGTTGACAAATATTATTAGAATATTAGGGTAGGTAAATGAAACTTCCAAAAATGTCACCACAATATCAGCTCAGGTAAATTCTGGGTGATTCCATCCGTTAAATTATGCTTTAGTAGGTCTTATCAATTCACTGTAATATTAAAATGCGAGACAAAACCTTGATTTTACGGTCAAGATTATGGTGTTAAAAAAGTTTTTTAATGTCAAAAAGAAAATATCAAGACGTCTCCCTATATAGCGCGGCCTGCGATATTGTACAAATTAAAGATACATTTATTGCATTTACACAGGCTTCCCCCAATATAGCACAGTTACTATGATGTACAAACCAGAGACAAAAATATCAAATTGGCTCAGGTACTCCCGATATAACGCAGTTCATGATATTGTACCAATCAAAGTTACATTTATAACATTGGTACAGGTGTCACCCGATATAATGCAGTTTAACGACAGTGTGTTTGCTTGCGTGTTCCAGCATTCCTGGCCGTACCGTTTTGTCTATAAACTTGAAAATTAGCATCTTCACTCTACTAAACCCTTTATAAAAATGTTTTAGATTTTTGGAAAAAAAGCTTTTTGACCGGGGCCTTATTTTGACGGGCATAGTTAATTTGATAATCTCTAGAATGTAGATATTTCTAGAGACTTTTCACTCCAAGATGTTTGCAGTAGAAAATGCTGATGATGTCATAAATAGAATTTAATTTGGCCATATTCTTCAAAAGAACTTTTTGTATGACTTCAAATTCCAATGCTACTAATGTTTAATTATCGACAATGACGGCTAGTTGATGTTTTAAAAAATATTTAGTGTTACTTTTTCATTACACTATTAGAAGAAAAGAGGATAATGTTGAAAAACGGCGGGCTAATGTAAAAGGGGCATTGGGCAAAAGTAAAAAGGAGTACATTTGTAAAAAGAGGTTAATATTAACAAAAGGATCAGAGGAAGACTAAAGTAAAAAAAAAAGGGGCATTTATGTTCGAAAATAAGTACGGCTAATTTTCAAAAGATTTTGGTTAATGTAACATTTAAAGATAGAAAAAATTGAAAGAAGCGATACAATGTCAAAAATGAAGGAGGGGTAATGTTTAGAAAAAAGGGTATACTGTTAGGAAAAAGAGGACTAATGTTAAAAGGGAGGCTGATGTAAAAAAAAAGGGGGGGGAAATATTGGGAAAATAAAGTCCATGAATTGACACCTAAAAAACACACAATTTCCCTCGATCGTCAAAAGAAAGGGAAAGTTCCCCTTCCATTTTGACTGCTTGGATTGAAAATGAAATTTTCCTCAACAATTGGAAAAAAATATTCCCTTGAATTTCGACCTTTAAACCAGGGAAAAAATTGAACCCTAAAAGAGAAAATTAATCCATATCGATTGAGACCCCTAAAAGTTAGAAAAAAAGGAAAATTCCACTTAATTTTGAACCCTATAAATGTAACTAAATGTTCCCTCACGATTTTGACCTCTAAAAGAGAAAAAACTTGATTTGACCCCGAAAAATGAGAAAGAAATTCCTGTTCATTTTTGACACTTATGAAAATCGAATCTTCTAAGATTTAGACGCCTAAAAGTGAAAAAAATATTTTCTTTAGTTGTCAAACATAAAAAATTTAAAAAAAAGAAATCTTCCCCTTAGGTTTTGACCCCTAAAAGTGAAAAATAATTTCTCGTCGATTTGGACTCCCTAAAGAAGAAATATTTCCCACCTCAATTTTGGCCCTTAAAAATTGAAAAAAAAAAAATACCCTCGAATCTGACACTGGACAGCGGTAACAAATCTCCTCCCTCAATTTTTGCCTTAAAATTGATTAAAAAAAATCCCATCGATATACAAGTAAGAGAAATTACCCCTAACCGAATAGAAATCTCCTTCGATTTAGACCCCTAAAATTGAAAAAAAAAAAGTTTTCACTCTATTTTGACCGCTAAAAATGTAAGTAAAAGCCCCCCTGGTGTTTTACCCCTGAAAGAGGGAAAATAATTCCTACGATTTTTCACACCCAAAAGCGAAAAACGAAAGTTCTTTTTCAATTTTCGGGGACAAATGATTTTGATGCCCGAAAATGAAAAATTTCACTTGAATTCCAACTCCTGAAATAGAAATTCTCCTCGATATAAATCTCTAAAAGTTAAACAAAATATTGACTTAATTCTGACCCAATAAAAATATGTACTTTCCCTCGATTTTGACCCCTAAAAGAGGGGACGAAGATTTTGATACAGAAAATTTGAAAAAAAAATTTTCACCCTTAAAATAAGATAAAAAGTTTCCATAGATTTTGACACCTTGAAGTGAGAAGAAAAGATCTGCTTCAATGTAGTCCCTACCAAACTAAAATAGTACAATCAGAGACATTTACTATATTGTTATAGGCGTCTGCCGATATAGCGTAGTTTGCGATTGTGTACATAGTGTGGTTAACGATATGCACATATCAAAGGCATTTGATGCATTCATACGCCCCCCCCCCGAAGTAGGATAGTTCGCAATATTGTACAAATCAAAGACACATTTATTACATTGGTACCAATGTCTACCAATAGAGCGCAATTTGCAATATTGTACAAAGACATTAAATTGTGCAAAGACATTAAATTGGTATAGGCGTCCTCTGATAGAGCGCTGTTTGCGATAGAGTACAAATCAAAGACACATCTATAGCAGTGGTACAGGCATTATTTAATACACCACGATTCGTGAGATTTTGTTAAATACATATTTATGACATTGGTACAGGCATCCTCTTATATAGTGCAGTTCCCGATGTTGTATAATATTTACGTTTATTTCATTGGTACAGGAGTCCGCAGATATCGTGCAGTTAAGGATATTGTACTAATTCATTGCATTGGTAGAGGCAAGCCCTATATAGTGCGGTTAACGATATTTATCATACTGACCCAGGCATCCAACAATATAGCTCAGTTCGCGATATTGTACAAATCCGAAATTCTATTTATTACATTGGTATTGATGTCCCCCGATATAACGTGGTTCACTATATTGTACGTGTCAAATAAGCATTTATTACATTGATACAGGCGTCTGCTACGGTACTACTGATTAGAGGAAAGTTTAATTTTCACAAAAAAAAATTCTACGAAAACCTGTCGTAGGTCATTTGGAACAACCAGAGTTTGGATTTCGAATGGAGTTTTTTTAAATTTTTTTTATTGAAGCTTATGCAAAGTGTAAGTAATTGGGACTGAACTAATTAACAGACAATGTTAAACGTCTTATCTCACCTAATGAGAAAAGGAATGTATCTTTTTCTTGGAGATATATCGGTTAACTTGGCTGTTTTACATTGTCAACAATAAACCAATTTTTGTTCCTCTTACATCACCGGTACGTCATCGTTGGGGTTAAGGTTCGTGTGTTTGTAACGCACCCTCTTACACAATGAGACGTTCCAATCAAACCCTACATCAGCGGGTCTTCAATTTCCGCTGGATCAGTCTGTAGGAAGGGGGAAACGACCGAACGGCGCGAGGGTACATTTCTTAAATTGGTGAAGCTTGGTTCGTGACATTGTGTAAACCAAAGGCACATTTATTAAATTGGTACAGATGACCCCCGATATAGTGCAATTCGAGATATTGTACTAATCAAAGACATCCATTACATTGGTACTTACGTCCCCGATATAGTGTAGTTAGCGATATTATACAAATCAAGTATACCTTTATTACATTGGCACAAGTGTTTTCCGATGTAGGACAGTTTGCGATAACGTACAAAGTGAAGACACATTTATTTCATCAGTACAGGCGTCTCCTGATTTAGTGCAATTAACGATATTGAACAAATCAAAGACATTTATCACATTGGTTGGGCATCCACCGATATAGCATTGTATAAATCAATGACAAATCACACATGACATTACATTGTTACAGGCATTTCGACCGCTAAAAGCGGAAAAAAAATCTTTCACCTCAAAAAGTAGAAAAAAAATCCCTCACATTTTGTCCCCTGATAGAAGAAAGAAATTACCTCTCATTTGGACGTCTCCTAGTGACCCCCACCCCCGATTCTGACCTCTAAAATGAAAAATCTCTCCCCCCCCCCATTTAGACCTCTGAATGTAATAAAAGAATTCCCTTTGATTTCGACCCCTGAAAGTGGAAAGACAAACTTCCCCTTGTTTTTGACCTGCAAAAGTGAAAAAAAACTTCCCTTCATCCTCATGTTCACCCCTAATAGTAAGAGAAATTTCCTTGGATTCTGAACCCTGGAAGGAAAAATCCCACTTCTGCTTTGGCCCCTGAATGTAAAAAAAAAAGTCCTGTCGATATTGACACATGAAAGTGGAAAAAAATCCCTTGTCCTAACAGTGGGGAGAATCACCTCTTAATTAAAAGGTGATTATCTTCACTTTTAGGACCGCTAAAATGACAAAAAAAATCTTGATTATGACCCTAAAAGTAAAAAAAAATTCCTTCAGATTTCAACCCTAAAAAGTAAAATACCCCCCCACCATTTTGATCCCTAAATGGACTAATATCTCCTGCCTCGAAAAAAAAAAAAAAAAGACAAGAAAAGAAAAAAAAATCTCCGATTTTGATCTCTAAGGGAGAAATGAAAAAAGAAATTCCCCCAAGATTTCGACCCTTGAAAGTGGAAAATTTCTACCATGTGATCGGCATAACCTCTGATCCCCAAATTTCGTGTTCTAGAAAAATGTACTTTCATCGTACTACATCAAAACATGGACCAAATACTGCTTTTTAAGGCATCCATGTACAATCATTAAATATCGGGATAATGTTTTTGTGCTTTCTAAATAAAGAATGCAGTCTACATCACATTTTTATCTTTAATTACGTCAATTTATCATTGATGAATAATCATATAAACTGACCCCCCCCTCCGATTTGAAAACCCCTAAAAACATATTTTGGGGGTGGTTTTTGAAAACACATTTGCTTAAAACACTCCCCTCAAAGAGTTTTATGGATTTATATCAGCAGTATTTGTTGCAGGTGAGTGCAGACAGACTGACTTTTGGTGAATTATAATAAAATTTGTCGAGGTATCCCCGATATAGCACAGTTCGGGATATTGTACTCATCAATGATACGTTTATTACCTTGGAAGAGGCGACCCTCGATATTGCACAGTTAGCGATATTTCAAAAATAAAATAACAAATTTATTACATTGGTACTGGCCTCCCTCGTCATAGCACAGTTCAATATATTGTACAAATCAAAGATACATTTATTCGATCGGTAAAGGCACTCCCATATACCGCAGATTGTGATGTTGTACAAAACAAAGACATATTTATTACATCGGTAAAGGTGTCCCCTGATATAGTGCAGCTTGAGACATTTGTTACATTTGTACAGACGTCCCCGATATAGTGCAGTCAACGATGGTGTACAAGTCAAAGACATATTTACTACATTGATACAGGCGCCCCCGATATAGCGTGGTTAGCGACATTGTACAAATCAAAGTCATATTTATTATGTTGGTTCAGGCGTCCCCATTATAGCGCAGTTCACAATATTGTACAAATCAAAGAGACATGTATTACATCGGTAGAGGTATTCCCCTATATAGTGCAGTTTGTGATATTTATCACATTGGCACATGTGCCCCCCTCAACATAGAGTGGTTTGCTATACAGTTGAAATCGAAGATACATTCATTACATTGGTGGAGGTAACCCCATACACTGCGGTTTATGATGTTGTACAAATCAAAGACACATCTAATACATTGGCATTGGCGTCTCCAGATATAGCGTAGTTTTCCATATTCTATAAATCAAAGAAACATTTATTACATTGGCGCTGTTCGTGATATTGTACAAATGTTTGTATAGAGGATGTTGAGCGATCCAACAAAATATTGATGAAAGTCACAATCGGAAATTGAAGAGAAAAACAGGGTGTTACTTCTCAAAAAGTTTTCATAATCATATGGGCAGCAGTCCAGAGAAATTTTTGCTCTTTCTTGGTAGTTTAGCGAGTGAGAGCGGGCGAGGGTGTTCGTATCTGTGTAAGTGAGTCTGGTTTGGTCTGGAAATAAAAAGAGTCTGCGTGGGGTAGAGATCAGAGGGTGTTTGTCTCTTGTCTCTCAAGGTGTTGGGCTTGGGTAGGAGAGCGTTTTTTTTTTTCTTTTTTAGAAAAGAGAATTGGTGTGTAGCATTTGATAGATAGGTGTTGATAAAAGTGGGCACGGTGGAAATAGTTTGTGTTGTTTATCTTTTTAATCTTTTTGATTGATGGTGGGTGAAACTTCTTTTTTACCATTTTAGTTCCGACTCCATTCTCTCACTGCCCTTCTTGCTTCAACAAACCTAACAGCCACAGAGACAGGAAACAAAACACCTTCTGAACCCTCCTCTCACAGACCCTTCTTATTTTAGAACAAACTTGACTCTCACCTACACAGATACAATCATTTCCCCTTTTCATATGATTTGCGGTAGCAGGGGGTTAAATTACTTTAAATTACGTAAGATCAAAGCTGACCTCCAAACTTCTGTTAGGACCCCATCTGGTAAACAAATGCATTTTTCTCTGTATATTAAAAAATAAGTAAGCGATATTTTTGCATAATCCAATAAATCAACCATGAAACGAACTAATTTTCTTCGATTCATATTTCTCTGGGTTGAATTCAATTTTTGAAATATTTTTTTTAAAAATAGGTTCTTTATTGACAAGTCAATCAAAACCTTAAAAATGAAAATGAATTAGTCAAATTACGTAAAGTAAAATTACGAGTGAAGGAGTACGTAGTATCATTTTTACGACTAACTTTATGCTTTTCCTCTTAATTAATTTCATAGAACCCCTTGGTACGTATTGCATGGCCAACTGCAAAGGTCAGTGAATTAGGAATTTTATTTTGGATGAAGGGTTCTATTCATAATGTATCAACTCATCAACTGGAACCTATCATTCTGTCCATCGAACTACGGCTTCGAAGTATTGCAGTCAGTTACCTTTACTGCATTGAGATATTATTTCCCCCAAACACGATTTTTTCTAGAGGGGTAGGGTTATATTTACGATATTACTATAATGTTGAACTACCCTTCTTACGTAACTATGGCTTTAGAGTATCTTGGTTACTATCCTTGACTTCCTCTAGCAGTGATTAAGGATCTTACTAGTATGTAAACTACTTGAAGGCCCACTTATATCGTCAATCAGATGAAGATATAGCCAAACGATGGCATACCTCTATTATAGACTATAATGCGTCTAATCGATATATTGTCTATACTCCAAGTTACTGGAATGAAGATTTTTCAAATTAATCTATACGACATGTGGTATATATTCCACCTACACTCACTCACACACACACACACACACACACACACACACACACACACACATATATATATATATATATATATATATATATATATATATATATATATATATATATATATATTGTAGATGTGAGGTGATCCGACAGAATGTAAATGAAAATGAGGATTGGAAGGTGAAGAGAAAAAACTTTATATATAAGATAAGTGTTACATCTTAATTTCTTTTATTCCTATATCGTGAGCGTAGTTCGATGGATTTTGACGAGGGCCAGCCATTTTTTCAGAGAAAAGATATTTTCCCTGGTTCACAAAGAAAAATATCCTGTTCGCAAGTTCGATGCTGAAGAGGAGAATGTGATGTCTCTTCAAAGGATTTACCACTTAAGTTTGGTCCATAACTTTGAGAAGAGTCATTAACATAATAACTTTTGTTCAGGCAATCCTATATCTTCTTCCCATCTCTGATGTTAACACAACGTTTATGCCGATTCATTTTATGGCCTTCTTCGTGTGAATATGGTATATCCGTACGGAAAGAGTCTCTGGTGCAAAGCAAAAAAAAAAGTTCCATTTAATTTCAATACAAAAACTTTGGCGCAGAGGCCGTTGTGGGAGGGGGGAGTTTTTGGTATTCTTTCGACTATCTTACTCTCAACTAAATTTTATTGATTCTCACAATATCCTTTCATCATAAAAATCCACCCTTCTCTTCCAATCCTTACCATTACCTAATTTCTCTATGGGGCTTAAATTCAAAATATCCACTGATGATTGTGTTTTTGTATTTACAATTTCATGTTGATGGGCGGGGAGAATTCTCGAAAACTGAACATAACAGACGGATTAGTCTGATACCCTGTCTTCCTACACTATTTGGAAGAAAGCCCACTGTTGTCCGGCATTTTGTCCAGACATAAGAGGGTCAATCACGGAGGGGGAGATGGAAGGTGGAAAAGATACGGATTTTGTTGAAATTTATACGATGCAATCTCTTCTCATTACATCTAATTTTCACCTTCAACTGATGCATGAAGAAGTCAATCAGATTTTGGTGAGAAAAAATTCGTTTTCTGTCGCATTGTCTATATCACCATTCTTACAACGACCGACACTGTGTGAAACACCATCTGTTTTCCCCTGGGGCACGGAGGCGATATGTTGTTATACAAGTAGAAGTCCAGTAGGATCTTCAGATAGGGGTGGAGGCGAGCCGTGACCACACTGAGCTTCAGAGCAGGTGGACCTTGTCACGGTAGGAGAAGGCATGCAGAGCCGTTTCCCCCATGTCACCGTTACAACGGGGGTGGGATCGGGCAAATCTGTCCAGTCTAATGTGAAAGGGGTAACGTACTTCGAACCAATCGCCAGGTGAGAGAAAACTAGAGTTATTGAGGTAATCTGGACTAGGTGACCAATACCACATGGGTGGAGCTCTCCCTCCAACATGCCAAGTCGTTCTACGAACGGATCTGGAGCAGCCCTCTCCTTTTTCTAAGCTATGAAAGGTCACCTGGCCTGGGATCGCTCTCTAGTCGAACCAATGGTCAGACATCACTGTCAAGAGAGGTGCAAACATGTGCGACACCCTCAAGTACAATTCGTTGGGCAACCTATCCAGCTCCTGCGAGTTGCGGTAGTCGACCTGCTTCAGCACAGTATGGACTATGCACTTCGAAACCTGTTCCTCACAGCTAGCCACTTCAGCCGACTCGAGTCGGGGAAAGGCGGCTATTCGAACAGGCCAGACTTCTTGGTGAGGCAATCCTGGAGATGCTGCTGGAACCCCTCGCAGATGTCAAGCGATGACCGGAGGGTGCGACCGTCCAGAATCATAACGTAACGACAATAGCGATTGAGCCATCGACGCATCTCTTCCTTGTGCATATTTGCGTCAAGTTTCACGGCTTCGTTGGATACTCTTCCTAACCTAACTCTAATTGTTGGTAGCGTTCGCTAGCTGATTTCTGCAGATCCCTTCTAGCTATTTCTATGTTAAGAGAGTCCTCCCCTGCCACCATCCGGTTCAGATTATCTTCTAGTAACGCTTCCATCTTAGCCTTATCAAAGACGAGTTGTTGGCTGTACTTATCAGTGAACGCTATAATCAAGATTATAATGTTCCAAGTTAGACCACCACTTATTGTCCATAACTGCCCCACTGATTCCCGCTGGATTAAACCCTCTAGTTGTTCTCGAAAGTCCTGTCTCTCCAGTTAGGAAGTATTGAACGATAGAAATTAACTTGACAAGGCCTATTCCCTAACTGCATCCAGGCCATTACCAATTTTTGGTCCGAATGCCTTAACCAGTGGAATGTGGCACAGGTTAAAAACATATTTCAACTCTTCTCACTAACATTCTAATAGGTAACATTTGTCTTGTATTGGAGGCGCGCAATGAGTCCACATACACTTTTCCCACCCTTGATGACCCACGCGATATCTATCGACCAGGTCGTGTTCATCTACTAAATCGATCAGACCGTGTTCACACCACGCCTGCCTGCTAGCTCTCCGCCCAACCTCTTTCAGCTTGGGGTCCAGGGTGGCAGTCCAATCACCCATTGAGACTAGCCGTTTCGGGTCTGTCAAGAAAGGCCTCAACTGCCGAAAAAGGAAAGCATCTCATTGGCACTGTTAGGTGCATAAACTGCGATGTATCGAAAATTGCCCCTGCTCACGGTCACATCGACCATAGTGGTAACTTAACTGCAGTGCTGGCAAAAACAACGTCGACCCTCGCGTCAAGGGAATGTTTTACCAGGAGACTCCTCTGGCACTGTGACTAGACGACATGGCCGTTAGCTAGCACACACATAGTGTGTTTCCAGGATCATAGCCACATCCACACTGAGAAGCAAGAGACATTAAAGCACTCAGACTTGCCAGATTTTACTTACGTCTTAGTGTCGCATGCAGTCCTCAAGTTCTCCAGACGGAGAATGCTAACGGTGTGTCGGAGGCTACCAAGGACTGTACCAGAACGATGAACTTGCATAAATTCAAAACATTGCAGAATCAGCGACCAAAGCTGAATACTACCAGAAGTCATCTAGGAGATAGGCTTGTAAGCGAGAAAATTCTAAGGAGTGGTTTATGAACAGTGTCCAAAATAAATAAAGGTTGACCCCACAAGTAGTTGTGAAATTATTCTCGGATTTCCTTTTCAAATTTTTTTCAGTTCTCGTTCCAGCGAAAGCAGTACGAAGTTCCTGGCCATTCACGTAATAATTTAACACTGCACCTATGCTGTACGCGCTACTATCGGCCACAACAGTGATTTGAAGGCTAGGGTCAAAATGAACGAACGCCTTTGAGCGCAGCAGTAGAACTTCAGAATCTTTGAGGGCTGTGTATTGATCTGCACCCCACTTCCTTGGAGTATCATCTCTCAAAAGTCTGTTGAGGGACTCTTAAACATAAAACTTGAAGCGTTAATAAAATCAAACATACCAAGGAAAGCTGTAGTTGTAAGCGATGGCCTTGACCCTATCTTCCATAGGATGTATATCATTACCATCAATTTGATAACATAGGTATGGAATCTTGGTTCTTTGAGTGTACACTTATCCGTGCACAATTTTATTCCAGCGTCCTATAACTTAGTAAGGACGAGTTCGAACTTAGCACTATAAGTCAGAATATCATCCTGATAACGCAGCACTTTGGGCACACCCTACAGTGGCTGTTCCATGGCTCTCTGAAAAATACAAGGTGCCACAGAAATTTCAAAACATAATCAGCAGCACTGAAACAAACCTTGTTAATGTTTATCTCTGTATTGGATTCATCATCCAATAACAGCTGTGAATACGCCTGGGACAAATTTGCCAAATTTGAAAAGAAAAAATGCTACCAGACAAGCTCGCGAACAAGTCTTCAAATTTCGAAATGGAGCTTTATTAGCAATTGATTCGAAGCCACCGCAAAGACGAATGGTATTGTCACGCTTCAGAACTGGGACCACAGATGCCACCCACTTAGAATGAGTGACAGGAGAAATAATGCCTTCATCAACAAATCTGTCAAGTTCCTAATCTACTCCAACCCTCATCGCATAAGGGACGGGTCTGGCTTTACAATGAACAGGATGAACTCATCTGCTAGTATGTTACATTTCTCTCTTTTGTAGCAACCTAGACCTGAAGAAAATGGTGTTGGAGACATTTCTGTGGTGTCTTTTTCGAAATCAGACCGGTCAGTAGAAATTGATAGGATGGGAAATTTAAGGACATTGAATTTTTTAGGATATCTCTACCTAGCAGAGTAGGGATGGATTTATCAACCACGATTTGCACAATATATTTCGCTTCCTCAGTCATTTTAAGAGTCAAAACAAGGCGCAACAAACCTAGAACAGGTAATTGTGAACCATCGTATGCTATTCATTTGTCAGGGCACTTGTTTCGGACGCTGTTTAGAAAAGCAAAACATCTAATAGGAATGACTGCTGACCAACAAATATGTCTAGCTCCATGTCAGTAAAAGTGCCGTTTAAAAGAACTAGAACTGATAAAAGTTTGTCTGAACATCCATTTGTATTAGAAAAATGTACTTATCATAGGTGAGAACCTTTGAGTATCCAGAACTAAATTCAATGCCATTAGGAACTTCAACATCCTGGTTAGTATTATTTTTTTTATATAACATTTGCCACTATTTGTAAAACACACTTCCATGATATGACCTTTATTTTTACATGTTTAACATTCTGCATCTTTAAATGGACAGTCACTCTTCCAATGCAATTGTCCTCAATCAGAACACTGGTTTTTAGGTTAAGACTTAAATTCTTTACTTTTTTTTGCAAGTTTGATGCGATACATGGCTGATACTGGTAGATGGGCAATAACTCATCTCGCTTGCATCCCTCGAAGGTGCTTCTTTTGAGAAGACTAATTGTGAAGCTCATTCAAAAGATAGATCGTTTCTCGTAATAATAACAGCTGTTATGTGGTGTTGTCGCACAATCCACACACAAAATTTTCTTCCAAAGTTTTTTTGAGATACGGACCAAAATTGCTCACGTGAGCCCAAGACTTGATGCCGACCACAAACCGTGCAATAGTCTCATTTCCAATTAAAAAAAACTTGAAGCGTTCATAGATTGGAATGGCCTTAGGGTTGAATTGTGCTTTTAGCACGCCGACTAACTCTTCATCAGTACAGTTAGCAGGGTTTTTTTTTTGAGAAACAAGATTCTGCACCAATTAATACAATTTAGAACTTAACAACAAGAGAAAAGTGTCCACCTTATTTTCTTCTATACGGTTAGCCACAAAAGTAAATCTACTCTTCCAGAGTAGGTTTCGAAATCTTTTCGATCTTCGACCAATCACAGGCAGAGTGCCAATCAGAACAACAAGTAAACTGAGACAAAAAAAAGTATCTGCGTCGCCAATTATGTTACATCTTAGTCGCCGATATATGTTATGACTTTGACTTCGAAGAAGCAAAGATGCTGTCTAGAATGAATGTTATCAAGAAGACAAACCAACCTGTTTATCTTTCGGGTAAACGCTTCGAGGTTTGTCTGTTGTCATTATATTTATTTAGTAGTTTTACTACTATTAGTAGAAGACAAGAGAGAAATAGAATAGAGATTGAATTGTTTTTAGTAGTAGTAGTAGTAGTAGTAGTAGTAGGAGGAGGAGGAGGAGGAGGAGTTCTCTCCAGACAAGTCTGTAGTTAGGATTATCTGTAGTAGCGATCTGCTTGGTCGATAAGGATACAAACTCTGTCTGGATTTGCACAAAAGCGCGGCGAATCCAAGACACTGACCTTGGCACGAACTTCCGGTCGAAGCTGTCTAAAGCAATTCTAGTTGACCATGCAGGTATTTTCTCACAAGAATGATTCTTTAACGGAAGATATGTCATTGTGTTTCAGTTCCAGTAGGACATCTTTAGCTATCTTTGTGTGCTGTAGGTATCTTGACGTTTTCACCTTCCTTGATGGTGATATCTTTTGTTTAAGGTGTGTACGAGAGATTCTTAAGGACTCGCACAAGAAGTGCAACTCAAGCCATCTGGAGCGGGTACTGCTCTGAAATCTATGTCCTTATCCCTCTCTCTAAATGTGTGGAATTCACCCTACTCATTCCCTACGCACGCTCTTTCACACACATTGATCTGGTACTGACCATGCCGTAACTCTTGCTTGATTACTACTCTGACCCCTCTTTTCTCCTTAAGCTGCAGTTATTTACATAGACAGTTTGTCATCTATGCCAGTATGAATAATTATTTTTTGCTCCAGCTTTCGAAATCTGCGGGCATTTCCTTTAGTATGTGTATAACATAACATTACATCTGTGACAGTAAGTTAGCTGATGTTTCCAGAATAATTTCCCGATATAAACGGGGATAACATATAAATATCCTCAGGTCTACTTCAAGTGTCTTCCAATATGGTGTTCATGATGGCTGTCAAATCCTTAGAAATGTGCATTGATTGTTCATTATTTGTCTTAAATTTTGTGCATCAATCATACATTCGGGCACACTGTGTATGATTGTGATACGCATCCTTCCCCAAGTGTTTTCAAAGAGGAAGATAAAAATGTATTAGACACTTTGAAATGCTTTGTGAAAAATGTTATAAAACATAAGGGGGAGTAGTAACCAACTGTAACAAGAAGGTCGCTGCTATAGCGGATGCTTTAATGGCAGCTGGTCGACCACGATCATACATTTCACCTCTACCATTAACGATAGGTACATACATTAATTGAAAATATGCTTGCTGTGAACTCCGACTGATATTTTAGGTCCCAATGTAATAGTGTCACATATTCGTAAAATATCCTCGGCTGCTACTATTGGACGCTTTCGTAAGATACCAATAGAAACTTACAATGTGACAGCAGTTCCAGGTTCCAACTGTATCACTATCAAAGATGTCACAATTTCCTTTGACAAGGAACCAGAATTTCAATGCACCAGAGCAGATATTTTGAATTTTAGTCCTAAAAAAGAAGCACAAGGAGGACTTATATGTTACTCCTCATCACGCCACAGAACTATTCTGGGAAAATAACCTTCGAAAGCATTTGAAAGCATTAAAACCAACCCAGAAAAAGGATGAAAATATGTTATGGACGTCATTTTGGAAATAAAAACTTTCCAGTGATCAGACTGTAGTAGACCTTTATTATGTTATCAAGCCCAGTTGATACTACACAATGCCGTTCAAAACCCTTGTCTAGGATAAGTAATAACCGAGTAATGGGCATTTTTTAAGGATTTGGCTTGCAGCCATCTTGGACGTTATCTTGAAAATAATACTTTTCCAGCTGCTAGATTGTGATGAACTTTCGTTATGTTATCAAACACACTTGGTGCTACTAAAAGTCGTTTTGGAACCTTGTCAAAGATGCGAAATGAACGAGTATTTTTAAGGATTTGGTGGTCATATTGGAAAAGCGACTTTTGTAATGTACAGTTCCTCACTATATCGTGGAACTACACTGGAAAAAAAACCAACTTACCAGCATTTCAAAACTAGCCCAGAAAAGGATGAAAATATGTCTGAGACGCCATCTAGGAAAATTGAACTTTTGCAGTGGTCGGACTCTGGTGGACCTTAATCATGTTATCAAGCACAATTGGTACTAGAAAATACCTAGTCTAGGATAAATAATGAACGAGTAATGAGCTTTTTTAAGGATTTAGCTTGCAGTCATCATGGACGCCATCTTAAAAATAATACTTTTCCAGAAGTCAGGTAGGACTTGATATGTTATCAAGCACACCTAATACTACTGGGAAACGTCGAGAAACCTTATCCAAGCTATCCAATGTATCAGACGTGGGCATAGCGTTATCATTCTCGGAGTGGTTAAGTTGATCTGACTGGAAGAAGACCTGTGGCTTGAGGTACCCAACTTCGGTGTAGAATAGTAAGAAACTTCAGTAACTGGCAGTATCTTACGGGGGAAACGACGATTGCATAAGTTAACGTGATCGCTACCGTCAATCCACACTATTGACTGTTACCGAGAGATTCAAGTATCCTCCCGGTTTTACTCCATCGATGGAGATTCATCTTTATTCTGCACCTGCATAGAATCACCAACTTGTAGGTCCTGAACTGTTCAAAAATGGACATTGTAAAACTGCATATGTCTCTTGGTTACCTCTGCATCCCAGCCGTACCAAATCAATCGTTATCGAGCATTCACAACCCATCAGTGTGCAGAATGAAGTGACTCTAATACCTTTGCGCGATTGTTTTCCATGACTGGCATGCTTCCGGGGATGTGCAGATCTTCACACATTGATCAAAAGAGACGAATAACTGGAACAAGTTCATGGCGAGATTTAGGAAACCCATGTTGGATATAATCCAGTAGAGTTTGACATTACTCATCAGTGGCAACGGCAGCAATTATTTTTTTTTCGTGTGAGTTGCGACTCCAGAGAGGATCTGATAGTAATGTCGATTGGCTAAGTTGCATCGGCGGTGTCTGCCTTGTAGAATGTTTGCAGCATTCTTGTTTGTTTAGGCAAAGTTTGAGGACATTCACTCTCAGATGAGATGTCTGCTAGGTAACAAGAAGCACAGCCAAGTGCAGCGTTGAGCTTTCCGGGTCGGGGTGCAGTGAGGTAAAACTTTATTAAATAAACTTGAATGGGAACTTTTTTCGTAATTAGATTCTTTTCCTTTTTAGCGCCAAAAAGTTTTCTCTCATCATTGACCCCTAGAGAAAAATAATTCTGTCAATTTTTACTCCTAAAATTAAAAAAAAAAAACAACAACAAAAAACACGTACTACCACTTTTGACCCCACGAAAGGAAAAGTTTACCCCTTACTTATGAAACCTCACGTTTAATCCTTAAAAAGGGAAAAAGCCTCCCTGTAAGGGCGGCATTTCGATCCCTGAAACGGAAAAAAGATCTCCTCTGAAAAGACCAAAAAAATTCAACCGCACTTTTACCCCCTAACGATTGAAAAAAGTATGTCCTCACTTCTGTCCACTAAAGAGGGAAAATATCTCCCCAGTTTTGAAAAGGAAAAAATACCTCTCAATATTGAAACACTATTTGAAATGATATCCATACATAAAATAACATAATTTTCGCATTGAAAGAGACATATAGAGCAAATACAGACCGTGAATAATCAAAAAATGAGAATTTGGAAGTAAAACAGTTATTCGGACCTTTGAATTGTTGGTGGCTGTTTAGCTCGATGGTAAGAGCAACGGTACGTTGAAGCGTCTCTGTGTGTGTGTGTGTGTGTGTATGTGTGTGTGTGTGTGTGTGTGAGACGTAAAAAAAACAGAAAGGGAGGTAGGGGGCAACGCGAACACAGAATTGACTGTTCCGTTGTGTATACGTGTACTCGCTTGCTGGCTGCTGGTAATATAATTACTAGAGCTACTACTACTGCTACTGGTGTGTTGAATTCATTTTTTACCCAAAGCCAATGCAAGAATTCTAGTATACAATACCTCGCGTTAACCTTCGAAATTACTGTGTAAACAAAGTGAAACAACAGATCACAGCTTTAGGTTAGCAAATCAACGGGCATATAAAAGTAAAAAAGAAACAGTGCGCAACTAACTAATTTTGAAAATTAAATGTAAAGTTTCTGAAAATTTCTTCCATGAAAAATTATTGAACGAAAAGCAGAATAAGTAATAGCGAGGAAAATGTTTTTTGTTTGTTTGTTTGGTTGTTTGTTTGTTTTTGTTTTTGTTTTTTTTTTCAAAAGACGAGCGTGTAAATTTGTGTAGGCATTAAAATTAGGACGGCCGAAAATGTTGTTGCAGTGTGATTATTGCGAAGGGAGAAACTAGGGTAAAAGGAGTAGGAAGAGAATGAAAATTTGTGTGTGAGGAGATTCAAGGCTGTATGCGTAAATTGATATGAATATCCCTGTTGTATGATGTTGAACGAACTTTTCCATACAAACTTGGATATTCTCATCCACTATGTTTGGTACCAACAGACTCTAAGGGATTGAAATTTTTTGTAATACCTAGTCAAAATGAGCAGTATGTGGCGCCTAGATGTTTACTGGTGAGTAATGGAGCGGATATTGTAAGTATTGCTGTTTGTTTGCACTAAAATAAATTGACTTGAAAAACTGACATTTTAGGTTGACATACATAGACGAATGCACGCATTTATGTCTGCAGCCTACGGAAACAAACAAATTATACTGCACTCACACACATTAAAACTAAGTGACCGGTAACTGGACATTGTCTTGTTGCCGGACAGTTTTCCGATTTTTCAATTCAATTCTTCTTGGTTCGATATGATCATCTTGTCACTTCAAGCAGAATAAATAAACAATTTTTTCAGTTACACATATTTACATGTGAGTTCATGACGTAAAAAAAATGGTGTTGCCTAAAGAATAGAGCCTGAATGTTAATGAAATTTTGGTACAGCTAAAAAGATAACAACTTGTTAAATGTTCTCTGAAACTGATGATCAAAAAGAAAACATCTGAAAGACTGAAAGATGCTAAATTCCTACATTTCGGCAAGTTTGAATTGAGTTTTTCCTCTGCCCGGACAACTTCTGATAGCTATTCATGTTGAAATAAAATGGATTTTCGTGGTCAAATGTCGTAGTATAACATATTCATGTGATTGAGTGCTAAAATGTAGCAACTTATAGTGCACGAACATTTGAATTTAGTATCTTAGATACTGGGATTTCGCATCTTCCAATTCCCGGACACAGTCAGCCTCTGACAGTTTTCGATGTTGAAATAAAAAAACATTTTCGTGATCGAGTGTCATAATTCAACGTATTCATGTGGGGAACTTCTGTGCCCGAACTTTAGGATTAGGAATTTTTCAGAGCCCTGACAAGGTCTCATTTTTACTGATATGTTTTTCAGAGTTCATTTCAAATGTATCATCATTGGGCTAATGAATAATTTAAATTCCAATGTTTGACCGCTAAGATATGCTTTTGAATTACCAGACTTTGAAATGTAGCCTTTTATAGTACCCGGACGTTTGAATTTAGCATTTTCTTGTGCCTAGGTGTTGGAATATAATATTTCTATTGCCCAGACAACCTCTGATTGCTTTTTAATAGTGAAATAAGATGTATTTTCAGGGCCAACTGTCGAAATTAGACATATTTATGAGGTTTCTATGATAAATTTAGCATATTTCAGTGCCAGAACGTCGGAATTTAGTATCTTACAATGCCCGGATGTCGGAATTCAGCATCTCTCAGTACCCACACGTCGGAATTTAGCGTCTTCCAGATTACATGTCTTTCGACATTAGATGACACAGTAGTCCTCCACTTTTTCGTGTCCACTGTTGTTCTTACCACAAATTTATATTGTAATCCGGTCCATTCTTTGATGCTGTTATACCAGTTATATTTTGGGCGCCCTCTGTTCTTCTTTCCGTCAATATATCATTCTCATAGTATTATGTAGATGTTAATTAGTCATTAACTGTCCAAAGTATCTTAGTTTTCTCTCCCTGTAGATGTAAATCAGTTCTATTTTTTCTTCTTCTTCTTGGAAGCACTTCCTCGTTTGTTGTTTTCTCACTCCATGAGAGTTACATCATACTTCTGTATTACGACATTTCAAATGCTTCCATACGATTGCCAAGTGTTATTGTTACTGTCCATGTTTCTGCTACGTAGTATAAGGTACTCCATATATAGCATTTTAAAATTCTTTTTCTTGTTTTAAGTGAAAATAGAGAAATTGAGGCATTGCGAATATGAGAAAAAAGTCATTTTTTTATCTATAATTGTAAAGGATAGTATACTAATATACGGTAGAGTATAAATGGAATATTCAGTCCTCTTTAAAATTTTGACATGAGTTTTTTTTCCGTCTATAGTTTAGAGGAGGGTCATTAACATTCAAATAGTTTTTCGGGCGATCTTGTCATTGCAAAGGAAAAAAAGTGCTTGGGGAATCCCCAAAGATTCAACTAAATGTTCCTCTTTCACCCCTACCATCCACATTCCTTATATTAAAGGAACGGCAGAGAGGACACAAAAAGCCTGTATGAGCCGTACTATACGGGTCGATTTTGATAGCTCTCACACCTTTCGAAATTTACTCATAAGAGTGAGTCCTCCTTAACAGAAAAATCTGGCCAGTAATTAAACGTTATCCCGTGTAAATGTGGAAAAATCTTTGCCGGAGAAACTGTCAGGCCTTTCAAAGTTTGACTCGACAAGCACAAAAAGCCATACTCAAAAGCGAGGAAAAATTATCTGGGATGGCTGACTATATTTGGAGAAAGAAAAGCGAACACTTTCCTCTTTTTGTTGGAAAATTTCAGTTTATCACCACCATTGGGAAATTCTGTTTACAACCATCACATTCGGATAGTACACCTGAAGAAGACCATAGAATGGATCAGCCGGAACGTTGCGTTATCAACACTAACGACAAGGAGGTCAATCGTCAGAAAAAAATCTTTTAATGAGTTTTCCCATTCATACAATATGTCAGCATAATATGAATATATGAAGTTAGGTTAAAAATTTGACTGCTGAGACTTTTAACTGAATATCATAGTATTTAAAATGTTGAAATAATGACTATTAACATTATGCCTTGGTTTTCAATTTTTTCCATGGCAGTGGGCTTGAGAAGTTCAGTGAGTGGAATAGAATTCTAATTCTTTCAATCAACCACTCAAATTACAGAAATTACAGATCAAAACTGTAATTTCTAAGGTAAAGTATTAGACCATTCGCAAGGGATGACAACGCTTCGCATTTTTCTTAATTGAGAAATTTCCGCCTCTTAATTAATTCAACTAGTGGTATTGAGTAGGGACTGAACAATTTTGAGAAATTTCCTTTCGAACAATCAATCTTCAGATCTGTAAGACACTATCAATCTTAAATCATCATGTATGCTATCAAAGTATTTGTTTCCATGGTGTGTGTGTGTGTGTGTGTGTGTGTGTGTGTGATTGTCTGTCTGTCCGTCCGTCTTCACCTGTTTATGTGTATATGCCTTCCCGAAAGACCTAGAAAACAGAAAATCAAAACTAAAAAAAACAGAAAAGTGAAATATTCGTTGCTTTCTGGACATCTTTAATGGCTCGTATGCAATGAATTCAGGAAGTACTGGCTCCGCGACACCCATGATAGAGAAGTGTGGCGAATCCTGGGGAAGGTCTATGTCCAACGACAGACGTTGAAAGACTAAGATGATGATGATGATGATGATGCTATCAAATACTAAATGTTAATCAGTAGCTCTCATGAAGCATTCAATTTCACACTTGAATTACTCATGCGATAAGTTCCTTTTTGACTAAAACATCAGGAAAATTAATTAAGTCAATATTTTTCATATGTGTCAATTCTTTTTCCCTAGATTTTCATCTGAAATGTATTAATCATTTCAGATGAAAATCTAGGGAAAAAGAATGTTTTACGCAGCCTGTGTTTCATGTGGCCTGATATTTCAAAACAAAGCTATTCTGTATTGCCACATAAAATCAGTTTTTTGATTGCATCATTTTAAGTTAACTTTTGGTGTGCAGTTTTCTTTGGTGACAGTAATACAAGAATAGGAATTCAAAATCTGATTGGGGCAAAACATAGAAAGGGGAAAATCAAAAAATGTGTTGGCTATTTTCTGGAAAAAGGAAATTGATTCTTATATTGAGTCCAGTAATACTACAATTGATTACCCCCCCCCCTCTCTCTCTCTCTCTCTCTCTCTCTCTCTCTCTCTCTCTCTATCACACACACACACACACTGCAGAATAATGAAAGCAAAACCATTTTTATTTGAATCATGAACATACCTTTTCTGGTTCAGTGATAACAATGAACGTGTAACACTTAAGATCTAAATCCAATCTCAAATGCAGGTTTTGAAAAGGGTCATTACCTTTTGCTTATCAGAGAGAGACAGGTAGACAGATACTTCATCATTCCACAAGAAATTAGTCCTTTCTTTGTTCGCTTACTGATCAACGGCATGCCTTTTTCTGATTTTATTGTTGAAAATAAACAAGGGTATAGTGCGTTTGTCTGTTTGAAGTGACCTGATCAATCAACATTGTCACCCTAATTTAATTTCAATGTTGTCAATGGGACATCAAATGGCTCCACTGATAACTGGAAATAAAATCAAGATCAAGTTGTACTTATCTGCCTCAGACTGGAGTTTCGGGTAGAAGAGGAGTGATTTTCCATACATCAGCCAGAGTTCAAAGTTTTTTTTAAAATTCAACCATTGGTTACTTTGTCAAGGAGCCTCGCCATGCCTTTCAACCTTACTTGGATGGTCATAGAATTTTTTTATTAGTTGTCCCAAGATGTCTATCGATAAAATTCTTTGTGTTGGGAGGCAGGGGATGGGCATCTATGTACTGAGTAGATTTTCTTTCTTTTTTTTTTCTCGTTTTGATTTATTTTGTTTCAAACTTACAGCGATAAATAGTAATAATTTTCAGTTCTAGCCTTGCTGATCTCTTCAGGGGAGTTAGAGAGAGAGAGAGAGAGAGGGGGTGGAGATAAGAAGACAGGGAGTCACTTAAGGAGCTGAAACATGGAACCTAACCAAGAGACAGACCTGCAAATTGAGAACCATGCAACGTGTACATGAAAGAATCATACTCACGGAGAGGCCACAGGACAGCGCAATACATCCGGGAAAAGACAGAAGTCAGGGACATCAAAAAATCCATTAAAAAACTCATATGACAATGGGCTGGCCACGTCACAAGAATGGCAGACTGCAGATGGACATTGTGACTTACGACACGGATCCCCAGAGTTCACACGCGCAACCAAAGCCGACAGAGTATTAGATAGAGAGACGAGCAAGACGAATTCCAAAAGTATTGGCTCTGCAACGCCCATGATAGAGAAGTGTGGCGAATCCTGGGGAAGGTCTATGTCCAACGACGGACGTTCAGAGATCGATGATGATGATGATGATGATGATGATGATGATGATGATGATGATGATGATGATGATGACTGAAACGATTCTGAAAACTAGCACGCTTCAAATAGCTTTATTGATAAGCGAGGAATACAATACAGGCTGCAATGTGGCCAACTCAATGATTTATTTTGCGCTAAATCGACCCCCAAAAGCGTTAAAAACGCAAAATGCTATAGAAACATGGCCATTTCTAACAGCTAAAATGGCTACATATGTCAAAGATGCCTAGAAAATAGCTCACAATAGGCTGAAACAGCTGAAAAATAGCTTCAGCAGGTTCGCCTGTCGTCGCGCTGCCTAACGGCAAGTGTAAAAGACAGTGCGGTATCCAAGGGGCAGTAACTATAGGACAGTGTAGTAATCAAGGCAGGTCACTCTGACTTACCTTTTATAATGCAACATCAGCCTCTTTCTCATTCACGATATTCAGGATTTTGCTTGCCGGGCATGTTCACAATGTTGTCATCATGTCTCGAGGTTAGTTTTGATTTTTGTTTATTGACTCATCCCTCGAGTACGACTCATGCTAGATGGACTTAGCATCATTATCATGGAAATATCTATCAGACCCATTTTGGGCTGCACGTAGGTTTGTGGTATCACATTTGGTGTCAGTTGTGGTTGGGAGGAGTTTAGCCGAGGTTTAGTCTCGACTGGAGGTACTTCGTAGAGCTTAATGTCAAGCAAAATGTGTCTGAACATACATCGCCTTATGTTTGTTGGATAATGAACTTAATGGAGGCGACCTGTTGCCCAGACTTGTTCAGTGTAGATGAGACAGCAACATCAGATTCTACTGCATATGGATTGGAGTTATCTGGACAACGCGATGCAGCACTCATGATCAACAGTTTTAAACTATTGAAAGCCTTGCAAGCTTAGTATTTAGGGGAAACGTATTTAGAGGCTGGGTACGACACAAGAAACGAGGAGTCCATTTTGCTTAATATGCAAACATACCCTAAACTTGATTCATTTTTTAGATTGCCATGTGGGATTGAGGGGGCGATTACTCTAAATGACTTCAAGATTGTTCAATAGTAAAAATTACACAAGAACCAGTAAATGGCGTTGGTCTGCAATTGGACCGAAAAGATGAATCGATATAGCTTGCCAAGGCTTCTCAGGGATGGGGTGGATGTAAGGGGTGCTTTGATCGGTGATGCTGTTCGTACATGAAGCTCATGACAATTCTCCATTTTATAGCATTATTGATCCAAGGGATTAAAAAATGTGCACTCAAGCGGCGCTTAACTGCATCCTGTTCTGTGATGTGAACTTTCATGGGCCAGGAAAATACCTTCTTCGCGTAAACTGTCAGGGAGAAGCATTTGGTCGTCTTTATAGATGATATTATCATTGTCGATTGACAGTTCAGTTCAGGAATGGTTTTAAACAAAAATCTTCAACGTGAAATTGATACCTGATTTTTGAAAATTCTAAATTTAAAAAATTTGATGAAAATTTTAAACAATGGGTTCTCGATCTTAAAATGTTTTTCTAAAAATGAATTAGTGCAGGTTTTTTCTAAAGAAGAAAAAACAACATATTTTTATTAATTATAACCAGGATTGTGACTCTTATAAATTCAATGTTTCATTTATTCAGCAAAAAATCAATGATGACTCCATTATCGATGACAGCCAAAAATTTTCACAAATTTAAAAATTCGTCGTTAGAAATCTACAAAAAAAGTTTTTGACAAATTTAGATAATTTTAGCGAGAATATTCAGTTTTATCATCGGTCAACAAAACAGCTAAAAAATATCGAATATTTTCCATTCAAAAAGTGAAAAAACACTTTCAACTCCATTTATCAGCACGTTTTCAAAGAAGTTATGATTGAGGTGGACTCATGGGCAATTTTCTGTTGACTACAGAAAACTGAGGGTAAATGCAGTGAAATTTACTTCATTAAAAAACACAACTGTGCCACAAAAACGCACATCGTGTTGTTTGCATCAATTTTTAACCTCCCATAGTCTGAAATATTGATCAATTTACATAAACAAATAAATACAGAGAAATATATGAAAAATATACTCGGTAAATATATTTTCATGACATCGCTTCAGTCGAAGCATGATATAGAAAGAATAAAGAATATACATTTCAAAAATATCGGATTAGTCTGAATTATCGATAGAATGATTTTTTTAAAATGTTGAATGAAAAGTTTTTTCTCTTGGATCAAAAGCCTAAATTTTAATTAATCGAATATAACTAATAAACATATTTTACTTAATTTTCCTATTTTTCAATATCCCAAAGTAAGTCTCCCAGTTCGAGTAGTTGTGAAGTGATTTTCCGAGGAATAAAAGGTAAACTTAATTAGTATCTCAAAGGATTTACCAGGTAAATGTGCAATGATCAATGGAAGCAAGGAAATATTTTTAAAAAAATGAAAAAAATCATCAAAATAATAAAAGGTGAGGGAGGAATCATTATATATTTCGTCTTTTCTGATATTTAGAATGAATTTTTTTAAAAATTGGTCCTTTAATAAATAAGTATCGAGATTTCTATTAAAATCGAATAATATACTGATTTTTGCCTGATTTTTAAATTTCCCAGGTGTCGATTTTCCGACGAAAACTTACGTCCATTTTGTTCATGCCTCGTTTATAATATTCCCATCGAATACGGTTATCATGTGGCGCTCGATCAAAGACTATGAAATGATGTAATCGCGTCAACTTGTCATTAAGTTGTGCCTCTCATAAGCACTTTCTGGTTAGTAGCAGTTGGATAAAGAACTGGGCTGTATAGGAGGAACAGTAGTTTTCTTGTGGTCTGCAATCTCCTCTGCAATACAATGTAAACGTTTCTGAGGCAGTGTTTCATGCCGACTGATAAAATGGGCGGGATTATTTTCGTCCATTTCCGCGCGACACGATGGTTGATGCCTTGATGATGCAAGAGGATTCTCTTTTAGATTTCCAGAGAGATTCAAGTCAGTGACCACTAGCAAAAATACAGCGGAACTGATAGAGACCGAAGTCAATAGCTGTCGCTTCCAGGTAATTTATCGCAGAAACTATGATGGTTCGTGACACGAAGGCAACGGCCTTGGTCTGATGTATGGGTTGGCCCCGATCGAGGATTGTACGTAGATCAATGAGGTGGGCGTCGACAGAAATGAAAGTGTCGTAGTGTCTTAGAAGCTGTGAATGCTTCTTTAATGTCGCATAACTTTTTTTGTGGGTCACTGACCATTCAATAACAATGTTATAGGTTTGCTTCGGCAGCCAGATCAAGAATGAGGGTACTGTTTAATCTGATCACATGAAAGATCACTATCCATCCTTGGATGTTGGTTTCTTCGGTTCCTATACGTCTTGGACTTCATTCAGATCCGTTCGGATTCCGTTGCATGAGTTGAACGTGATGACTCCAAAAGATTCAGCAAGGTTACAGGATATGAGGTTCTCAGCCTTTCCTGGAAGATCATCATTATCGACAACAAATCCAAGTTGGGTTCTGTGTCTTGCCTCTACAGTGGGTATTCATCAGAAATTCTCATTTGATCGTTTTACTGTCGTATGGTTGGTGATGGGTGTGGTTTAGGCGGTTGATTTTGGTGGGTACATTACTTTCCAGAATGATATCAACCTCCGTACCAGTGTCTACGATAGCTTGGATTTGACTGTGGTGATACCAATGGGGGTTAGCGTGGAGATATTCTTGTTATTGGAATGCATACAACGGAGAAATTTCCGTTGCTGTCGTAAATATTACAGAATTTTCCTTGTGCTCGACATTTTGGGTCGCAGTCACATTTTCGGTCTCCGCAGTTCGTATTCACCGCTTAGAAGTTACTTCAACACGTTGTTGGTGTCGTCTTTTGCGTTGGTTTCGTAAAGATTATTTACTTCCTTGTTTTGCGAATTTAGTTGACGTGTACCCATCGGTTGTCGAAGTCTGAGTTAGGGCTAGATTTGTTTAGGGGTAGTGAGTAGCAAATTAAGCCACTGGACAACGATAGGCCTGTCAGTCTATGGGGCCAGTGCCACCTGGTGCGTAATCAGTTGGCCAATGGTTCTCAAACTGCTTTGCGACACGATGGTGTTTCAATTATCAACCAAATAAGCTGCGTGGAAAAGGGGATATGAGCATGTAGATCAATCAGTATGCTGATATAAAAGCGTCGTCCATTGATTACTGAAATGTTTTCGTTTAATTCGTTTCATTTCCATAGTTGGTGTGTTGAATAAGTCAAATACATTCATCAGTGTGCCGTCATACTATAAAGTTTTGAAACCTCTGCACTTGCCCGATAGTCTGATTAGCCTCTTGGGTGTCTTCTATTTTTTTTATTGAGGTATAATTTCATATCATTTCAAATCAAAAGGTGAAATATTCTTAAAATCACGATGGTGACCTGTGCTGTTTTCGGTATTTTAAACCATTGGTGATGTTTGCTATGGGAAATCATACACGTAAATTTCTTCTAATTTATTCATCTTTATCATCAGATTAATGCCTTCCTCACGTGTAAACACCTTAACACGGTGAATTCCTTATAAGAATCTTTAACAGAAGCCTTGCTTTCTTGATGAGACATGTTAATGAATTGGATTTTTTATTTATACGCACAATTTAAGTTTCTTTCCATATTGTCATTAATATCATCATCTAATCGGTTAAACCTTACACGCTTAAACAATGAATATACATTTGTGTGGGGGGTGTATAAAGACTCCAATAGCTTCATCTATCTGACATGAAATATATTAGCTGAAAAATCGCCCAGTCGATGGTCAGTTAAAACAAAGCGTAGACATGGATTCTCATAAAATCAAAGTGAAAAAAAATATTAGATTGACGCAAAAAATAATTGTTGTTTCACGACTTCAACTTTAAAGTAGTATAACTCAACCTAGAATAAAAGTTATCAATCTATATATTAATTTTTGCCAACTGGAAACATTAATTCTGGGAGCGTAGAGGGTTTTTTGAATCAATGAATTCTTTGAAGGCAAAACTGCTGCTTGGTTTTTAAAGATCTTACCTTAGTAGAATTGCTTGAAAAAGTGGTAGTCGGTCAGAGATAGGTCTAGTGAGCAAGCGTGGAGAAGTAGAGTTTAATAACCCAGTTCGTTCAATTTATGCAGCCTCATTCGTACGACATGTGTTCATGCGTTGTTATGGAGGAGAATTGATCCTTTTGTCGATTTCCTCGCAATACTTTTTTGATTTGATGGTTTCGTCCGAATTCAGGAAGTTGTAGTGAATGATTCTGCTTGCCGACCATAAAACAGTGACCATGATCTTCTTATGATGAAGGTTTGGTTTCACCTCTGTCCAGCCAGTGCAATTGTTGTACGGAATCCATTTTTTCGTCACGTATCACAGTGTGATCAAGAAATGGATTGTTTTTGTTGCGTAAAATAAGTGAATTCATTCAAAATCGCTCAAATTTGAAATTTCCATCTTTAATTTGACAGCCTCAAATAAACCTAAATAAATAGTGAAAAGAAAACGTGCAGCTTGAATGAATAGACCAAAATTCATGCTTTAAAATGATGTATTCCATGAATATATTTAAAGAATAGTTTATTACGAAATAAGAGTTAAAGTTCAAAATAACAGAAAACACAATTATATTTGCACCAACCTAATTAAAAAAAATAGAATAAAATAAAATAAACATTTCATCGGCTACTTTAAATATAGGTTTGATCATTTCACTTGGAGCACACCATTTTTTTAGTCTTGATAGTTGGCATGTTTTCATCTGAATAATAATACAAATTGTTGTCCTAGTGAAACATCTAAGGCATTTTTGGGGATCAAAGGGCTATTTTCAGGGAGAAAGGGCATTTCAAATTCATTTTCCCAGCATTATAAGATGTTGGGTGTGTCTTGTCCTTATTTTCTTTCCAAGTGATCGTTATCAAAATAAGGCGATTTTAGTGATCGATCCAATCGAATGGAATACTTGATATTGACCTTAGAATGTGTTGTAAGGCCCATTGCATTTTACCTCAATATGTCCCAGTAATTAGTCGAATTTCAATTTTTTCTCGGAGACTGACAGCATCCCGAACTCCAATTGTATAAACTCGTTGTGCTCGTCATAATTATAGCCTACGTCAGTGGTTCCAAACCTTTTGATTAACAAGGGCCCCTCTTATTTAAATGAATTTTCCCACGGACCCCAGGCATTGGTAAAGTCTGCTTACTCAACAAGCTAAAGGACCCTAAACTAGATTTGCTTATACCCCAAGCTCATGGATCCCTGGACATACCTTTGTGGACCCCAGATTGTGGGCTGATTTGTGTGTTTGATTTGCCGTTTTTATATTCCAATCCACCACTGGATACAGTTTATTCAAACCAGCTATGGGTTTAGTAGCTTCGCTTTTGCCATCAAGTCTCTCAACAGCTCCTTCGGTGGCCTCGATTTTGTGGGCTTGAACAATCAAGGCATCAAGCTCATGTTCCCTTTCGGATGCACTCGATAAAAATACCGATGGTGTGAACAGGTATGGGAGTTTTGCTGATTCTATCTTTCTTAGTGCGATGGGATTGTTACATTTAAAAGAACTCTTATCTACATGTTGTCACATTTTGTTTATGAAAGAATCTCAAGGTTCTTCGAAGAAGCCATGGAACTCGTAATGAAGTAAGACTTTATCACGAGTAGGTCTGTATCTATTGGTAAATTTTTGCACCATGAATTCGACGTCTGCTCGTTCCAGCTCTGCTGAGTCTCGGTTATATTCCGCTTTCAGGTTTGTTTTAAGTCGTTCTCTTTGGAATGCCCACATTCTGAAAACATTCGCTTTGTGCTTGCTTTTGTTCGTTCACCTCCCATCGAGGCAACTTTGTACCACATCTCCCAAGTTTTGATCCAATCTGAGAATGCTTGATAAACATTGCTTTCGTTGAAGGTGGGGTGAAAAAAAAATCTATTCTACTGACATGACGAGAGGCATGGTGGTGATTCGAATTCAAATATTGTCGCCAGGTGAACTCACCCCTCGCAGGAAGTATAAAAGATACTTCGATATCCAAACGTAGTGGCTCTGGGTTACGTTATGGTATTCAAGGGAGGTCACTTTGACCTATCATTTGCAACAATAACCAATGATTTTCATTCTTGCTTCCCAGAATATTTAGCTTAATATGAATCTGAATCAAGACTCTGTCATTCTTCTTCGGTACACTTTCTCTTGAATTTCTTTAGAGAGAAGTTCACTAGTTATAGATATGATGGTTCCTATATTGTGCGAGGGAGAGTAGTAATGGATGTTGGTTTTGTGTAGCGAAAAGATGTTGCTGATGCTGAGGACAAAGGATTTTTCCTTCATGTGGTTTAGTTGTTTGCACCATATGCCGATGTCACTCGAGATGTTGAAGGAAGAGAGATGTATGGTTGCCATCGCAGCATGGAGATTATGCACGCTAAGGATGATTGTGGACGTGGAGAGTAAAGAAGACACATACAAGTATTCTGACGAAGAAATGAAACGTACATTTAATGCATGACATTTATGACAATACAAGACTGAAAATGGAATACTTATAAGAAAACATTAATATCGTGTAAAGAAGAAAAGAGGCCTATTTAGTTTAGAGGGTTATTCCGATACGTAAAAAGGAAATGTAGGAAAGTATAAATATTTAGCGGACACGTGGCATAACGGGTCCAATGTCGTTTGGTTTATTTATCGAATGGGGCCTGATTTGTTGTACCTGTAATAATGAGTTGTATGCTTGACCAAGTTATATCATCAAAGGGTATTTAGTTCAGGTAAAGTGCAAGAAGGAGCTAAAAGGAGCGAAATAGTAAGTGCAGTGTTTGCGTTGTCGCCAAAATGTATCAAGTGAAGTAGTTGCAGTGTTTGAAGTGAATGAACTTATATTACTGTAGGGAATGTGGCCCTGATTGTCTATTATCAAATTTAACTGCTCACTCGATGATAGAAACGGTGCATGAATGAAAAGAAATAAGAGAATTGATTAAAGAAAAGCAGAAGTAAATACATAAATAAATTTATTAAAGCCTCATTTGTATGCTGTTTTCAAACATCGAGTGGGCAACTGTGTGAAACATTACGATCAGGACCCCCTTCCCTATATCAAGCCTTCCAACTCTCCCGATATTTTATTAAAATTCAATTGTCTCGTGCAATACTTTCTCTGCTGTTTAAAACATTTTAAGCCATTTTTGTTTTCTTTTTTATTGTCACATGACTTAACCGACTAATGACGTTAAAACTAGCTCTTTGAATCTGAGCAATCGTAGATAGACACTGTCATTTTTTTTCATCTCGCTTAGAGAGAAAATAAGGTGGAGAAACAACGAGCTGATGGAATGGACGCATGGTCTATGTTGATAATGGAGAGAAGACATGGAAAAATCTTCTCCCTGCTGAGAAAAATATAATGAGAAGACATGGAAATTGTATTTTCTAGTTGCAGGAAAATAAATGAAATAAGTAGCGTATTCTGAAGGAGACGACATAAGAAAGGAGTTTCTCTGATATTGCAATGGGATTTCATCCAGGGAAGGATATGAATTGCCTCATCCATTTCTCAACTCATTCCAAGAAATATTCTCTCCTTTTACCTCATTGAAAAAATGGACTTATTATGTGCTACACCAAACAGAAGGTGGAAAGTTTCGTTAGACGACTCGTCTTCTTTTCACCTTTGCGTATATGCAGTGACAAAACTGTTCTTGTTAATTGGCAACAGCCTGTTATGATGGAAATTTTCATTACAATCACTTACCTGCAGGTATGAGAGTTTTTTTTTGTAAAGAAGTCTCATATCTGGCAATGAAAGCCCGTTGTAATTGCTTTGGATGCATTTGCAAATTCTTTGTGTCCTGTAATGAAAGTTATAATTGTTTAAGAGGCATTTGAAAAATTCTACATATTTTGTAACGAAAAATTATGCGTGGTATCATTGTCTTTTAATTATTTTTGTTGAAAGGTATTTGCAGAATTCCTTGTAATAAAATCACTATCATTATCATTATTATAATTATCATTGTATTGAAAGTACTTGGAAAATCCTCATATTTTGGAATGAAAGAAGCATTTAATCGTCATTGTCCGAGAAGAATTTGCAAAATTCTTACAATGTGCAAAAAACATCAATTAAAACATATTTAACGTCGTCATTGTTTTGAGAGAAAAAACCATTCGAAAAATTATTATTTTGCAACACATTGTTGTAAAGATTTAATCATCATTGTTTAGAGACATTTGCAAAATTTTCATATTTGCAAATAACTATAAATTGTGAATTGACATGAAATTTGTCTTAATATGTCTTAATTCAGATAGTGAATAATTGCAAATAGACATTGAATATGTCAGAATAATTCAAGTCTAGACACGAAAGGTGATTCATAATAAAATATTCAATTTTTACATTAACTTGATTTGATAATGATGATAATGATTTTCGTCCTGCTTCGGGAGATCTCTTGTAGAAAGATTTGATGTAATATTTTTTCTGCGTTGTGAGATTTCTTGCTGAAAAACTGATGATGAGGATATATGCTAAACTATTTTCAGTTTTGCATATCTGTATTTTGTGCTATATCGTATTCTGCAGACAAATTTGATAATGAGGATATCCACGAAACTATTTTCAGTTTAAAAATAAAAAATAAGTATCTCTCGAAAATTTTAATTCAAATCAAGAAAAAATCTTGTAAATTTGTTCAGAGTAGATTTGTCAAAAGCTGTTGTCATTTCGATCTTGTGTATTCATAAATACATATTTCAAAATTTTGTAAGGCAATTTCGTCTAAAGCAGCTGTCATCATTCATAAATGAAATAATGTCGTCATATAGACGACAATGCAGCGAGAAAAATGGGAGGTTTATTTTGTATTGTACTGGTACATAGGCAACAAACTAATAACAGGTAGGTTATCTGAAAATAAAGTGGTTCGACAAAATAGTGTAGTTGAATACAGAAATAGGTGTAATTCGTGGAGACAATAATATTGATGAGAATAATAGGAATCGCTCTAATGAATTAGTATAAGAGTATAGCTTTTGTTCTGATATATCCAAGAATGTTACTGAGATGTCGCATGAGTAGACGAATATTATGAAAAAAACCTATACATCCGACGAAATGTATGCATGGCTCCGATTGGCAGACTTTGGCTCCTGTTGAGGTTGTGAGGGTGGATATGGAAACCAATGATGATTCTAAAGTATCTCACCACTCATTTTATCTAGTCTCTTACGTCAGCTTTGTTTCGTGATCCGATCAAAACTATTTGGATCCACTAGATGGAAATATCAACCTTTGCTGTGGTTTGGGTCCTATTGATCTTTGCCTTGACATAGTTTGTCCTGGTGCATTTGCTTTGGGATGCCATGATGAGTGATAATATTTCTTCTTTCAAGTTCCTTTTGTGCAACTATGTCCATGATCTTTCGTCTGCAACATTTTGTATTCCTCAGTTAAATTGTCTGAGAAGTTTTCTCTAATCTGATTTTTTTTCTCGTTGTCTGTTTTGCTACATCTGCGTTTTCTAATTTTCTGTTGTTTGCAATACTTCAAGTGCTTTAGACAGTATCTTCACTGCTAGCTTGCACATACTTTTGCAATTCTGTGTTGGCCTTTTGGACATTGTTTTCTATGCTTATGAATCCTCTGTGGCCTTATTTCCTCTTCACATACCGTCTATCAGTGTCACCTCTTGGGTACAGGGCCTTATGCATCATCATGAATTTCCTCGTTTGCCGAATCATTGATTGGAGTCCATCATTTGTCTATCCAAGAAAACAACATTTTGAGTTTTTCCCTGTGTTTTGCAAATAGCTCTAAGTCGTCCATGAGGTGGTTGACTTTTCCTTTTGTTTTTAAGAATTGGTATCCTTTGCTGTTTTTCAAGATTCTGTTTAGTGGTATCATTGATGGTACAAATAGTAATGGAAATGGAAAATCACACAGGAAAATTCCCTTTTCGTGCTAGATTTTCTCCTAAGGTTGTCTGGTCTACTTTCCAATTTTCTAAAGTTGGCTATGTTTTCGCTAATCTTGAAATCAAAATTTTCCACATTAGAGGTAGAAACATGATTGTTCTTATGTTGATTGGCTGGTTCTTTTTTTCAGTGTGTTTTTGGATGAGGATCTTTCCGCTTCTTGTCATCCAGTCTGGGATTTTAGGCAACTTAGGAGTTGGTGGATCAGACTGTCATGTAGTGCAGCGAAATTCTTCAACTAATATCCATGCATCTTGTCGTGTCCTGGTGCTTTTCAGTGGGCTGTTTTTAAGTGTTTTCAGTGTGGTTGAATTCAATACTATTCAATATTCAATTGATATTATCATTATTATTTCAGTCATTTTTACGCCGCTTTCCTGCGATAGTTTTCAAGATATCCACGCCATTCCACCGTCAACTGGCACGCCTTAATGCTGCGAATTGCATTTACAAACAAGTTTGGAAAAAATGTTTTTAATACCTTAGAGGAGGGTTCAATTACAACGTAGCTACAAACATTAAACCGAACCCTAACTTTACGCCCACAGGATATCTGGATATTTTCAATGAAATCTTGTGGAAAGGGGTGCAAAGGTGCTAAGGATTGAGTGATTTACGTTTGAGGTGGATCCAAGAACTCAGAGTCATCTTCCGTGCATCGTAGCAATATGTACACATCTCCAGATAGAATATCAAAAAATAGAATTTTAACATGAGAATTGTAGGACAAGGATGAGATTGCTGGAATATGTAGTGTCTCACCAAATATGCTTCTTCACGTCATCCTACGCTCTTTGAATCAGTAGCGCAATCAAACTTGAAGTTCCTTCAGGAAATGCACTTGTATGGCTCAATTTATGATCGAAATAACCTGAATTAATAATAGTTAAAGAACAGGCGTTCTTTTTGAAGGGACCTAATCAATTTTATCTCCATACCAAGGTGACTTGACAAGGTAGAAATTATATCCATACTCAATGGAGTCTTCAAGATGCCTAATTTTTCCTCTCACACAATCAGATACAGTATCGCCCTCATACAGATCAAGAGATTCGGTTGGCAGTGAGATACAATTATGACAGAAATTATTGGCATGGTCTATTTTTTTTTCTTCAATTCATTGGAAATAATTACCAAAATAATTGAGAGGTAAAGTTTTCCTACAAAATATAAGTAGCTACAGGTAGTAATGTTAGTAAATATATAAACAGAAATTTTAAATATTTGATTTTAAATAATTGTAAACAGAAGAGAAAATATTTGTAGGTCCAAAATGATACGTAAAAATTATCAATTTTACATCCTCTTTCATCCATATCTTTTTCTAATCTTTGACGATAATCTGCAACTAGATCGGAACAAACATCTGGTGGAGTATTTTGCCACTTTTCAAGGGCATAATCTTCAAGTTGTTGCAGATTTGCTGGTTTCTCCTGCTCTTACACGTTTTCCAATTCATTAGTTCATAAGTTCTCAATTGGATTCAGGTCCGAACTGTATCAATGCCAAGGTGAAATGCTTTTCTTGTCCTAAAGATGATAATCCTGGGCTAATTTAGAGGTATGTTTCGTATCATACAGCTTAAACCATATTTCAATTTCAGATTTCTAAGGGACCTTTCTTCTAGTTGACATCCAATATTTGATCATAATTCACTTTTTTCATTATACTATTAACTTTTAGTAAGCCCCTTGTTTCTTTAGTTGAGAAACAGCCCAAAGCATGATCCTCCTTCCTCCATATTCTGTTGCAAAGACAGTGTTCTTAGAATCGTAAGCCTCACCTTGACGCCCCTAAGAAGATTTCTTATCACTATGCCCCCTAAGTTCTTATTTTGTCATACTTTCAGTCATAACTGTTTGTGGCCATGAAGCTCCCCAAATTTAAATATTTGCTTGCCGTATTTTTTGATTTGTGTAAAAAATACGACATCCAAATAAAAAAATACAGTACGCAAATAAATACGGCAATCAAACTGGAATAAGGCAAGCAAATTAAAAAGACAAGCGAATCAAATCAATAATTCTGTTACTGTTACAGTTGCTGCTAATATAAATTTTTTCAAGTGAAATTAGTTGTTAATTATCTTTCAATAGATTTCATTCGTTTTTTTCATTAGCTCCCACCAAAAGCTAACGCCCAAAATATCTGTGCTCTAAAATTTTCATTCTTTTCTCGAAAAGCTGGATCTTCATCGTCATTCCCTGCCACGAAAATGAAACCCTTACACTTAATTCTGATGCTATGCCCGATATTGTTAATTTTTATCATTTCATACTTTTGACAGCAATAGCATATTCTTTTGGACACAAAATGTAATAACTTCACTGATCTGTAATCCAACTAAAAAGGCATACTAGACTGGCTATCCACATATAAAAAAAGCCCACACAGGGAGAGCCTGCACGAAATTTTTTGTTACTTTTAGATAGGGCCCATCCACGTTTTATACCCTAGCAAATATGGTAAACGTTCGAAAATTATCGTAAATATGATAGAAATTATATACTCTTTCCCGAGCTAGTTAAAATTGGAGCGAGTGAATTATAGAATAAGGTGAACAAATCTATCCATATAATGTGCAAGTTTCTTTTCTGTTTGTGCATTGATTTCATTAGGTAATTCACCTTTTCATTATGACGTAACAATAAAGATTGCACCATAGAAACTCTTGATACTTTGCGTCCGATCACCTTTTCAAACAACGTGAGTTGAGTTGAGAATTTTTTTTAAATTCATTTTGGATACTTGAATTATCAAAAAATAATTTACCTAATAAAATAGTTTTAGACTCCGTAGTGCCGACCCATAAATCATATATAACGGGTACATTCTACTTATAAAAATTTAAAAAAATGAACGTACGCACAAATGATAAAAAAATGAAAAAATCTCTCTCCAGCAGACAAAACTTCCTGGATTCGCCCTCAAATTTTATCACTCCTTTCTTACCACATTGCCCACCCTAACACAAAATTTCACAGAAATGCATTCATTACTTTCGGAAATTTCATGAGGACAGATGAATAATCAAACCAACAGACAAACAGACACATCGTTGACGGAGGTAAAAAAAATGTTTGTAAGTACTACTATTAAGTAAAGATTTTTTTCGATGTTTATTATTATTCACAATAGTTGCTTATATTTATATCATTTTTTTTTCAACCATAAACTCATTTGAAAGAAAACTAACATGATGATACGATCGGTTTAAGGTTTTTCTTGAGACAGCAGTTACAGTAGCAGTAAAGGAACAAACAGTTCATTTCCCATCACTATTTCCAGCTGATTCACCATGGTCAAGTGGGTTTGCTAGTGGGCTACAACTCCCCGTTGGAACTCTCATAATTTTACATATCAGCTTGGTTTAACGTGACGGGACAGACAAACGTTTATTGGAAAAGATGTATTACGTACATATAATGTATTACTATCAAAATCATGCGAGGAAGCTAAATCACTTCCATACCACCTGCCCCAGGAAACTTCTCGGCAAGAAAGTTCCAGATACCGAGGTTCTCACTTGTGCTATTCTGCCCAACATATACATCGCACATAGGGAACCATTGGCGCGTGGGTCGAAGTTGGCCCCAGCAACATATTTTGTGACCTGCAGCCAAACTAGGCATTTATTCAAAATCTTACATAATTTTTCACAGAAAGTCAATTTTATGATTTATTGTAAAATTACTATTGTCTTGGCTTCACAAAACAGTAAATGTAATCCATACATTTGTCTAAAACGGAAATTGAATACGTTTTCTGTAATACGATCGAAATTTTCAAGTGAATGTATGCTCGGAATAAAGTTGAAAAATGGCCCGCTAAATCCAAAAGGTTGCTTATGCCTGATCTACACCATTCTAATGCAATCACACTTTCGTGGGGTATGACATGTGGTTCGTATGCCAGATGACTGGCTCCCGAAGAAATTGTTTTAAGACCAATAAGACAAGACTTCCTGGGACAGGCTGGAAAAGCCAGTGGCAAAAAACTCCAACTGGGTCACACTGCCAGAGAACATTTCAGGCACAGATTGGCCTGACTAGTCATCTATGCACCCATAGAGTCCGACCCTAATTACAGGATGACTATATAGTCGTCGTCGTTCAAACGGACCAACATGTATCACGTATATTCATTATAGATAGACGAACTTGTTTATCGAATTAGTTTTAAAACAGTAACAATATAGATTACTCATTTATGGATTTTGTTTCTATAACTACGTAGTATGAGTTTTTTTCGGATCAATGTAATTTAATTTCTAGTTAGAAGAAATAAAATAAAAAATGTGACAAAACGAGTCAGAAGAACCTACTAATAATTCCGAAATGAATAAATAAAAAAAGCAGAAGTTCACTAATTTTATCAGTTTTACGACAGTGCAGCGGAAGCGTCAAATTTGCTGAAGACAGTCATCATCAGTTTCTTAACGTCAGTCGTTGGACGTAGACCTCCCCCAGGATTCGCCATGCTTCTCTATCGTGGTCGTCGCCGAGCTAATTCTGTCTGAATTTATCGAGTGTTCTATCTACTTCGGTTGCACACGTGATCTCTGTGGATCCATGTCGTGAGTCGTGATGTCCATCGGTTGTCTGCCATTCTTGCAACATGTTCAGTCCATTGCCATTCGGGTTTTTAATAGATTCTATGATATCTCGGACACTCATTTTCTCCCTGATATACTGTGCTGTCTTGTGGTCTCTCCATGTGAAGTGAATCATGTGCACTTTGCATCAGTTCGAACGTTGTGTGGTTCTCAGTTTGTGGAACTGTCTCTTGGTTAAGTTCCATGTTTCAGCTGCATAAGTGACTATCAGGAGGATACATTGCTTGAGCTTGCTTTGCAAAAGACTTCCCATCCTAGAGTGATTCTTTGCTTGATTTGCTTCTTTTGAGGGCTTTATGGAGATTTGTTGTCCTAGGTAGAGGTACTGGTCTACTTTCTCCAGTTCTGCCTCTTCGGTTTTGATATCTATATTCTACTTTCCGACGAGAATGTTGCACATGATCTTTGTTTTGCTGTAGCTCATGTGTGAGCCGAATTTCTTGCTTTCTTCATGTTGTTCATATAGCATTAGTCGGGGGTCGTGTGGGTTCTCTGAGAAAAGAGCGATGTCGTCTACAATCTTCATGCCTGCTCAGATATTCATCGTCTATTTTGATTTCCTTTTTTCCAAATCAGGGTTTCTGAAGATCATCTCGTAACAGGCTGTGAAGAGTTTGGGTGAGCTGATATCACTTTGTCTTATACCTTTTTTGAATTGGAAGGGCTGTGAGTACTTAGATAAAAGAAGTGAAAAAACGTTATTCTATATATTGTAACTCATTATAATTTTGTCTACTTTTAATCTACATTCTCGTCAGTGACATAAAAAAGCCGATAAAAAATGAGTAGTACATAGAAAAATTAATGGTTTAAAATTTTAAAAAGAACTATATTCATCTTTTTGTTCGTGATCTATAAAAACTATTTTTGTCTTAGAAGCAAAACATGCTACTCCCTGAAAAATGTAAAAAAAAAATAGCATGTATCATGTTTTTTGTTCGTTTGCAAGACCAAGAGATGTCAGATTTTTGTTTAATTTTATGAAAACAACTTTTTGTTCACTGAAAGATATGGAGAAAAAATAATTTATATATTTGTCTCACTTTTTTTATACATTCAAAAAATATCTTTGATCTAATATTCTTACGTTTATGATATAATAAAACCCGAAGGATGGCCCGAGAAATTTAATTTTTACAAATTTTGCTCTCTATTTATGAGAAATAGTGTTACAAATTATTTCTTTGACTTTTTTCTCAAATTTTTTTCCATAGAAAAATTTGCTCATTACCCAACATCGCACTATAATTTCACCCATGATGCGTTACTGGAGGAGATTTTACCCACGATCCAACAAATCTTTTAAATGACTGTGTGTTTATCTAAACTCGTCTTCAAATATATGTCATGTCTTGTTTGCTAACTTAGTAAACTATTTTGTAACCTGTTCTCTGATTGGTTTATATCGTCAACTGATAAAACAAGGATCTTCTCCGCTAAGCCCTACGTGTCAGTTACTGTCTAAGTATCTTCAGAGAGACACGAAATTGTCCAATCTTGTGTACATATCAACTTGAATTTCTGCATGAAGGGTTGCACGCATCTCTTCTCCCCTATTTCTATTCGCCTACTTAATTTATCACGTAATTACTAATATTCCTTCATGCACATTAATACTTCTATGTCTAACATGCAACTGGGAAAACCTGTTTACATTACGTATCACTGTCCTTCAATATACTTTTTAACCGCTTGCCACCCATAAAGTCAAGCGTTGCTGAAAGAAGACTTGAAGATAACAAAAAGGTCTTTTCAATGTAAGACTGAACTTTCGCTCTAACTAATAGATTCTTTTTTTTTTTTACATTTTCAATTTGTACAAAGTAACATTTATATTATACATAATCTTCATGTGTGTCATTTAATTTATTTAGATAGTCAAGACAATGTACATTATGTATTAATACATTGAACGGATTTTCACTCAAACTCATACACACAAACACTTGTATAAAAGTAAAGTCTATGTCGATGAAAAAACTCAAGAAGTTATTCGGTTGCCGAGAATTGCACAGAAAAGGAAGAGTCGCACTGTTGGTAAGAAGCTAATAATGCCGACATATAATATTAGAGCGGGTAAAATGCTGGGACAAAATGTTGTGCGAGGAAATGAAAATGTTCTACTGTCAAAAAAATACAGTAAATTGACGTATCGATGACATATCACATTGCACTTAAGAGGTTTTGTATGATAAACTCCAGGTTGCTCAGTCAACAGATATTACCAATTAATGTCAAGTTGTATGCAGCTTTTGTAAGATTTGTCAACGCGGATGAAATTCAAAAAAAACTTTTTCTTACGCAGAGAATTGCAAAGGAATAGATAAATAAATATTTTGTCGTCATATTTGGAGACGAGAGATCTCTTCTGAAACAGTAAGTAAAAAGTAAGTTCGGTAATTTGCCGTTTTTAACGAACATCGTTCAGTAGATCGAACGACAATTCGGTTGCACCTCATTCTATTTTCGACCTTCTGTAGTTTGGTAAATAATGATAAGAAGAAAGTTCTTGGTACTTGACATCCTAACTTCGTCGTTCAGTCTTTAGTTGAAGATCAAAGTGTAGTATCTCATGTCGAAGAAACATAACGTTAACTTCCTGTTTTCAACTTTAAATGTTATCATAGTCGTATTCTTATTGTTTTCATATGTATTTAATTTGATTTTTTCCAATTGATAAAAAAGAAACAGAAGTTATAACTTGTTTGTATTTCAATTTTTTTAATGTTTATCTTGAATTTTATAAAACTATAAAAACAATAACTTTTATTCAAAACACACATAATTAATTACAAAAACACAAAACAAACAATGATTCATTTTAATATGAAATCTGATAATAATTAATGATTTACAAACGAGTCAAAAAAAGTGTAATGAAAAGTTATAATGAGTAGAAATGATTTTATGAAATCAAATTCTAGACTGTTTCTCCACATGAGTCGGGTAAACTTTGAAATTTAAAACGAGAATGCCAAGTCACATGGTTTTCAATGACGATAACGACTGAGATTCATAAAAAAATTTTGTTTTTGACAATTCGGAAAGTATTCAAATTAAAATTCACGAAGAAAACGATTCTAATACAACCATGATAATGTTTAGAATTGAAAACGGGAAGTTGAAGCTGTGTTTCGTTGACGTGAGGAGAACACGTACCGAAAGTGCCACAAGAGACTGGACCACGAAAATAGCACGATAATAAGTTCCTAATGGTCCACGCGTTCGCTGCATTTATCCAACTTCGTTCGGTAAATAAGCAGATAGTTTGTTTTGATCCATGTGTTCATTAAAGCCAAAAAACGCTTTATCAGAGTTCGTTACAGCGTGAGTTCATCATCATCATTATCATCATCATCAGTCGTACGTCGTTGGACATAGACCTTTCCCAGGTCTTCATAGGCGTCGCGGAGCCGGTATTTTCTAAATTGGTCTTGTTCATCTCTCCTTGTATTCCGTCGGCCTCGGTTTCGCATGTGATCTCTGGGGGATCCATGTGGTGAGTCATGATGTCCATAGGTTGTCTTGCAACATGGCCTGCCCACTGCCATTTAAGTTTTTTTTTTTAATAGATTCTATGATGTCTCAGACTCCCGTTTTCTCCCCGATATACTGTGCCGTCTTGTGATCCCTCCATGTGAGGTTGAGCATGATTCTCTCATGTGCACGTTGTATGCTTCTCAGTTCGCGAGTCTGTCTCTTGCTTAGGTTCCATGTTTCAGCTCCATAAGTGACTATCAGGAGGATGCATTGGTAGTATACTTTTCTTCTTGGGATTATTGAGATTGTCTTGTTTTTGAAGGTTGAGCTAGCTCTGCCAAAGGCTTGCCATCCTAGGGTAATTCTTCGCTTGATGTCTTCTCCCTTAGTGGGTTTCATAGAGATTCGTTGTCCTCAGTAGATATAATGGTCTACTTTCCCCAGTTTTGCATCTTCGATTTTGACAGTTATGTCCTTATTCTTAATGTGATTGCTGCAAATGATTTTCGTTTTACTGAAATTCATTGGTAGGCCAACTTTTTTACTCTCTTCGTTTAGTTCATCTAGCATTAGTTGGAGTTCGCGTAGGTTCTCTGCGAAAAGGATAATGTTTTCTGTAAATCTTAAATTGCTTAGATATTCGCCATCTATTTTGATTCCTCTATTCTCCCAGTTCAGGTTTCGGAAGATCATCTCGAGGCAGGCTGTGTTGTGTTTGCCTTACTCCTTTTCGGAGCTGGATGGGTTCAGAGTCCTTGTGTAGTCTGATAAAGGAGTTGCTGATTGTATATATGTTGTAGTACTTTGACGTATACAGGGTCTACACCTTGTAGAGTGATGGCCTTCATGTCAAATGCCCTCTGGAAGTCTATAAATGCTACAGCGAGTGATATCCTGCTGCTTTCTCTTTCAGCTGATTTATTGAATGAAGATGGTCCATGGTCGAGTAGTTTCTTCTGAATTCAGCCTATTCCCGTGGTTGGTTTTCATCTAGTGTTTCAGTGATCCGGTTGGTGATGAATTTTGTAAAAAGTTTATAGATACAGTTGAATAGGCTTATAGGACTGTAGTTGTTGAGGTCTTTAGAGTTTCCTTTTTTATGTAGAAGCATCATGATTGCCATGTTCCAGTTTTCCGGGATTTTACTCTGTTTTAGACAAAAGTTTAATAGAATAGCTATTTTTTCGTTGACGATCTTACCAGTATTTTTGAGTAGATCGATGGTGATGTTTATCTGGTCCAGGGGCTTCTCCTTTTTTTTGTTTGTTTGATGGCTTATTTAATCTCCCATCATGGTTTGAGGTTTCTGTGCTTTTCAACGAATTTCCTATTTTTTTTTCTGAGATTTTACTAATGGTCTGTGTGTTTCTTGGTTTAAACATATTGGCAGCTTCAATAAGAATGGCTGTTATTTTGCTGTGGAGTTCGTTGATGCTGATGTCATTTTCATCGGTTAGTATTTTATATCTGTTTTTCAATTCTAGCTTGAAGGGTTAGATAAGTTGATGTACCTTAAGAACATGGTACTTCTAAAGATACAAAGACACGTATTGCTTTATAATAACTCAAAAATAACATTAAATCCAAATTGCTGTTTCTTATTCATAATGTTTATATATCTCTGAAAAACTGCTAAGAATTACATTTCTTCATATTCTGCTTCTTGGGGCAGGAAATATTGCAACTGAGACAAGAAATGGTGATTTTTGGTGGGCAATGAGAATATATTTTTGACGTAACCACTCCTAAAATTTGTGGACATGGATTCAAGTTCAAAAGTTTAGTATTTTATAAGAGTTAAATATCTCATCCTTGCTACTGTTTCTGCATAATAATTAATTGTTATTCAATGGTAAATAGATACCCAAAAAGGGGCTGCATTTGCATCTTTTCAGGTTGGCAGAAAACTTGTCTATACCAGAGAAAGTATGCACCACAACTCCCCGTAAAATAGATACGAAAATGCGCGAGAGGTTTCAGAACCATTAGTATATGAATTAATAATATATCTATATAAATGAAAAATGTGTTGTTTTGGAAAATATTGAAAATAAAATGGTTACGGTGCTATGGCATTTGCATCCTGGAGAATTATGTCCCGGTCAAATACGTTCCGGCCATTGGCGTCTCTAGACATTTGCGCCCGATATTTTTTTGTGTGTCCCAGTCGTTAAACTACGTAGTTACTCCTTTTTTCATTAAAAAAACCTACGTAGTCTTGTTTTGATCAACTGTTCATTTGATCAAAAGTTTACGTAAAAATCAAGAGAAATCAAACTCGGTCTTTTCGATTTTAAAAACGAAAATTGCTTACGGGATTTAAAATAATCTAATGCAATTTACAATAATAAGTCGATTCGTGTTTGCTGTTAAGTTTTTTTAGCTTTATAAATTTTTGTTTCAACTTGGCTGATTTTTGTTTATTGTAAGACTTGGTGAGTTTTTGTACGGCTGATATTTAATTTTTTTTTTTAATATCTAATTAAAGCGTTTTGTGTTTAGGATCTTACGGAATCAAGTATTTGATAAAGAATAGAGAAAGGTCTCAAATAGGGTGCACCACTGACTTTTTGACAAGGATAGCCAAAAGGCATCAAGACAAAAGATATCAGCCAAAAATACTACAGTAAGTTGCAATTGCGTTCGGTTAGAAGGCATCAGTCCAGAAATTTCCAAGATCAACATTACACCAAAGAAAAGTCTTAGAACTGGATCTTGTGGGTAGGTCACAACTTGGCATTCAGCAGCGATGAATTTGCACCGGCAGTTAACTTTATATTTATGTAAAGAAAAACACACGAATATTCAAATTTTCAGCCTTCGTTGAACGAAAAGAAAAAATTAACAAGGACAACTCTAATATTTAGCGCACTGAACAACCTAATTAACTAATCAGGGGCGGATCCAGTCGTCTGATCGTCTTAAAAAATTTGAAAATTGAGTTGCGAAGTCTGACGTCATGAAGAACTTCCGGATCCAGCCTCGATTCAGTTTATGCTGAATTAGTACTAGGAGAATATTGTTCGTTTATTTTTTCGTCGTTTTTTTTTTGTTATTTCGAAGGCAGTTTCGCACACATGACATCTAGTTTATGTTTGATATGCGAAGGTTTTAGAAAAATTACTTTAAAATGTTTTACAGGGTTCTATTTACATTGATGAACTAGGAGGTTGCTTTCCGTCCATTGTATGGAAGTGATATTTCGAAGTATGTTGTAACCACCCTTGTAAGGCTTCTTTGATATTTCATTGATCATTTGTTCCGTAATTGACTTATATGACCATCACCATATAGGTCACCAGTTATAGATGTTTCCTATTGTGTGTGTGTGTGTGAGAGAGAGAGAGTAGTAATTGTAGCTGGGTTCTATGTAGCGACTTGTTGGTGTAGTTGTTGAGGACAAAGGACCTTGTCTCCACGTGTTTCGTATTTACGCCACGTACCGATGTCACTGTAAGTGTTAAACTAGGAAAGTAGACAATAATTACCATGACAGAGGGGATATTTTAGACGTGAAATAATTGCAGTGTTTACGTTGAGTAGCTATAATGCTCTTACGGATTCTCACATCGCAGAAGATTAGTGACAAGGGACGATATATAGTCATGGTCAAAGAATGGAAACCTCTCTGGTCGCGAAGTTAGAGAGATGGAAAGGAACAGAAAGGGGGGAAATAACCGATTGAGAAAGTTGAGGCAAATGAACGAGTGAACGCGTGCGTTCAGAGCTTTTATAAATAGTCGATGGAGGAGGTGACGTTTTGTACATATGGCTTGATTTAAGGCTCCTTATCCAAAGCTTCTAATACCAATTTATTTTCGTATTTGATTTCAACTAAAAATGAAGAAACTGACACAACAGTAAACCTGAGCGGTCAAGATTCGTTAAATCGAAATCATTATAAAAACATATTTTCTTATGTAAAATGAGCTACTTCAACTGAATTTAGCCATAATTTCTTGAAAAGTTTCTCGTTTTTGTGGAAAAGTAATTTTAGGGGGAGAGAGTAGATTGGCTCGTACAATGTAAAAGTGGACACTGACTTTGTGTCAGTTTTAGTGACACCCGACGCCAGATTTTTAGTATAGATTTCCCCTTAACTGGACCCCGACTTTTATGACCGCACGCGACTACTCAAAAAGATAGCTGATCACATCTGATCAATATCTTGACTGACAAAGAGTGTGCTAGGGTTAGTAGGCAGGGAAGGGGTTAAGTTCAATCAGTAGGTTTAGGATTAGTGCGTCTAAAAGAGTGGTAAAGTCATGATGTCATGCGACTTAACTCCTGGATCCAGCTTGAATCCAGTTTCTTACTGAATTAGTACTAGGATAATTATTCTCGTTTTTTTTTTTCGTCGTTTCTTTTAGTTATTTCGACCGAAATCTCGCAGAGTTTGTGAGAATAGGATATCTATTTTATACTTGATAAAAAAAATTGATAACTTTTAGTAATTTTAATCGATTTTCACGCATTTTCCACCGGAAAGCAGGCGACAAAGCATAACATGCACCTAGCCATAATGGTTTAATGTTTATTTGTCGATCGCAATCACAGATCATATCAGCTTATACAACCAACTTGATTAGGTTTTTTGTCGCTGCTATGACCTTATTAGCCTAAAAATATTAAAGGATTTTATAAGAATGTATATTTAGAGCATTCCAATCCCAGTATAGTCTTTCTCAATTAGAAAATCATATGTAATATTTGTGTCAGCCACGATCAGATTTGTGATTGCAATTGGCAACAAAACATTGAACCATTATGGCTGCGTGTGTCGTTGTTATACTTTGTCGTCTGCTTTCCAATGGGAAAACATGTGAAAATCAATAAAAATCACGAAAAGTGATCAATTTTTTATGAAGTATAAACTAGATGTCCCATACTAACAAACTGGGTGAACCTGTGGTCGAAATAACCTGAGGAACAACGAAAAAAAAATGAGAAAGATTCTTCTAGTACTAATTCAGTATGAACTGAATCCAAGCTGGATCTGGAAGTTTGGTCACATGACGTCAAAACTTCACCACTCTATCCTACAACGCTAAAGAACTATCATTCTGAGATGATACAAGTACATTGAAAACGTTTGTGCTGAAAAAGACACATAAATTAATATAAGAATTAAAAAAACGTTTTCTTATTTTTTTCAAATGGGTGGTTACTTTTTGTGGTTTCAAAAAAATCGTTTGCAGTGTGTGTGGATTGCTGTAGATAAATATAGAGTAAGATTACTTCTGTTGAATGGCTGCAACACAAGCGTAAAAGTCGGGGGAATTGAGAAAAAACAGCCAAGAGGATTTTTTTTCTTTAAATATCCCCTCAAAATCTATTCCTGGTGTTTAATTGTGTTTAATTCTAATTTGGGTGATATTGCTTTAAATCCCTTTGTCGGTAAAGTTTTAACTGAAACTTCAGCACCCGAGCTGCGGCCGATATGTCCGAACTTGACCAATTTGGCCTTTTTGAAAAGCATTTGAAATGTACTTTGGGGTTTAGCTATATTAAATTTTGAGCATTTTTTTCATTTAGTTCAAACTTTTTATTGAATAAAATGTTTCTATCCTTTGATAGAAAAGAATGTTCGCAGGTTATTTTTGAAAGTCAATTTTTCAGATTATACGGTGGAGTCTATTTACAATGTAATTGTAATGCTAAACCTAGTTCCTACTCTCAGCCATTCGTATGGATCAGAAAAGTAAACTTTGTCGTTGTAGTATTTTTAATATATTTTAATTTTTGGTTTGTATTGCAGTGTTCTTCGAAAAATTTAGGCATTCGGCCATTTTGGTACATTTTGGGGTACTTTGGGCCAGGAACGCTTCCAACTATCTGGCAATTCTTGCTGTGACGTGCGTTGCGTCGTCGATATGACCTGAAGGTGAATTCGGCCACCTAGCTTGACTTGTAAAAGGAATACCCCCCAAAACATCGCTAAAATTTGAAAAATAAAAAAACATTACATCAAAGAATTCTACTTTATTCCATACACATGAAGAAATAACACTAAATAGTTGCTTTCTGGCATGCATATCCAATTTATATGTACCTCTCGTACGGATAAATTAAATCAGTAAGAATTATATTTGAAACCAGGGATGTGGAAATTGACCCGAATCGGGAAATAATTAAAAAAAACAAAACTATAATATTTTTTTTGTTAGTGTTGTTTCTCTTTTAAATAAGGTATTGAAGTCTTAAGGATTGTGCAAATATGAAAAGTAAGTACTTAGAAAATAAATTTAAAGATTTTTTTGCAATTTTTTTTATGGATTCATGTTTGTTTTTGTTTTTTTGTTTGTTTTTCAAATATTTAAAAAAAAAAATATTTACATCCCTTGAATTCTCATGAAACGATGTTATTAAATAAAACAGATTTATTGATCGAGAAATAGAAAGTTCTACAAAATCTAATGTATCCGAATTAATTCAATTTTTTGGTGGTACTCAAGAACGATCCGGCCTCTTAAAGATAGAAAAATCTTTTTGCAAATGATTTTTTGTGCTTTCGATCCATAAGACTTTAGTTTCCTGAGAAAATTTATTAGTTTCAAAAAGAATTATTTTCCTAAGGTTTTAGGGGGGGTCTATTCTGTCATTCGAATGGAATCAAAGCTTTGAAATATTTGGTTACTCCTTTTGAGACAATTGCAGTTTATACTTTCATCAAGTTTTTAAGAGGAGCCTACGCGGGTCTATCCCTAAAACCTTGATAAAAGTATGAACAATTACGTGCATTACTTTGCAACACAAAAAATAAAAGGATTCATTAAATAAATAGAATGAAATAAATAATCCGTGTAAACCGTACTTCTTTTTCTATAACCTTATAAGCAATTAGCAATTAGTAAATATTTGAGAAATGATTTCAAAGCTTTGCCAGTGTGTCTGTTGTATTTGGTGGCGATTGAAACCTTTTTCTGTGTAAAATTCAGTAAATATGAATGGCGTACACTACTTTTTCATTGGCGAAACCACCATCGCGATATTGGCAAGTTTGCTGCTTTATATAACCTTGACCCAAGAACTAAGTTTTAACATTAACCTTAACTCATAGTTAAATTCAATAAGATACAGTTTCAAATAGTCAAGTTTTCAGCCTTCATTTGGAAATTAAATCTTTGAAAAATAAATCTACAGATAAAGTTTAAAAAGTGAAAAACTGATCAGAGAAAATTTCAAAATTTCATAAAGAAAAAGCAATTCTGGGGTCACCAGACAAACATTGTAGCGAAATATAACACGAAAAATGCAACAACCATCGGTCTGGCAATACAGCGGCAGCTTCTCCTAACTGAGCCATACAAAATACTTTTGTATGCGTTAGGCTAAGCAGGTCGCCTCATATGTTGAACTTGGTAAAGAGTCTTATTAACCTAATCAGATCGGGTTACCAGATGACCGATAGATATTTTAAACTTTTTTATCACCTTCCAACAAAACAGTAAACCATTTGCCCAATTACTAACGTAAAATGGTTGTTTACAGAGCTTTTATTTTCGGAAATATCAATCTGGATTTCTGTGGGGTCTTAAATCGAGCATAAATCGGTCAATTTTGGAAACCCTATCTTTAATCAGATATATAGTGCTGAAATCAGATACGACGTCTGATATAGATGTGTTGAGACCAGAAGAGTTTTGACTTCTAGCAGTCACTAAAAAATCATGATGAAATCATAAATAACAGACGGATAACGAAACCATGTGTTGATAGATAAACAATAAAAGATTGAAAAATTGGAAGACCTCCAAGAAACTGTTTAAATGATAAATAAAAAGTTCGAGTGGTGAATTGTAACACACCCAAATATGTGATCATCGAAAACTTGCGGGCTATTCTCTACAGGGATAAACGCACAACGGAAAGACTATTGTAGTCACTTGAGGGTTTAACCCATATGCGCTCCCAGAAGAGAGGAGAAATAAAAGACGAAGGATATCCGTGAATGTTACGCAGTGAACAAAAGATATCTGTGAATGTCTTGCAGTGAACACATTGCTAGTTCATACACATGCGACAGAGATGTAAATACGCGATTAGGCTACAGAGAGCACACGTGATTAAATAGCTGAGCATATGAGAGAGATCTCAACATTTGTGAAATGAAAGCAGCCATGTTTAAAATAGTGAGTGGTCATGATACAACAGTAGACATCGAGCCGGCCGAATCATCTCATTCTGAAAGCTGGGGCTAAAATGACCAATAGTACGCGTGAATTTAGGGCTTTTCATAAATGGAGTGACGTATTACATATGAGGCTAGATTTTAGGTTTTATCAAAAGCTAATATTTATTTTCGTATTTGATTTTTATTGAAATAAACAAGTCAAAGCATATCATCAGTTTTGCGTGTGTGGCTCGAATTTGATTCAATTTCTGATGTTTTAATATTTTTAATCACTTCTTTACAGCCTCGATTTTCCGAGAGCAATGTTTCGCTACCTTTTTCGCCCCAATAACATACCACCTACCTACATATCAACACCCTCTCCCCAGTAGTTTAGATATCAGATGTACTCAACACACACTTTTAGAGACATGTGATAGCTAAAATTATAAAGAGAGATATCAACATTCAGTTCAAAGGTTTTATTAAGAGAAATGTTGTATAAGAATATCAATGAATTTCTAATGACTGCTCTTTATCAAATTGATTATGGCTGCAAGACAATTTGAAAAGTTTATTAAAAAGTGAATTACTTAAAAAGTGCACACAACATTTTAATACTAGTGTGAAGCTTGAGCTTGATGACTTTTAACAAGTGAGGAAATATCTTGCTAGGTCTTTGACAAATAAATTATAAGTCACCACGGCAAACAATATACAAGTGGTCTTATTTGCAACAGCAGCGAATCCTCATTAAAAGGAGGGAAAAGCCATGAAAAGCAGTTTCGTTTTTTCCAAACATCCGGAAATTTCCCATAGTACAGCCAGATTCCATGATATCATCTGTGATCAAATATTTGTTTCGCTTCTTCATTATTCTGCGTCACTGTGATTTCTTCCTCTCCGTCGATTACTCTTTCTTCAACCTTACAAATAAATGCAATCATAACTCAGATAGTAATATTCATATCAATAAGATCTTCAAAGCACTTCTCAAAATCATTTTCAGTGACTACAGATGCATACAGTATTCTTACAAATCCTGTTTGAAATAATAATCTTCTACCGAGTTCATGCTTGGAAACTGAAAAAAAATGTTCCGCAATTATTCAATTTGAACGAATCCAGCTTTATGGTGAAAGTCGATACTGTAGTTTTGTCCTTCCATAAATAGAAATTGTTACCTTGAAGTACCACATCTCCATGCAGATGAAGAATGCTCCGGCATATTTCATTATCAACAGAATTTTTAAAAATTCGACTATAGAATCAAATAAATTTAAAAAGTGTTTTTAGGAATGAACTTTTAGATAACAACTGCATCTGTACACTAACGTGTGCAGAAGATGGTAACCAAATTCCTCGTCATTATCTTGACAAAATTGATGGAATAATCTGCTATTTAATGGATTTGTTATAATCTTGATAACTACCTAAATTGTTAAAGGAGTTAAATGGAGGTACTGTCTAAGCTTTTTGGCGACACGATGATGACGATGACACAACAGATTTCAAAAAGACTTGGAATTCCCTTTTTCGTTAATGCAATTATTCCAGCATTGTGACCTGTCATTGATGGTGCCCCATCTATTGCACGTGTAATAATGATTGTCATTGGGATACTATTGGTCATTAAACGCGCCAAGTTCTTTATAGAGTGATTTTCCGTTTGTGTTGGTCTTCATTGATCTACTAAATAACTTGATGAATTGTACGGAAACCATTAACAATTGTCTCGCACAGTTGATTAATCCAGATGTGTTCCAAATTCATTTTTTGCACAATTCTAACCTCGACTGACTTTCGTTGTCATTTCCAATTTCACCCATATAACGTAATGTGGTGTTGTTAGTGAGAGTTATTTCAGAACATAAGCCGCACTCATCTTGAGAACAGTAGTCAGAACTTCAAATACACATGACAGAACTAACGTTTCAGTGACTGTGGGAGATTTACCGATTTTTGGAATTATTCTGGAAATATTGTAAGAAACGTTGAGACCGCCATCAACATCAGAATCAGCGTTTATGGTTATTATCATTATTTATATATTTATGGGGCGGAAATGCATGAGTAGTAAATTTTTTGGATGTTTCCTTCAGTTTGCGAAATACTGCCAGATTATTACAAACTGGATGTTTCTTATGAAAATGATTTTGAAGTCTCTACGGTTTCATGACCTCATTGCGAAACGCTTCTTCGCAAATGAAATACATCAGTTTTTATTGATTCGTTCGTGGTGGAATGAAACCATCTTGCAAGTCAACCGTCAGACATTCTCTCGTTTCATTTTTTTTTAGGAATCGAGTCAACGATCTGTCAGCTTATTCAGTAGTTTTATTCAGTAGTTTTTCAAGTACTTATCCATACATGGAAGTAAAACATACTATATGATACACACAAATTGTTTACACGCAAAAATACAGTCAGTATATATATATATATATATATATATATATATATATATATATATATATATATATATATATATATATATATATATATATATATGTATATATATAGTAGATTGTGGATTCGCTACACCAACTAGCCTTCTTCGGGCCTCATCAGGCAAATGATTGTCTATGGTTTTTTGGGGTGTATTTCCTGGGAATTCGGTGAGAATGTTGTGAGTGTGGTATGGGGAAATTCATTTCGTCAAAGGGGTTTGAACTCCATATGGGGTCATTCCTGCAAGGATACTTAGTAGTGGTCTGGGAGTAATTTCTATCTCGACCTAGGTATCTTGGCATTGGGTTTTATTGCCCCTGTTGGTATCTTCTGTAGCTCTAGTGGATAGAATTAATCTTGATGTTTAATTTATAATGTGTTTGGGTATGTTTTTGAGAAAAATATTCTTGGGAGAAAAATGTTGGTATAGCCAAGATGTCAGAGAAAAAAATCCTTGGATCTCGCATAATACTTGCTGCATTTCTCATTATCAGATTCAGTTATGAATGAATGAAAAATTGCATTATTATAAGCTGCTTTTATCTTTGCCTGAACGCCCCTTTTGCCTTTCATGACATTTGCACCATCAAATGTCTGTCCTATCAATTTTTATCCATTTCCTTTAAAGATTATGTCTAACTGTTCTAGAATACATTTTGATAAACCATCCCCAGTTTGATATTCTGAAATAAAGAATCCTCCCAAACGCTCAAATATTTCTTCATTCAGCACATATCATAGAACAATTACAATTGAGCATGTTCTGGAATATCTGTTGTGTCATTAGCAACGATGGCTACAAATGAAGCTCCCCAAATTTCTTCTGGTATATTCACAGCAGGCTGTCAAGTATCTCGTTCTGAATAGTCTTATGAATACCTTTGAAGACAGTATTGGTTTCTAAATGGTTCTTAAAATCTGGATTTTATTTAGATGCAAAATTTATTAATCTGCTACGTACACTTGGGTTTTCTGAATCACCCTTTTCAACAAGTCCACGTAAAGGAATTTCGAAGTTTCCACAAAATATAATACAGTCTATTATCTAGGATAAAAATTTCACAGTTCTTGGTAACCTTCCTATAATGCCCATTGATCGAAAGTCTATAGGCCTCACTAAGTTTTTTTCTCTAATATCTACATTTCCTAAAAGTGATAGCTAAACCATATTATTAATATGCTTCATTGACATGTTCTCAAGTTTTTTCTTTCATTTTATCTATATTTTTAAAGCCGTCTTTTGTCCATGTAATATCACGTCCAAACAACAATGAGAAGCAAAATAATGCATCTTTTACTTCACAACTACACAGCCAACTTTTCCTTTGGTACCATGCTGAATTAAAGCTATAGATATACCATTTATTGTTACTTATTCCTGGTTGAGATATTTTGATATCAAGGAAGGGGCAGCCTCTAGTCTTAATATAAACTTTTTCATGAAGAGACAACTGTGAAAATTCAAGCTGCTGAAGTTCACTCACTGTCACGGAACTTATTTCTTGGGGAAGCAAGGAGGTCATGATTATTAATTCAAATTCTTTTACACGATAACATTTCTGAAAAATCCCCGATAACTTAATATTGTATAAGACTATATTGACGATATCATTCAGAATGAAAAAAAATACAACAAAAATCCATACAAAATAATAGAAGTTGAAAAAATACTTACTTTAAATGTTGTATTAAGTTATAACCCAGCCAGAAATAATCGATATACTGTAACAAATTTAAAAAAAAAAAGGCATATTGAAAGAAAAACTGGGTAGTTCGCGAGGACGATTCGTACCAAACATATGTAGTTGTCGGCAGAGTTAATCTGAGAACGTAAATAAATGAAATGAGCAAATCCTGAGAAAAAGGGGGCCAAATTTCACCAAAAATCTCCAGACTTTTAGGTGCTATGAGAATTTATTGAAAAATTTTCGTACTGCAATTTTAAAAAAGCCAGATTTCTCCAACGAGTCTATTTTCACCCCCTTTCTCTGTCTAAGCAGTAAATGATAAGCACCGATCAGAATCTCGGAATCAATCTCACAATCTCTCTCAAAGAACGTGGATGTATCATCAGCTAAATAGGGAGGAGAAAACTTGTAAGTTAGAAAGAGACAAATCACTGAGGAATATATGACAGAGATTTCTCATGTAAAAATGCTGCACTATTGATGTACATGAATTATAAACTTATGATAGAGGTTATGTGTAAATGTGTTGTGACAGTAGAGTCTTTTCAAGGTGTAAAGTAAAACTCTGTGATCAAGGCACTTAGCTTGTGATTGAGCCGCTGCATTGCTATTTACATCTATTGTTTGTTGAAGGGACTTAGCTGGACTGTCCTGTACTCTCTTAGCTTCTCCTGAATAAACAAGGGGTTTTATTTTCCTTGGGCTTTTTTCTCGGAATTCTCGCCATTGATGGTAAAGGAGCATAATTTCCAGGGAAAATGTTAAGCCTCTAGCAAGTTCTCAGGTGTGTTCTGTTTTCTAATTTAGTTATTGTCTTCTTAGATAAATAGACAAATGAGAGAAGGAGAGCGAGTGAGAGAGAAAGAAAGAGAGCGTGTTAATGTGAATTATGTTCAACTAAGAAATTTAATTAAGTTATATGTTTATTTTAATATCTTCCCTTATATATATACATACATACATATATATATATATATATATATATATATATATATATATATATATATATATATATATATATATATATATATATACACGTACGTAGTATATGTGGTACAAATCAGGCAAGCAGTTTAACATAATATAATAATATGTCAATAATATAAATTCACTTCTGAAATGTAATGGATTTATTTCATAGAGTGCTCGATACATACATTTTTTTTACTCTTCAAGTTAAATTGTTTCAGTGTAGAGCTGGAAATAAATAGTAGAATGTGGATTCGCTACACAAACTAGCTCATGTTTCTGCTCTCTTCAGGCCTCATCAGGCGAATGATTGTCTATGTTTTTTGGAGTGTATTTCCTGGGAATTTGGTGAAAATGTTGTGAGTGTGGTAGTGAGCAGTATGGGGATATTTATTTTGTCAAGGAGTGTGAACTCTATATAGGGGTCATCCCAGCAAGGATGCATAGTAGTAGTCTGGGAATAGTTTTTATTTTGACCTAGGTATCTTGGCATAGGGTTTTATTGCCCCTGTTGATATCCTCCGTAGCTCTAGTGGATAGTATTAATCTTGATGTTTAATTTATAATGTGTTTGGGCATGTTTGAAGGTGGAAAATGGTGACAGGAAGTTTTTGGGATGATGGACATGGGGGCGAATTGTCTACTATACTTTTTTAATTTATTGGTGTTATTTCACGTTCATTTAAAGAAATTTAGAGCGATGCCTGCACTGCATTATGGTTTCATTTTTTCTGTTCAGTAAATGTTCCTTGGATTTTCTTTGTGATTCTTGTGAAGTTTAAAATCTCAAATTTCTCATTTAGACAGAGATAGCAAGAATGTTTTAAATTTTGGCATGTATTAGATTGTCTAAGAATTTTCCACTTAGAAGTTGGCTTATAGTTCATTTGATGAAATTTCCAGTGGTGAGCCGATAGGGACGTGCTATTTTTGCATTTTTCATTTGTGGATGATGATATATGGTTGGCTAATCCAAGTTTAGATGGTGTGTTCGATATGCTGATGTAATATTTTATATCTAAGGGTTTTCCCTGAGTTGATATCTCTGCCTGGTATACTATATTGGATCTAAGGCATTTGTTTTGCAGAGGGCAGTTTTTCTTATTTGGGCAGTTGCAGTCTGATTTTTTTGTACTAGTATTTTCTTCTATTATTTCTAATAATTTCATTGTTGTGCTTAGTAATGATCCTATTGAAATTTTCTGTACAACTAAAACTAATTTTCAATGTATTTCTATTAAATATTTTGTTTAGTGGGTGGTTTGGGGGGAAATGTTTTTCAATTAGTCGAATGGCAATTTTGCCAAAGTTCGTTCTTACTTGTAAGTTAAATGGGGGTGTATACCAGATTATTTTTCTATTCCTATTTTTTATTTTTTTCTCTTTCTTATCATTTGACTTGACTTTTTTTTTTATCGTGTTCGAGGTTTATCGCAGTGAAACCACTATCGTTTATGGCTTCGAGGTAATTTCTAACTTGATCAAATATTGTTTCATCCGAAGATTTGTAAGTTAATCTGGTCTCTATGGATTTGGCGATCTTTATAATTATTATTTATATTAACTAGTACTGATATATTTAATAATAGAGTTTTCTTTTCTGTATGGTTCATAGGTATTGTTATTTAAATTGAATGTGATATCTAAGAAATTAACAGTTTTTAAGTTGGCTTTAATTTTGACTTTGAAATTCATTTTTTTTCATAATATATATCATAATTTTTTCGCACTTTTGTGCGATACAGTTTTCTATAATAAGTAGTCCATCATCCCAGTACAATCCTATACTCTTAGTGTCTAATTTGCGTGTAAGATTATACAAAATGTACAAACCTATAAGGTCCGACATCTCGGCTGAATCGAGGCTGCCCATGGAGACATCGAATCCACAGACGTCGGTTTTTTTTGTCCATTGTTTTTGAATATGGAACAGTACCGTACGTCTGCAGTGTGTGATGATTTCAATGTCCCTGCTGCTCATGTTGGTACAGGTTCTAGCAAATTCCATGGCCTCCTCGAACAATGGACAAAAAAAAGTTGTAAGTTCATTGATTCACATACTTTCATGTCTTTTTAGAATTTTATTTATGTCAGGGAATGTATTTTTCTCTATTTTTTTGATGATTGTGAATCTAGTGTCACTGACAAAATTATATCTGAGCGTGTGGAAGTGTAGTTCTACGAGGAGTGGACCGGGATGGTTTTGTGATTTATTTCTGCGTCCATAGTTATCAAGTCTAATGTTGAATTGCCACTCGGACTTGCCTATGTATTGTAAATTGCATTTATTGCACTCAAGGAGGTTTATGATATTTTTGCTATGACAGAACTATGATATATGTAGAAAGTCTCGTTAGTGGTAGAGCTGGTGAAGGTGTTGGTGTACTTGAGGTGGTTGCAGCATTGACTATTTCTTTTATCGCACGATTGGAGGAATTCAGTGGTTTTAGGGATGTCGTTATGTGAGATTATATTGTTTATTATAGTGTTACTGCTAATCATATCTTTGATGTTTTGGGGTCTGCGATAGACGATGACACATGGTTCTACGAATATTTCTTTGAGATCTATCTCGAGTATATATATATATATATATATATATATATATATATATATATATATCCAGGTAAGTTCTGCAATAAGGGTTGAATAAATTTAAGAAAAATGTAAATAAGGAAAGCCAAACTTTTTAGGTAAAGTGGTTTTTAATAAGCCTCAACCGGTTTCGTACATGTTTTCAGAAGGCTGATGTAATTCTGTTTCTGGTCATTTCCTTCCCAATGTCCAGTAGAGGGGGTTAAACTCAGGTCTTGGTATATCAGTCTTGATATGGATTAAAATTCCATGGGTGTAATAAAATTCCAGTTGTTGATAAGTTCTTTGAGAAGAAGGGGGTTGATGTTTGGAAGAGAGGTAAAGTTAAGGAGAGAGAGAGAGAGGTAAAGGTAGTGAGGTATCAATGTATGAAAATGTGTGTTTTCACAATGCAGGTTGAACTGTATTTTGATATAGTCAGTGATAATGTGAATGCATGTGAGAGAGAGAGAGAGGGGGTAAAGGGGTGAAGTATCAACGTGTGTGATTATGTGTGTTCATAGTATAGTATGATTGTGTTTCGGTATAGTTGTTGATTCGTGTAATAAGTGATAATATGAGTGTGTGTATGAGAGAATCAATGTATGTATATGTGTATGTTCACAGTATAGTAGAATTGTATATAGGTCTAATTGTGGATTTGTGTAGTTCGTTGATATGAATGAGTAGGATCTTTTTCAAATGTATAACTGCATATGGTATGTTGACAAAAAGGGAAAGGAGTTATGTCTTTTAAGTGAGTCAGAGCTGAGGTTCCAACTCCAAATTGAAGAAGTGTGGAACTAGTTTGAATTCAGAGCAGGTCTCAGAGAATGAATGAAATGCGTTTCCCTTCTTTCTGCAACATTCTCGGTATTCATTTTGTGGAAAGGAACACTGAAAATTTTGGTTCTCGTAGAGAACATTGAAAAATGCCTAAACTAACTTTGAGTATCCTTATCGATGGATCTCTTATTTGTTGCTGATGAACAGTGGTCCTGTTTCTGAGGTGGGACGTTTCCCCTTTGTATGCCTTGTGTCAACACTGACAAATAATAGCATAGGTTATGTTTTTATTGCCACAAGATGTATTGGATTTTATTTCCCTGCTGCTCATGTTGGTACAGGTTCTAGCAAATTCCATGGCCTCCTCGAACAATGGACAAAAAAAAGTTGTAAGTTCATTGATTCACATACTTTCATGTCTTTTTAGAATTTGAAAGTATATTTGTCTCCTATTAAATGCATACATAAGCCACAATTTGGCCTTTTGTATTTGGCTTTCTACTTCCCTGGTTCTATTTTCTCAGAGTATGTGGCTTTTGTCACTAGCTTTTTTAGATTTGGAGGTTGGCATTTACTTTCAATTATTAAGGAATTAGTGAGGACATTGTTCATGTCGGGGTCTCTTTTGAGGATGAGGATGTCTTGAATTTTTTCAAAACTTCAGGGTGTAAAGGGTTGTGGGTGTTGATGAATGGAATACTGATTATTGTATCAATTTTAGTGTTTATCGTTAGTAACTGTTGTCTACCCAATTGTGTGGCTTTTTCTATTCCAGGCTTGATTAGGAATAGGAAATAGTTTTGTTCAAGTGGGTATTTTTTTTTGTTCCTCGAGTCTAAGATTTACAGTACTCTGTTCGGATATTATTGTTCTTGAGTGTCAGGCTAAGGAAAATGGTATGCTGACCTCTGTGTATTTAGAGTGTCAAGAAGAAAATAGTAAGTTTTACTGTCCGTGAATTTGTAATTTATGTCGGTTAGAACTTCTCGTCCGTTTTTTGATTTTACAGTCTAAAAATTCAATTTCGTTTTCATCAAATTCCATTGTAAAGTTGAATTGTTCACGCAGGTTATCTGATATGTGATGTAGATGTAGGGGTTCTTCTGGTTTGTTCCATATTTAGAAACAATCGTCTAAAATGTGAGGCCATGATTTTTCGAAAGTCTCAGAGAATTCAGTTCCAAATCTTTCGTATACCCTAGTATATAATTTTTCTTCAAGGCAGCCGATTGTTAATGTTGCATATGCGGGTGTGACTTCCGTTCCCATTGCAGTTCTTCTAATTTGTTTGAAGAAGTTATCGTTGAATTGGAAGGTAATGTTTACTAAAATGAATCGCATAGATTCAAGTATGAAATTTTCATTAAAAATGTCTGGTATTTCATTAATGTATTTATTAAGCCAGAATTCTAAAGCCTCTAGTCCTAATCCGTGGCTGATGCTCGAGTAAAAAGACTCCACATCAAAGTAGACTAAGAGGGTACTGTTTAAGTTGTTTTGGGAAGTTTTCTTGAAAAAAAAAACAATCGTGTCTTTTAAAAAGCTGGGGACGTGTTTGGTTAGAGGTTTTAGTATAATGTCAAGTAGGTTGCTTATTCTGCTTGATAAGCAAGATGGTCCTGCTATTGTTGGGCACAGTTTCAACTTTTTAACATTTGATATACTAAATTCTGGTGTCGATGATTTTTCACAGACTATCGTGATTTCTTTTCTCTTGTGAACCTTTCGAAGGCCATAAAATTTACTTTTTTTCAAAATTATTTTAGGCATTTGTGTAAAACATTAGTGTTTTTCTATGGGTCTGTTATAAAAAAAATCTGATTTCTTTTGCTAGGGTCTGTGTCTAATTGCTGGTGGTAGTTGGTTTCTAAGAGAATGTTTTCCGAGTTTGATTTGTAGTGGCTTTTGTCCACTTTAACGATTGGACCTCCCTTATCTGCTTCTTTGAAGAGTATATAGTCATCAGCAGATAGAGTTAAAATAGCCTTCCTTTCGTTTGTGCATTAGTTTTTATGTGTGATGTTTTTGTGGTGTCGAGCGGAAGAGATACTATATTTTTAGCGAACTTGTCTTAAGCTATGTTCCTGTTGTGAAGGAGCTTTGATTCCACACCAGTGAGTCGTCTTTTTTGTCTTTATTGAAAAAGAATTCTGCCAGTCTTATTTTCTTATAAATTCTAGGAGGTCTAGTTTAATTTCATTTTTTTCCTTTTGGTAGGTGTGAATTTCAGTCCTTTTTCTTAAATGCTTATTCCAGCTGGGGGAGGTTCCCTGGAAGATAAGTTGATAATTTTGATGTCCACTCTATCTGCAATTAATTTTGGATTATTTTCAATCAAGTTATTTGGTTGAAATTTTTGAGTCTGTTTAAAAAAGGATTTGATGAATTGGGTTGTGGGATTGGAAATTTTGATACTGTCGTGGTATTATAGTTGTGGTTCGTATTCATGAATCTCGATTATAGGTGTTGGGTTTATTATTCGTACGTTGAGATAAGGTGGTTGGTGTTCGTTGGCGATGTTATGTCTTTGGGTTACACCATTGTTATATTGTTGTCGGGGTTAGTGATGGTGTTTGGATGGTATTTTTGTGATGTTGTGGTCAGAGACAGCTCCCAGTTTTCTGCTGATAAAGTGGGAGGTTCTGTGGCCAGTTCTTGCTCGTTGTAGAGGAGAATACTTAAGGTTAATGGAATCATTGAATTTTTTCATTTTGGAAATGGGAGGGTAAAATTCAGGCTTGTTCTTAAAACCATCCTTTGAAACTAAACCTTCCTTGATGAAGGGGTTCGTTGATTGGAGTTGGGCTTTGAATTATTCTCCATATTTTCCCCCAGAATGTTTTTTTTGTTTTTTATTCCATAGGGCATTGGAAATATTTTCCTGATGTTGGGTGTCCTCCAGCACCAACCCCTTTCTTCCCAAAGAACTCACCAATAACTACAATTTTATTACACCTGTGGAAATCGAATTCAAACCAAGATTGATACACCAATGACTTGAGTTTAACCCCCTCTACTGGGCAGTGGAAAAAAGATGCCTAGAAATAGAATTACATCAGCCTTCTGAAGATATGCACGAAACCGGTTAAGGCTTATTGAAAACAACTTTACCGAAAAACCATAACCAAAGATTTTGGCTTTCCTATTTCTTCACTTTTTAATATATATATATGTGTATCACTACAGACAGAGAGTAACGCGTCCGTTTATCATTACATTTACTTTGTAAACCGAACCGCCCCGTAATACATTCAAGAATAAAAAGCTAATGATGCTCATTATAAGCATTGCGGCCAGCGATGGGTGTGGGTCGACCATTGCGTCAGCCCCCCCATCAGTAGTGTTGAGTAGTAATAAATTGAATAATCTATATGAATTAAGGTTGAGATTCTATTGTTTAATTGTAGGAGAGTTCACACACAAAAAAGTTTGAGCCGTAGAAATAAGTCTTTCAGTTGCGCTAGTAATCTGCAATATAACCGAAAATTGAAAATCGGATGTTGCAGAGGAAGAAGTCAGTGTCCCGTTTACACAGTACGTACACTGTCAGAGTCAATTCCCTCGCTACCCCTAAAAAAGTTACTTTTTCTCGGAAAAAAAGTCATCAAAGAAGTATGGTCAGATTCTGTAAGAGCATTCTGCTTCGGAAAATCAAACGATTTCGTTAATTTCGATTTAATGTTATTTTGTTAATTTCGACTTGAATAATCTTCACCGTAAACTTTGAGTCTTCGAAGCGTATATAACATTTTTAGCTACTGTTACCTGGAAATTAAATCTAGCAACTTCTAGCAATTCAAAATAGCCGTAGTTAGTAAAAGGCGAGTATCCAAAAATTGCCTGAACCTGGACTAGCAGAAAAAAACAACATATATATAGATGAGTAAGGAAGACAACTATATGATTAGCATTTTATAGTAATCTCCATTGACAAATGTTTGGGCAAAAAATATATACACCAGGTGTATCAGAGCTTTCTTTAAAAATTAAGAACAGAATAACAGAAAGAGTATTCGAAAATTGCCTCTTGTTTAGTTTCCTCACCTCCGTCGTTAGATAGTTCAGGCTGATGTCGTAAATTTGTTTTTTTTCAACCACATTGGGTTAGTTTAATGATATTTTGTGGAACAGGTTATATGATAAGCCCTCTTCTCCAGTTTCCTGTATTTATTTCAGATTTTCACATGAGTCCCAAATGTTTGTGGACCTGTGGTTGTATAGAATCTCCTCTTTTGTTCAAGTATCTATCAAGTTTGTTCTTGAAAGAATTCACATTTTTTTTACCACTGTTTCATTAGGCAGTAGACTACTTCATATTCGCACTATGCGGTCATTGCAACTATCTTGCAGGACTCCTGATGCCGACTCCAATTTGATTTTTTCGCCTGAAACCGCTTCAAAGAATGGTCAAAATCGGCTATATTTGTCCCGCTTTCGGCTAACTATATGACTAAAAATATTATCAACTGCTTTAAAATCTAATTTTGAAACAAAATAACTAAATACTAAAACTGTCGAACAAATTATAGAAAATTGTACATTAACTGTTATTAAACTTATCAAATTTGTTGTAGAGTAGCAAAACATTTATAAGAATATGACTCCAAAATATTCCTGAAGCAAAAGTTTCAATCAAAACTCAGCTAAAGTAAAAAAATTATGAAAAAAATATTTGGTATGATTTGCTTTCACTGCTGACCCTGACCTTCGTTTATTTCAGTTTTTTTTTTTTATTTTTTTTTTTAGAAAAAGTGACTTTTGTCGGGAAAGTGAATAGATTGGCTCTAAAGTGGGTGATCGATTTACAATTTACGTGTAATGTTGAAGTTGACACTGATTTTTGGTTTTGAAAAGCTATTCATGCTGCTATAAGTATCAAGTTGCCCTCTCAATATGAGACACGTAAAAAGTATTCCACATAGAACTTCAACGGTTGAGTCTGTTTTTATCCTGTGCAGCAGGTGATCACGTGACCCCACCTTTCGCCTCCAACCGTAGGGAAGTAAATAATGTCAGTTGGTGGGACTCCACAATTTTTTACTTTTCAAAAATTTTGATTTCTACTCCGAGGTATAATTTGAAATAACGAGGTATGTGTACTATCTTCTCAATAATGCTTTTATTTTTTTTTTTTTTTACTTTTTTTGTTTGTGACTGTATGATTTTTTATACCATTATTTTGCCCTCAAGTTAAAAGAAAGGTAATCGTGTATTCCAAAGTAATTTGAGCTCAACAGAATAGTGATAATGGATATTTCTTCAACAATTATTATACAAGAAGAAAAATCAATTATTTTTTGATGGTAAATATTAGATGTTTTCGTTTCAGTCCTGCGTAATTTGAATATCCCTTATTTCATTCGTTGACGCCTTGATCACAATTTTTTTCTCCAGTTAGTCTGTCAATGACTCCTTCTTAGCAACATGAGTAAATACAAGGCAACAAAATGTCTAGTTTATTTTCCTGTTAATTCACTCCAAAGGAAACTCTTGTTTCTTTTGTTTTTTCATGTTTGCTCTTTCTTCGGTTTAGAAAGCCAATTTTGTCGATTGCTCAAGTTAACTTCTTGATTAACTTGAATTTCCAAGACTGATCGAGTACAAATTTTCACAATTCATTTTTGTGATAAAATTTAATTGTAATTTTTTTTTTCACCATCTCGAAAACTTGAATTAACATTTGAAAAAAATATTGAACCACTTCTTTCATTGTCCTAATTTTTGAAAGATTCGGAACCTTCCTTCAGTATTGAAAAATTATTACGTTCAAAAACTATCTAGTCATAGTTTTAATTCGTAATTTTGATAGAAAAGTCTTCAAAATATTTCTACTGCTGTGGCCTGCAGAATTATTTTCCAATCTTCCGGATGTTTTTACGAACCATTAAAACTGAACCACACGGAAGATGGTCATTAAAATCATATCATTAAAGTTCAAAGGATATTCATGCTTTTTCGAATCCAGGTACAGAGGCATTTTGTGAAACGGCAGCACTGTAGTACGGATTACTGCAAGTTACAATCGCGTGCCGACGAAAGGCATCATCCAAAATAACAGTCACGAATATTTCAACTGAAAACGTGCTATTTAAGTAGATTATTTGTTTATCTTTTTCTTCTTCGTGAATTCAAATACTTTTATTTCGTTCCCTGGATACATAAAGAATTTTAATAGCTATTATGTTTTTAACAGAAATTATTTTGAGGAACAAAAGTTGGAAATTAAAATTTCATTTTCGGAACATAATATCTTGTTCAATGTTATAATTAAAACTTCGAATTTTTTTTTTTCCTTTGTAAATTTGAATAGGTGAAACAGTTTATTTTACTAAAAATTCCACTCCATTGCTTTCGTCACAGGAATACTAGAGTAATTTATATTTTTCAAATCACTCATTTATAATGAAATGAGTTGAGACTGATTAAAATGTTGATACATGTTATACTTGGCCTCTGAAGTCACTCCGAATTCTCTAAAAAAAATGTTATTTTTCATTTTTTTTTTTTTCTTGGACATATATATTTCCAAGCAAAAAGTACAAGCATTAAATCTAATTTTGTCTACGATATGTGCTGATATTGGAAATTGCAAAATTAATAGACTTTTAAAAAATACTCAGTTCTAATTTTTAAATAATACAGTACTTGCTGGATTACCTGGCCTTGACTGGGGATGGGAGAGGGGGCATCAATACTCTAAGGTGATATTTTATCATTCAATACTGAAAGGTTATATGTTATACATATTTCTCGTTCAAAAAATTGAATTCATTAAAATACTGGTAAAAAAATCCTACAGAAAATGAATTTTTAGTAAAAAAAAATCTTTTCAAAATATAATGGAGTAAGGATTTGCTACACAAACACGTTTGTTTCTACCCGGTTTGGGGGAATGATTCTGTTTATTTTTATTGGACGTGTTTTTTTCCCTTCCCAAAGTCAATATATTTAGTTTTGTGGTTGGCTATTACTTGCTGTATTTTTTGTTTTATTCAATTTGGATGCATGTCTGGTGGTTATAAATTACAAACTAGGGGTGGGTATGATGTGAGTGTTTTCATGGTGGTTCTATCTGTCCTGGAGTATGCTGCCTCCCTGAGAGTATTTTATCTCACTCGAATCTACTTGCCAATATTGGGGTTCCTTTTTAAATGACCTGAGTAGGTTATTTGATTATATTGGGTTTTGCATGTTTCCTCATGTCTTAAGATGTTTACTTTGATTAGATTGTTCTTTAAGGTGTCCATGTGAATAAGATATCAGTTGGTTATTTTAGAATAATTTTGTTTTGGTGGTCAGAACTTGTGTTAATATATTCAATTACTGAACTCTCCTTCCTATATGGTGTTGAATATATCCTTCACTTAGATGCATCATAAGTTCTAACCACCTAAATAAAATCATTGAAAAGATCCCTGGATCTAGAAAAACTAGACTTGTATATAATTCATCAAATGAAACCATATCAAAAGTTGGAAATGAATACACTAAAGCCCTAAAGAATAGCGGTTTTACCAAAATGAATTCTAAATATGATGAAAAAGTTAAATCGAATTGAGAAAAACATAGCAATTACAAAAAATAAGTCGTAAATTCACCTGGTATACACCATTCAGCATTCAAGTAAAAACTAATTTTGGAAAAATATTAATCCAATTAATACTACCCCCATCCCAGCAATCCACTGAGTAAAATATCGATAACGAGAAACTACTGAAAATTAGCTTTTGTATGGAAAATTTTAGTACTCATCACAAAACATAATGATAAAGTAATTAGAATTGATACTAATGAAGAAAGCATAAATAAACCAGATGGCAATATTGTATGAACAAAAATAGATGCCTTTTACTAAACAAATGACTCCGATTGAATATTGTATACCAAGCGGAAATATCAACCTAACATAAACCCTTAAAAGTGAAGTATTATATAGGAATGTCAAATGCCTTTCCACTGTGGATACATCATTGGAGAAATGGACGTATTTGGTCCAACTAATAGTAAAATAGAAAATATTGAAACAAACTTACAAATGCCAAAATATTGAAACCTCATAATTCGAAATCCTCATTTTTGCCAATAGAATAACCAAATTGATAACTGAGGTCATGTAAAAGGGAACTCAAACATTGGGAAATGGATTTGAGTGAGAATAAAATACTCTAAGAAAAAAACATCACATAAGAACTGATAGAGCAACCACATACCCTTGAGCTAAACTGTCAGCGGTAATACAAAGCCCAAATGACTGCTTTCAATACGAATTCTCACTGAGATAATTTCAGATGAGTTTCTATGTAATATAGTGCAATTTATTATTATCTCTGACCACATATGTCCACTTCTTGACAAAAAACGAATCGACTGTAAATGAATTCGGATTGAAAGGAGTTATTTGGCCTTTACACTAATGGTGTCTGTTTAGCTCAGTGGTAAGACCATCACTTCGTTGAAGTGGCAACCGCATCGGTGGCAGGTTCAATTCCTGCTGTAGCCCCATATTCTTTGATTGTTTGTTTGATTTTTTTTTTTTTTTTTTTTTTTTTTTTTCTTTTCTTCTCTATGTTGTGTAAATTGAATGATATATTAACCTTGTGGCAATGGAGATCATTTCATAAAAGGCTTTATATTGTATTATGCAATTTAGTTTTTTTTTTTTTTATATATATATATATATATATATATATATATATATATATATATATATATATATACTATGCACACTAAAAAAAAAAACCCCAATGCTTCTTCAGCTTCAATGGCAATTATCAACAAAAACTTGACTTGCAAATGGGTCCCTGGTAAGTGAAGTTTTAGCCTGTCTGTTTCTGGAATCAGGCCCTCTCATATTTTACCCAAAACAGCGTCCTACTTTTGCTATATTGATGATGCCTTAATAGTATACTCTGCACATAGATCTGGACAACCTAGTAGCTAGATTGAACTCGGTGGGACCATCTATTAAGTTTGCACTAGAAAAGAGTCCAACAACACATTACTTTTCCTTGACATCCTACTACACAGAATCAACGACACCATCAAGCACCACATTTTCCGTAAAGCCACAAACCAAAATGACCCCATACATGTGTACTCCCACCATACTCCAAAAATTAAATCAGGACCAATCATAGGCTTTTATCTAAAGGTCCTCAGAATAAGTAGGCCTGAATACCTTGATGATGAAAAAGAATGCATCAAAAAATCCATTATTTCACTTAAATACCCATGACATTTCATATACCAAGCAAGAAGAGTATACAATATCCACACAACAAACAAAACAATAAGAAAAAGAACCTCCACCCCTAGACTTTCTATTTAATCACTGTCCCACCACAGCAATATGTGACACAAGGTTGGGCTTAACGTGGGAAGAAATAGTAGTCAACCCCTAGACTTATATTACATACCAACACAACCATCATCAACCTCTGCTCCAACCTGAGTGAGATGGAAGTATACATTACCACCAACACCTCAATGACCATCAAAGATTTGATTCTACAAACCATCTGAAAAATTTCTAATCACCTGAGGCCAGTGTCTTTGCAGTTCCGTGTAATGACTGACAAATTTTACATCGGAGAGACATCGAGACCTCTCAAAAAAGACTATAGGAACATAAGATATCCTCAGGCTGAGAGGACGAATGCCCTGGTGGAACACGGGAACATCAACAACTTCAGCTTTCACCTAACCTGTTTCCTTAAAATTCACAACTCCCCGACTTGTAGATGTGTCGAAGCAGCCCTTATAATCCCAGTGTAATACAGTAATTCAAAGGTATGGGCACTTTTAGATTGCAACCCCTCCAAGTGCTATGATTTTCAAAACAGAATCGCATAAACATGATGCGCTACAATACCAACTCCACTAACATACTAGGTATTGGCTAACAGTCATTCCAAAAAATGATACAAGATATTGGCTAACAATATGTCTAAGAAGCAGTACAATTTTAAACATTAAGAACACTTTTCAAAAGATTTTTGTGCCACCTCAGTCACCTATTTCCCAATATCTGTCTACAGGTCATGCACTTCTCTTCAGTGTTCTTTTCCTTGTTTCAATATATTTTGTCTCTTGTTGGAATCATCAGTTTACCATGTAACTGTTCGGGATTTCAATAACAAAAGTTATATTAGCATGGCGCCACCTAGCAGTGTTGATCAAACACCACCTCCCTTTCTCATTATATAATTTATGCCATGCATGCAGTTTGTCATTTTATGTAAGGTTTTATGTGCCTTGCATATTGGGTTGGTTTTTTTTTTTTATAAACAGGGCTTACTTATGCAGGTTACCCCAAAAAGTCGATTTTCTAACATTTCCAACTGGAGAATCTGACAATTTTTCTGCTAACCTTAAAGTTAATTCATTTTATTTTTTATCTTCTTTGTGTTATATACTCTCAAGCTTCCACCAAAGTTCATTCAACACAGAGTCCTTATATACATGGTTGGAAAGAAACAAAACCACTTTCCTGCGGGTAGTAACACCTCAATGGGTGATTCTGATAATATACCAATTTGTTACTTGCTATTCCATTCAGTCTCCCACCCCACCCAACTGCCTATCAGTCAGTGAAATGGACCAGAGCCAAATTTTTTCTCCTTTCTTTGATTCCACTCTATACAATAATCTATCACTTTGGTTACCTGATTTCCCTTACAGTAATACAAACAAAAACATAAAATGGAATTATCAAAACAGAAAAAATGGGATCGTGTTAAAATGCTGGCACTGCTCAAAATTTCTATTAACAAACATTACTTAATAACCCACATAGATATACAAAATATAACCAACATAGAAATCTCATTCACATAGCCACCTTGAAGAAAAATCCAATCCACATAATAACCTTGTACATACACCAAATCCAATATGAGCAAACCACCCAGTAAAGGATCCTAGCATGGGGGAAATGAATTCAAGTGGGAAAAAACTCTGAGAGGACACATACCAAAAAATGAACTGATAGGAGTACCACTTACTGACAATATATACCCCTTGGTTTGTAGTTTATAAACCCCCACCCTTTCACCCCAACAGACCTGCATCACCATTTCAAGAAAAAAATTAGTCTAGCAAGCAGTAGCCAACCACCAAACTGAAATGGAAGACCATACCACCCAGAATAATGGACAGCCCCTCTCAATAAAGTCTCAAAGAGGAATAAAAAATCAACTGCTTCATTTGATAGAAGCCCAAACCGGGTAGAAACATATGTGCTTGTGTAGCGAATCCTCATTTTATTATATTTTAAAGTCTACTCTAAACCAATTTGATATTTAAAGTTGAATGTATTGAGCACTTTGAGAAATAAATCCATCATACATCGCATATATTGTATCCTGGATTTGTACTGTGTGGAGATATATACATGTACAAATTATAAATTGCGTTATATTATAAACTCGTCTTGAAATGATCTCCATTGTTAAATGGTTAATATATCCCTCTATTTAGAAAACATACACCAAGAAAATAAGGCTGCTGCAGGAATCTAACCTGTCACCAGGGTAGTTGCTTTATATATATATATATATATATATATATATATATATATATATATATATATATCTCCTGAAGTTGGATTTTTATCTAATCTCTTATTTGATTTTTTTTTTTTTTTTTTTTTTTTTTTTTTTTTTTTCTTCACACATCTTGGTAGCAATACATACATCTTGCTACATCTCCGTCTTCAATGAAATATTGTGGCTGGCTGAGTGATGGGCTATGAAGTGTTCACATTTATGTTGCTAAACAATGGTTCTGAATTATTTTGCTTTCATAGCATGGTTATACAAAGGAAATCATGACCTAGCTGGCAAAGATGGCCTTAAAGTTGGATATTTTGAAGATTATTTTCGATATCACTTTCCTTCTATTGTTTGTTTTTCCCTTTTCTTTTTTTTTCTCTTCTATTGTTGACTCTCTTCATTTTGAGATTTAGTCAGTACTTGATGCACTGATATAAAGTATCAAGAGAAGTTACTCTTGAAGAATGACTTATAATTATATAAATATGTTCCTTTTTTGCAATCCTAATAAATGTAAATATTAGGAATTTCCTGAACCTGGATGATTGATCAAGTTGCATTTTAAAAAAAAAAAAAAAAAATTGACTTGCTGTTGTGCAGTATGCTCTTTATTGAAATTTTTGTTCACTTGCTTAATTTATCGTCTGTTTGTTAGGTGGAACCGGAATGAACAGTCAGCATCCTCCGCGTCGACGAAAACGTCGTCCCATGAATGGTGTTAAGACTGTAGAAGTTGTGCGAGGCTTCGTTGGGTACGGTTTTACCATCTCTGGACAAAATCCCTGCACCCTCAGCTGTATTGTGAGTGGGAGTCCTGCAGAAGCCATTGGCCTGAAACCAGGAGATTTCCTTCTTGCAGTCAATGGGGAAAATGTCTCAAAATATCCTCATGATGAAGTTGTCCGCATTATTGGCACATCTGTTGGAACCTTGACTCTCCAGGTAACTTATATTTGTATTACCATTCCCAACATATACAGGACTAGTTTCATCATATTTGTTAATCTGTTCCAGCTCGGTGAATGAGGATCTTGGCAACATCATTTGTGGTGTTCCTTTTCAGACCAC
>OY735214.1:27963036-27968240 GCA_963457665.1 Thysanoteuthis rhombus
ATATATATATATGTGTGTGTGCGTATATATGTGTGTATATATATATATGTGTGTGTGCGTATATATGTGTGTATATATATATATGTGTGTGTGCGTATATATGTGTGTATATATATATATGTGTGTGTGCGTATATATGTGTGTATATATATATATGTGTGTGTGCGTATATATGTGTGTATATATATATATGTGTGTGTGCGTATATATGTGTGTATATATATATGTGTGTGTGCGTATATATGTGTGTATATATATATATGTGTGTGTGCGTATATATGTGTGTATATATATATATGTGTGTGTGCGTATATATGTGTGTATATATATATATGTGTGTGTGCGTATATATGTGTGTATATATATATATGTGTGTGTGCGTATATATGTGTGTATATATATATATGTGTGTGTGCGTATATATGTGTGTATATATTATATGTGTGTGTGCGTATATATGTGTGTATATATATATATGTGTGTGTGCGTATATATGTGTGTATATATATATGTGTGTGTGCGTATATATGTGTGTATATATATATATGTGTGTGTGCGTATATATGTGTGTATATATATATATGTGTGTGTGCGTATATATGTGTGTATATATATATATGTGTGTGTGCGTATATATGTGTGTATATATATATATGTGTGTGTGGTATATATGTGTGTATAATATATATGTGTGTGTGCGTATATATGTGTGTATATATATATATGTGTGTGTGCGTATATATGTGTGTATATATATATATGTGTGTGTGCGTATATATGTGTGTATATATATATATGTGTGTGTGCGTATATATGTGTGTATATATATATATGTGTGTGTGCGTATATATGTGTGTATATATATATATGTGTGTGTGCGTATATATGTGTGTATATATATATATGTGTGTGTGCGTATATATGTGTGTATATATATATATGTGTGTGTGCGTATATATGTGTGTATATATATATATGTGTGTGTGCGTATATATGTGTGTATATATATATATGTGTGTGTGCGTATATATGTGTGTATATATATATATGTGTGTGTGCGTATATATGTGTGTATATATATATATGTGTGTGTGCGTATATATGTGTGTATATATATATATGTGTGTGTGCGTATATGTGTGTATATATATATGTGTGTGTGCGTATATATGTGTGTATATATATATATGTGTGTGTGCGTATATATGTGTGTGTATATATATATATGTGTGTGTGCGTATATATGTGTGTATATATATATATGTGTGTGTGCGTATATATGTGTGTATATATATATATGTGTGTGTGCGTATATATGTGTGTATATATATATATGTGTGTGTGCGTATATATGTGTGTATATATATATATGTGTGTGTGCGTATATATGTGTGTATATATATATATGTGTGTGTGCGTATATATGTGTGTATATATATATATGTGTGTGTGCGTATATATGTGTGTATATATATATATGTGTGTGTGCGTATATATGTGTGTATATATATATATGTGTGTGTGCGTATATATGTGTGTATATATATATATGTGTGTGTGCGTATATATGTGTGTATATATATATATGTGTGTGTGCGTATATATGTGTGTATATATATATATGTGTGTGTGCGTATATATGTGTGTATATATATATATTGTGTGTGTGCGTATATATGTGTGTATATATATATATGTGTGTGTGCGTATATATGTGTGTATATATATATATGTGTGTGTGCGTATATATGTGTGTATATATATATATGTGTGTGTGCGTATATATGTGTGTATATATATATATGTGTGTGTGCGTATATATGTGTGTATATATATATATGTGTGTGTGCGTATATATGTGTGTATATATATATATGTGTGTGTGCGTATATATGTGTGTATATATATATATGTGTGTGTGCGTATATATGTGTGTATATATATATATGTGTGTGTGCGTATATATGTGTGTATATATATATATGTGTGTGTGCGTATATATGTGTGTATATATATATATGTGTGTGTGCGTATATATGTGTGTATATATATATATGTGTGTGTGCGTATATATGTGTGTATATATATATATGTGTGTGTGCGTATATATGTGTGTATATATATATATGTGTGTGTGCGTATATATGTGTGTATATATATATATGTGTGTGTGCGTATATATGTGTATTTGTGTGTGCGTATATATGTGTGTATATATATATATGTGTGTGTGCGTATATATGGTGTATATATATATGTGTGTGCGTATATATGTGTGTATATATATATATGTTATGTGTGAGTATATATTTATGTGTGTATATATATATATGTGTGTGTGCGTATATATGTGTGGTATATATATATATGTGTGTGTGCGTATATATGTGTGTATATATATATATGTGTGTGTGCGTATATATGTGTGTATATATATATATGTGTGTTGTGTATAGATATATATGTGTGTGTATATATATATGTGTAGTTATATATATATGTGTGTGCGTATATTATATATATGTGTGTGTGCGTATATATGTGTATATATATGTGTGTGTGCGTATATATATGTGTGAGTATATATTTATATATATATATGTGTGTGCGTATATATGTGTTATATATATTATATATATTGTGTGTGCGTATATATGTGTGTATATATATATATGTGTGTGAGTATATATATGTGTAGTATATATATATATGTGTGTGAGTATATATGTGTATACTATATATATTATATATGTGTGTGAGTATATATATATTTATATATATATATATATGTTGTGAGTATTATATATATGTGTGAGTATATATATATATATGTGTGTGAGTATATATATATATATGTGTGAGTATATATTATATATGTGTGTGAGTATATATTATATATATATAGTGTGTGTGAGTATATATGTGTGTGAGTATATATATAATATATATATATTATGTGTGTGAGTATATATATATTTATATATATATATATATGTGTGTGAGTATATATATAGTATATATATATATATGTGTGTGAGTATATATATATATATATATATATATATATGTGTGTGAGTATATATATATATATGTGTGAGTATATATATATGTGTGATATATATATATTATATATGTGTGAGTATATATATATATGTGTGAGTAGTATATATATATATTATATATATATATGTGTGTGAGTATATATATTATATATATATATATGTGTGTGTGAGTATATATATTATATATATATATATGTGTGTGAGTATATATATATATATATATATATATATGTGTGTGAGTATATATATATATATATATATATATGTGTGTGAGTATATATATATATATATATATATGTGTGAGTATTATATATATATATATATATATGTGTGAGTATATATATATATATATATGTGTGAGTATATATATATATATATATATATATGTGTGAGTATATATTATATATATATGTGTGAGTATATATATATATATATATATATATGTGTGAGTATATATAATATGATATATATATATATGTGTGAGTATATATATATATTGAGTATATATATATATGTGTGAGTATATATATATATATATATATATATGTGTGAGTATATATATATATATATATATATAGTGTGTGAGTATATATATATATATATATATATGTGTGAGTATATATATATATATATATATATATATGTGTGAGTATATATATATATATATATATATATGTGTGAGTATATATATATATATATATATATGTGTGAGTATATATATATATATATAATATATGTGTGAGTATATATATATATATATATATGTGTGAGTATATATATATATATATATATATATGTGTGAGTATATATATATATATATATATATATATGTGTGAGTATATATATATATATATATATATATGTGTGAGTATATATATATATATATATATATATATGTGTGAGTATATATATATATATATATATATATATGTGTGAGTATATATATATTATATATATATATATGTGTGAGTATATATATATATATATATATATATGTGTGAGTATATATATATATATATATATGTGTGAGTATATATATATATATATATATATGTGTGTGAGTATATATATATATATATATATATATGTGTGAGTATATATATATATATATATATATGTGTGAGTATAATATATATATATATATATATATGTGTGAGTATATATATATATATATATATATGTGTGAGTATATATATATATATATATATATAGTGTGAGTATAATATATATATATATATGTGTGTGAGTATATATATATATATATATATATATGTGTGAGTATATATATATATTGTGAGTATATATATATATATATATATATGTGTGAGTATATATTATATATATATGTGAGTATATATATATATATATGTGTGAGTATATATATATATATATATATATATGTGTGAGTATATATATATATTATATATATATATATGTGTGAGTATATATATATATATATATATATATATGTGTGTGAGTATATATATATATATATATATATATATGTGTGAGTATATATATATATATATATATTATATGTGTGAGTATATATATATATATATATATATATATATGTGTGAGTATATATATATATATATATATATATATGTGTGAGTATATATATATATATATATTATATATATATATGTGTGAGTATATATATATATATATATGTGTGAGTATATATATATATATATGTTGTGAGTTAGTATATATATATATATATATATATGTGTGAGTAGTATATATATATATATATATATATGTGTGAGTATATATATATATATATATATATATATGTGTGAGTATTTATATATATATATATATATATATATGTGTGTGAGTATATATATATATATATATATATATGTGTGCGTGCTATATATATATATATATATATATGTGTGCGTGCGTATATATATATATATATATATGTGTGTGCGTGCTATATATATATATATATATATATGTGTGCGTGAGTATATATATATATATATATATATATGTGTGCGTGCGTATATATATATATATATATATGTGTGCGTGCGTATAATATATATATATATATATGTGTGCGTGCGTATATATATATATATATATATGTGTGCGTGCGTATATATATATATATATATATGTGTGCGT
>OY735214.1:27973440-28018440 GCA_963457665.1 Thysanoteuthis rhombus
TTTAACCATATTACAAAAAATAATAAGCAGAAGTCTTAAACTGAAAAAATAAATGTTGCTAGAATGTTGTCAATTTTCAAAATGTTCATTTAGGAACATAACTCAGTAACATACATATAGATGTTTTATTCACGTAACCACCTCAATGAACAATCTTATCAACAGAATTGTTTTGGACATGAAGTAACAGAATACATTCAGTATCATCAAATAACCCACTAAGGTCTTATATAAGGGAACCTCAAGTTAAGGATATAGATTTAACCTGGAATAAAATACTCTATCAGAGGAAACTTACCACAAAAGGACTGACTGACTAATCTCATACTGATTACAAAAACATACATACCATATTTACTAGTTAGTAATTAATAACCATCGACAAACATCCCCCAATGAATTAAACAAGAAATACAGCAAACTTTAGGTAAACAATAAACAAAAACATATATGAATGGTACACAAATAGAATAGTATATCGTACCACCTAGAATAGTCACCCACCAAAAAAAATTATCCCATATAGGAATCTAAGAATAACCGAATCATTTGCTTGAAGAGGTCCAAGCAAGGCGGAAACATGTATTTTTTTTGTGAATCTTTGCTACTTTGCATTTTCTGATATATGTGTATAGATATAGATATATATATATATATATCTTCCTTCATCAGAAATACGCAAAGAAAGCAATTGTTTTTTTTGTTACTCTATCTCTCCTGGTTCCTTTGCAGCAAGAGCTAACTGCTAAGAATCCTGAAGAAGAACAGCGGATGGAACAGCTAAAGCAACAGGCTGCTCAATGGCAGCAGCAAAAAAAGCAGCTTGATGATGCCCAACAGCAATACCAATATCAGTTGCAACAGCAACAGCAACAGTTTCATCAAATGTGGATGGCTACCCAGTACCCTCCTCCTCCAACTGATCACTTGATGACAGCACCACCTCCGCTCCCTCCTAACACTGCACCTGTACCCCCACTGCCCCAACATACAGATCTTGCCTCCATGTCACCCATGGGAGGGTCATCTGCCCTTCCTCCCGGAACAGCTTCTTTAACAAATAAAACACATCCAGTGCCGATGGTTGCAGCTGAAGAATCTGCAAAATCTGTGGAGGAGGTGAAATCTCCAGATAAAACCAACACACCTGTCATGAAGAAGTCGAGTATGAGTTTTACTAATAAAGGTAAAATTTCTGATGAATGAATATCTTTTTTTTTTCTTCAATCTATTATAATTATCAGCTGTAGCGCTTATACTGTATAAGTTTGATAGCTATTTATAATCAGATGTTACATCTTAAAATTAAAATATTTTATGTAACCTGCTGGTTTCTTTAAATGCACACAAGCCTATAACAAAGTAATTTAATCCTTCACCAGGTTAACTAGATGTGAGTAATTCTAATCAGTGCCAATTTTTTTGCTTTTGTTTTATTATATTTGTTTTTATTTAAATTTTCTCCTTCTCCATAGATCCTCCAAAACATTCAATTTCTGATGGGAAAACAGAATCAATACATAGAGAAAAATTGGAGAAAGTGGAAAAGGAAGAAGAAGAATTCAACCGGCAGTACACTCAATGGAAGAAACAATATGATGATTGGCGTGAGCAGAACCGAGGTGAAATATTTTTATTGTCCAACAACTGCAAAAAAGTACCTGTCTTGAATTATAAAAATCTGCAAAAAACATGACAATAATAGTGTAAATAAAGGGATGAAAAATGATGAGATGAAAAAGCACTCCACACTTGGACATTTCTCTGTTTGGTCTTTTTGTTTAATATTTAATCAGTCATTTTAGACACAATTCTCAATATAATCCGTGAATAGAATTCAAGGGTTCAACCGCTTGAAATTGTTCAAATTGGGAGTAGGATGCAGAACAAGGAGTGTCTGTTTTGAGCATCTGTAGTAGAATGATCATGTTGGGTAATCTTCTATTTTAGCATTGAAAGGTTATGTTCCTTGATTAAAGAATGTCAACCGATACTTGCACTAATACAACACCACTTGTTATGAAGTGTGTCAGCAACTGACGGGTATATGATACAATTCTGGAGTTATTGTATCGACCGCTCTCATTGATATAGAACAGAAAATGAAATCAGGCGCAGGGAGAGGCCTGATATTGTATTAATGAGAACAACTACCACTGATCAACATGTAGAGCAAGTGTTACTTGAGGTTTTGGAACACAACTTCATCAGCTAAACTTGACTCTGTATGCTGAACACAGATGATCAAAGTTGGGTTCAAGGTATCATTGTCGAGGACCAAAAATGGAATTATCGTTTGATGCTTTTAATTGGAAAACTTGTTCCATTGAGCCCTCTTCCCTCATTATTGATCTCATAAAAATTCAAAGGTCATACTCTGTCTCATTAATTACTGCTCTTAACCAATTAGTGACCTTCATTTAGATGGTTAACCTGTGTGAGGAAATTTTCAAAATCTGTCTAGGTTCCTGAATGTCAATGGGATCAAATTGGTTCAAGTTATAGCAACTTGAATTTTTGATAAATGAAGTCCCTATGGAAACCCTAACTAGTTTTATCAGTGCCTTCTCAAAATTTTTGAAAAGGAAGGTTTTATGACACCTATTCTGGCAAGTGTAGACCAGCACCCATACGTGCTTTGGGTTTTATTCCAACCTGTATCTTTCTGATATTACTATTATCACATATTCTAAAGTTTTGAAATATATATAGATTAGAATTTGATATGTGTTTGGAACTTGGGTGATATACTACAGAGGATTTATCTATTTGCAGATAAGGAATAAAGATAACTATTTTGTATACTGTAATCATTAGTTGTTCATCCTCTTTTGCTTTGACTTACCGCTGCTTGAGAACATTCTACTTGTGGTAACACCCTAGCACAAAGTATATCAAAACTGTATATAAATTTGAGAAAATTCATTATCATTTATGTTGCTTTACATTTTGATCAATTAAATGTGCAAAATAAATTACAAAACATCTGTGAAATGGAAAATTTAAAGACTAACCAATGTATGCCAAAATATGGAAAATCGATGTCGTCATCATCAGTCGTTCAACATCTGTCATTGGACAAAGACCTTCCACAGGATTTGCCACACTTCTCTATCATGGGTGTCACAGAGCCAGTATTTTCTGAATTTGTCTAGCTCATCTCTCCATCTAATATTCTGCCGGCCTTGGTTCCGCCTGTGATCTGAGGGGATCCATGTTGTTGAGTCGCGATGTCCATCAGTTGTCTGCCATTTGTGCAACATGGCCAGCCCACTGCCATTTGAGCTTTTTAAAGGATTCTATGATTCCCTGACTCTTGTCTTTTCCTGAATGTAATGTGCTGTCTTGTGGTCTCTCCACGTGAGGCCCAGCATAATTCTCTAATGTGCACGTTGCATAGTTCTCAATTTGCGGGTCTGTTTCTAGGTTAGGTTCCATGTTTCAGTGCCATAAGTGACTATTGGGAGGATGCATTGGTTATATACCTTTCTTTTCAGGATTAACAGGATCTTCTTATTTTTGAAAGTTGAGCTTGCTCTGCCAAAGGCTTGCCATCCTAGTGTGATTCTTTGCTTGATTTCTTCTTCTGTCTAATTGAGAAATTTGAAATACATATATAAAAATTGTTGATTATATCAATGAGTTAGTTAATATGAAAATCATCAGAACACATGAATAACATAAACCCAACAATTGTGTTTAAATTAGTATTGTCTGTTGTGGTGATTGGAATCTACTAGAATGAGCAATACGTAGTTAATCAGCAAACCAATGCAGGTAAATAAACAAAAACGATAGTGAATACATTGGATGTTCAGAAATAGCTACTTCATTTTCCTGTCATCTAATTTCTCCAATTTAATTTTTTTGTCCAGATCATCCAGATCGAGATCAATTCAAGCAATATGAAATACAGTTCACAGAAATTGAGGCCAAAATGGATGAAAAAAGACAAGACATCATTCGTCGGAAGAAAATACTTAAGGGTGAATATGTACCAGATTCGGGTGACACTTATATGATGGGCAAGTGTGGCAGAATGTCTGACTCTAGTTTGTCCAGTCAGATTTCACAATTCAGGAACCAAAACAAATTCAGTATACATGGAGGATCTGGCCCTAGTGAGCAGCTTCCAGAGGTAAAAAATGATTGTGGACTGGATAGACATGGAAAAACTGGATCTTCAGTTGGAAGTGGAGATGACAGAGTATCTAAGCTCGCTGGGATTGGGGCTGGAGATGAAGTTAAGAGTCCAGCATTAGAATCTGCAGAATCAGCATCTTCTCAGAAGGATTTAAATAACAAGAAGGATGGAAATGATCCTTTCTTTTCAAAAAGTAAATCTAGCCAAGATAATATTCTTCCCAGTGGGCCATTTTTAGGTGGGACTGGGTGTAACCAATTTTCTGGCCTCAGAAGAAGGTTTGATGGTAACAGAAGCAGATTTGAAGGGGCTTCACAAGGGCCAAGATATCAAGGAGGTCCAGGGGTTCTTGGAGAAGGACCTAAACAGGAATGCCAAGGACTCAGAGCTGATAAGGAACCTGAATTTAGGGATTCTGATATGCGCTCTCAGGGACCTAATCAGGGTCCAATGCATGGGCCAAGATTTAATAATCCACGAGGTGGATCAGGATTCAGTCAAAGTCCTCAGAGTGGTCCTCCTTTTAATCAGGGTTCTTTTGGGGGACCTGGTTTTAGCCAGGATAATCGAGTTTTTAGCCAAAACAGACCAGGAGCTGATGCAGCAGGACTCAGAGGGTTAGGGAACCTGGTGAATTGTGGGGTACCAATGCAAAGAATAGGTGGCCCTTTAGATCATGTAGGGCCCCCTGATGGACAGTTTTCTCGGTTTACAGGTCATGGTGGAATGGGCATGGGCCCTGGTGCAAACAGTCAACATATGTCAGAAAGAAATCAGTAAGTGGCTACATTTTTTAACCTTGTCAAATGAATGAGTAAATGCACTCATACTATTTTCAAATATTTGAGGTAAATGGGATTAGTGCTCCATTTCTTTCGGTAATACTATAGCACGCACAATTAGTACAAAGATAGGTTGCATAAATAATCCTCTTAGTATTCACAAAGTAAGATTATTTTTTATTCACCTTCCCTATATACATTATATATAATGAATGGGTTAATGTATTTCTCAAGGAGTTAACATGCAAGTAATGCAGACTGGTATGAACTACTGTTTTTCTTGCTGCAACCTCGTCCAGATTCATGATAAACAATGCCATCATATGATTACCAAGTTTTAAACAGAATTGAAAAAAAAGTCATTTCATCAGGATTTGGTTCATTAATCTGTCAAAAAAAAAACCCGTATGTAACTCAATTAGAAGCCCAAAAAGTTATAAAATTACTTCTGATATAAATATTTCCGTTTGTTGTGACAAAATTAAAAATAATTCACTGCTGATTTTGTTCTAGAAATTTTTCCATTGGCAATTTGTGACTTACAATTTGTCTAACAAATCTTTTTAGTAACTGGAATAAATTTTCCTTAGATTTCAATTTACTTTTAACTTGGGTTTCTTTTTTTATATAACTCTGTCACAGGAATAGTCTTGTTATTACATTTTTGCTTTTCTCCAGAGTCAGACTGGTTGACTAAATCCAACATCATTTATCAATAAATATGAAATACTTAATTTTAAACAAGAACATTATTAGTATTATATGGTAATTTCCTGACTCTTTTAAGTACAACATGAGTTAGCATTGATTTGTACATGACTTATTGTTCCAAGAGTTGTTTGTACAATTGAACTCTTAGATTGTGTTACTTCTTATTGTTACAACATTTCGGTTAATCCATTCTACGGCCTACTTCAGGTGTACAATTCACAGATTGTGAAGAGAAAAATTATCTAATATACCAATCAGCATTGTTGTTTCCTAGAAACACAGGCCACATAGACAATATCATTCACTGCCACTTATGTAATACTGGTGATTTTAATGTAGACTCAAAGGGGCTCTCCAATTCTTTCCCGGCTGAGCAAAGAAAATCCACCCTGGCCCGACTGGCATCAAGTTGACCAGTTGATATAAGCTACTTTTAATTTATTCTCTCTCTGGTAGAGATTATTTGGATCACATCCATAAAAGAATAATACGAGGTGACCTCTCTATATATTCTGTGACATACCAGATTATAGATGGCTGCCTTATGTTCCATTGGTCAAATTCCAAGGGTACTGGCTAGTTTTTTTTCTCTTATATTATCCTCTGTATTTGCATGGGATCTTATAAACTCCTCCTCTGTAAAAAAACAAAACAGTGTAGAATGGATTGGCCAAAACATTGTTGTAACAGGCAGAATGAGTTTAATTGTCAGAACAACTTTTTGATTGATAATGACTTTTTTCAAAAAATTCCTTGACTTTTGGAAGCCTTATTCAATTTTCTCTTAATGACAAAAATAGTTGGTTCCTCTTATTATTCAGTAGATTTTTAATCCTGAAAGATCAACATATTTTTTTTTATTAACTTATTCATTCTTGTTCATGTTTGACATTAAAGAATGTCTTTCTTTCTCTTTCTTATAAAACTTTTTTTATTTAATAAAGTGATGATCAAGAAACCAAGAACGCTGCTTTATCAGATAGGGAAATTTCCAACAAGGTCAGTGCTCTATGTATTTTTGTATGGTGTGCTCATCCATGAAATTTGTTTAGCAATTTCCATTGACCTCATTTAAATCTTATTTTACTGCTTTAATTAAATTCACTGTGTGTAAGAATCTAATTGATAAAAAGATAATTTCTTGAAATTTGATGTTTGAGCTAAATACAAAAATATATCTCTTATTCCATTGAAAGAACAGCTACAGTGTTTTGATCTTAGGTATAAAAACTTGGTATCGAAAACCTAATTGGGGGAGGGGGATGTTGTTAAATTGAAAGTTTAGTTATACGTGATGGTTGCTCCTTGTTCTGTAAATACAAAGTTTGGTAGTTAGCTGCATTTAACAAACATTGTTCAGTATATTTAAAAGCAGTTTGATTGATCCTTTTTATATTTTTGACTTTACCTTTTGCATTTGCTGCCTTTTATAGAACTTCATTCAGTAAATAAATAGAAAGTTCGATACTTTGCAATTTCATGCGGTGGGACAAACATGAAAAAAAATTTCTTGTGAAATATTAGGTGTTACCTGAAACAATAACTGTGCCAGAGAAATCAGTCATATTAAGATGAGACAGCAATTTTACCTTGAATTTCAAAATTAATATTTTTCTTTTAAAATTCAGTTTCAGTTTGAAATTCAATCCAATCCATCCAAATGTTACTTGAAACCACTGAACCCGAGAATTCTGTCATATTAAAGTAAAGACACAGTTTTCCTGATTTTCAAATTCTGTTTTAATTAAGTATTTTTTCTCAAAATTTAATTTTATTTGAATCTTTGTGTTGACTTTAAATTGATTTAGCAAAATTTTATAAAATTTTATTTCAATTTACAAAAAGTTATGACATTTAATCATTGCTGTCAAGTTACATAGCATTTTAAAATTTTTACTTGATTTTTATCACATTTCATTTTAATTTATTTGCAATTTAATTTCTTTAAAAATGTTTCAGAATGCACAATATAATATTCAACTAGGAATTTTTCTGTGTTCGTCCCTACCCATGAAATTGGAAAATATCAAAAGTTTATGATCCATGTGTTTGCCAAAATTCTCTAAATCAATGTTTTTCATAGCAAGGGTTTAATGTATTAATATAACAAACTCAAATGAACAGGTCTTCTATCTCTGTTTCAAGAGATGGCTTAAATTAACAACTGGTAATTAATGAAACTGTTATAATTTGGGCAGTTGCAAGTAACCTTACTTTGAAAAATTTTTAAGATTGTTTGTTTCTGACATGCCATATCACTTATCCCCCCCCTTTTTTCAGAAAGTACCAAAAGATGGAAATGAAAGTGCCAACAGCAAGACAGGAGCTGGAAAGGATAATGATGGTGGAGGAATAACTGTGGATACTAACAATGGTTATCAATGGAAGCAGCCAGAACTGCAAGATGCAACTAGTGGATGTCATGACACTACTGACCCATGTAATAGTGGCAGCAGTGGCAACAATTTTAATAATTCTGAACAATCATTTAACCAGAATGACAATTGGCGCCGCTTTGGTCCCCCTCCACCAGGTAGCATGAGGGGTCAGGGGGTTCGGACTCGAGGAGGACTCCAGCAACCACCTCCGCCACGTAGAAATTTTGAGGAAGAATGTGGCCAATGGGGTATGCAGGGGCCTCGTGTGGGACCAGGCTTCAACTTCAACATGATTCGTGGTAGTGAGCCTCCTGGCCCACGAATGATAGGGGGTCCTTGTGGAATGAGGCCTATGTTCAATTCAAGTATTGGTCCTCTTGGGATTGGACCTCACCATCGTGGACTGATGCCAAGAGGTGGGAGTGGTGGAGGGGGTATGGGAATACAGCCTCCGTTTAGACCTGATGATATAGGGAGGCAATTTGGAATTAATTTACCTGGGAACAGATTTGATGGAGGAAGTGGAGGGCTTAGAGGTGATCTTGAGTTAAACTCGAAGAAACAGGAAGGTTTGAACCAGGGAGAAGCAGGCTTGATGGGATCAAGAGGAGATCAGCATTCAAACTTCGGATCTTATCCTGGTCAGCAGTTCTCGAGAGGCAATTGCCAACCAAACTCTATGGAAATGGATAGAGATGGAAAATGCATGCCAGTAAGTCATAAAAATCTGTCTTTGGATGTTAGTATATTTTATAATTCACCAAATGTCCATCCATCTGTATGTGACAGCCTGCTGTGAAAATTATCTGACATAACTTAGTGAAAATTTCTGTGGGTAACCTAGGAGCATTAGGCAGATTTTTAGCCAGTTAGATTTTGCAAATTACCCTCAAAAATATGTTTGAAGGAGGAGGTTCTTTGTTAATTTGCATTACATTTCCTATGATTTTTTTTTCTTGATAGAAGTAAAAAAAAATAATGAAATTTGTATTTTTTCTTCCATTCAAAAATTTTGTATATTAAGCAATAATTTGAACTTCTCAAAGTTTTTTTGGAGACCGGTTTTTGCCAACGTTTCGTTTTGTTATCTTCTTGTTGATCGCATAAAACAAAAAAGAATTGGAGCAAGAGTTTCTTATTTATTCAACAAAATACAATACCTATTTTATTCAGTAGAATGGGGAAACAGGAATATTATTTCTACAGATATATTCTCTGAAAAGTATAAATTCAAACATTGCAGCAGTACTTTATATTTTTAGACATGGCAAATTTAAAATTTGAAAAATATGATTTTTCTTTTAAAGTAAGATTCCTCAGTAACTAATAATTTAGGTTGAATTTGCAAAAAGTCGTAATTATTGTATTTGTGACTATTTGTTGTGGAAGAGCTTAGGAAAATGATTTTGGGCTAAACTTTTTTTAGATTCAGAACAAAATTCAGCTGACTAAAATTATCTACTTTCCTCTAGATTTGTTATTATTTTTGTCTATTGTTTTGGGTTACCCCAAAAGTTTGTTTTCATTAGATGGCAGTAGGGCGGTTGGTTTTGATTTACTCCGTTCTAAAAGATCATTTCTGATATCAGTGTGTATTTAGAAGAATTATTTATTGATTCTAACAATCAAGCTGGGTGAAAGCTAGTGACATTTTTGCCATTTGCTTTTCTATTTTAAGAAAGGTAACTAAGAAAAGTTGTGTGACTCAAATAAAAAAAAAGGTTTGGCACATTCAATCATACAGTACTTTCTCCATGAGAAAGTTCAGTATAATCAAATGTGTCAAAATTATTTTATAAAGTTTTGTGCCTTTGATGGCTTACAGAACAAAGCTCTACTGTCAGGTAGACCTGCTGAAGTTTTAGCAATCTAATCAAGACTTTGCTGGACAGTGAACCATATTATACAACATGGGAGATAGCTAACAGATTCAAAATATCCAAATCAAGAGTTTAAAACTATTTTTACCAGTTTGGTTATGTTAGTAGCTCTGTGTTGCTTTAACATGAGTTAAGCAAAAAAAATCTACTTTACCATATTTCTATGCGCAATTCACCACTTGAACGTTATGAAACTGTTCCATTTTTTTTTTTTTTAATTTTTTTTTTTAGAACGATTTGTGATGGTCAATAAAAAGTGGATATTATACAACAATTTGGAATGCAAGATATTATGAAGCAAGCAAAGTAGACAATTACTAACTGTACCAAAAGCCAGTCTTCCTACAAAGAAATCGATACTGTGTATATGGTGGTATTGGAAAGGGGTCTCATACTCATTAAGCTCCTTCTAGAGAATTAAATCATTGATTTAAATTAGTTCTGTGTCCAATTGGACCAATTGGAAGAAAATTGTCTGGAATAAGTCAAGTAAAAGAGCGTTATATTCCATCAGGATAATACTAGACTATGTTTCTTTGGTGAGTAAAATTTGGTACCGCTTGGCTGGGAAGTTTTCACTTTCTGCTCTATCATTCACCAGATACTGCACCCTAGGATTACCATTCATTCCAGTCTTTAAAGAGTTCTCTTAATGAAGCAATTTAATTCTCTGAAAGATTGCAAAAGGCACCAAGAGCAGTTATTCGCTGAGAAAGATGCAAATTTATAGGAGGATTGAATAATGAATTTGCCTGAAAGATTGCTGAAGATAGTAGAAGAAAATAGAAAATATGTTGTTCATTTAAGTTGTTTGAAAATTTAAAAACTTCTCTCATTTTTAGTAGAAGATTCTGAGTAACCAATATATTTAACCGTCTTGTTGAATGAGCATCATAGAAAACTAACCAGCAAAAATCTGTGATGATTTTCAAAGCTATTTCTATTCAGTTCGTATCACGTAAGCTTTCAGACTTGAATGTAAATTTTTTTAATTATTATTTTGTTTTATTATTCAAGAATGAAGAGTACTCTCATCAACCTTTTGACTCTCACCAAAATTCCAGTGATCATTCAGACACCTGGCCATCTCGAGACAGAGGCCCCTGGCAAGAGAATCAGTTTGGCTATGAGAATAACAATTCTCGCTGGAATCCAGGTGGAAACTCCTTTACTACCAGTCAGAATATGAATCCGGCCTACCATAAAAGTTACAACAGAGATTTTCCTTCAGATACAGGCCTATCACAGTGGCCTGGTGATTTCACTGGTCAACATTCTGATGACAATCGCTATAATCAACCTCGCCCTTCTCTTCCAAACGCTGCCTCTTCAGTGGATTATAATCGTTATCGTTTCAACAACCCTCCAGACTCAAGGTACTAACATGAGTAGATTTACTGAAACAAAATTTTCATGTGCTGATGATCTTACTTAAAGGCAAAGTATTTCCTTCAATTACGAGCTTTTTGCTATTTTAACTTAATGTGCAAATTTATTTAAAAAAAAAAAAAAAAATTAAAAGAATGAATTGTATGTATCATTGATATATTGACAGCTACACTAATGGAATATTGTAATATAATTTGGCACAAGTTTTAATAAGGTTGTGTTCCCTCTAAATTTTTGATAAAAATATAATTTTTATTCATACTTTCCCTTGTAAATTTTTCTTTGTACATGTATGCCATTTACTTATTTGCACTGATTTAAGTATGGTTTCTGCTTTTTACCTAGCATTAGCTAACTTTTCTTTGCCAAATAGTGTATTCTTCCTGCTGTGTTCAGACTCGTGCATTAATCTTTAGAAAGTTTTTAATAATTCTGCTAAGCTCTGCCACCCTATCTATTTAATAAGCTAGTCAGAAACCATAAACCTTGTATCTCAGCATGTATTGATTTTAATTTCACCAAAGGATTTGACTCCTTTTTGATTTGGAACCATTTATCCTGATGTTTTTCTCAGCATTCAGGTCAAGTGATCCCATAAAGTAAAAGTTATTGGAGTGATATTCCATTGATCTTTCTTTCACATTAAACTCAAAAAACTTGAAAGCATCTGTAGTTTTTAATAGTGTTATGTGTTTGTTATTCAGCTGTAACTAATCAGATGTTTTATTGAAAAATTTTCTTTCTTTCTCTTTAAAGTACTGATTATTTTTATGATTATGCTCAAATCTTTATTCTATGTCTGCTGTAAATATCCGGTAATCATCTTTATTTACACATTTCATTAATTACGTTTTTACCGGTCATACATCATATATTCTGCCATATAACTCTAGCTTTTCTTCCTTTTTTTTTTTTTTTTTTCCTAGAGATCGTGATTATTCTCGAGACCCCTATGATGATGCCCGGGCATTTGACCGATTCCCTGGAAGTGATTACAATCCTGGTTACACAGAAACCATTGATTATAGGCATAAATCAGCCAAAGAAATTTTTGACTATAATCAAGGTAAATTATAGAATTATTAGGATTAAAATAACAAGCAATAGTGTTATTTCAAAATCTGACCATGTAATAAGTTCTAGACATTGTCATGGGTGATGCCATTCATTAACTCTTATTCAAAAGTCAGGTTTCTTAATAGAAAAAGTTTAGTCAAGTATATTCATTTTTTATGGACAGGTAAAGATAGTAAGAAGTAGGAGAATATGTTGTATTCTGTGTTTATTGTTGCAACTGTCCATTTCATACTTCAACCAGATATGAGTTTAGGTGATACGAATTTTCTTTAGAAACAACTCCTGGCCATTTCAAGTTTCAAAGGACATTATAATTGCCCATATATACAACACTTGATGGAAATAGTAATTAATTTCAACTTTTTGCTAAAAATAATTTTTTGCAGTTATGTCAATTTCAGCCATAGATGAACAGACACAAGATTCTGAATGCTCAAAATCTTGGAGGTTATAAAAAAAGATTGCTGAGTGTGAAAGGTTGATGTACTATATTTTCATCAACCATCAATGTCAGTGGATAATCTAAAAAAATCAGTTATGAAAATATAAAATTCATTGGCTTTATTCAGGAAAGTTTGTCAATTTATTTTGGTTTGGGAATATTTTCTATTTATTTTCAGGTTGATTCTGATTAGGAATTTTGAAAAATTTGTATGCCTTACTTATGTATTCCAGCTAGAAGAAATGATTGTAATAACAAGCTTTGTGATATCTAGCCTAAGACTAAACCTTTTCAAATATCATGTTTTTCTTATTTCAGATATACCTGGGAACAAAGCTCCTACTGTAATTGATTATGGCCACAAACATCCCAATCACCTTGATGGGCAGGAAGTTTTTAAAGGTAATAAACTTGTTTGTGATTCAATTTTCCCAAGATACAGTTTAACCTCTGCTTACATTAACTGCTTAAAGCAAATGGAAAACTTCAAACTTTAATTTTTGGTTCCCTTTACTTGGTTTGGAGGATTTCCTTAATTTTTTCCTTTTCTTTTTTAATTGTTAATTTTTTTATTTTTTTTTTAGCGTTAAATGTAAATGTTTCATTGTCCTCTACACATACGAAATCATGCATATCAAACAAAATATTTTCTCTCAAAATGGCCAAGAACTATCTATTGTTTTCTTGAGTAAACACATTACGGTTATTATTTTTTCTTTATCATTTATTCATATTTTGTGCACAGATTTACAACTAAAATATTCATTGCATTCAAACTATAGAATTGTCTTATTATGTTGTCTAAATTTCTGATATAAAGAATTATCATTATTATACACTGATTTATTGAAACTGCTGTCTTCTTGGTTGTTGAATGTCAATGTCCGGGCCACAGTACCCTCTGTCCTCTTTCTGGTACCTGTCATATTCGGTAACATTCTTTGAATTTTGAACTGTTTAGCTGAACCAGAGTATATAGATTTTACTTCCTGACCCAGGTTCAATGGGACAAACAGAAGCTGCATCATGAACAAATTAACTAAAAAAGAATTAGACAATTCAAGATATCCCCTAGCGTGGGCAGCAGAATGAGAAGTCTACTCCTGTGGTTTGAATTGAGAGTCCAGTTTGAAATTCCAAGAATGCTACCAAGCAAGTCGGACTTGAATTTTGTTGAGGAATTGCACACTTGATTTCTGTGATTGGATTTATATCCAGTGTCTTACAAAACTGTGAAATTCAGTTCACTTGATAATTTCTGCAATCAAATTGTATAAATGGGTCATTCATATATATATATATATATATATATATATATATATATATATATATATATATATATATATATATATATATATATATATGTGTGTGTATATACACAAGAACAGATGTATAAACTTACGAATAGTAAAAATAGCTGTTAAGTAGAAAAGCTTTGAGTTATTTTATTTATTTTTTTTTTTTAATAAATCCTTGAAGTTTCTTTTTGAGTGATTACAACTTTTCACTTACCGAATAATGATGCTATGATGATGCCACTTTTAAAATTTGACTGAAGTATCATAGTATTTATTCCTTAGATACACTTTTTCAAAAGAAAAAAAATGATTTCATTGTGTTTTATCTTCTGCAGATACAGATCTACGGATAGTTGTAGATGGTAATCAGGATCATCTCCGCAATGAACGAGGTAGCCGGATAAATACTGACAGAGATCGTAGTCCAATAGATGGAGGAGACAGGCTCCGGGATAGTGAGCGAGATAGGTCACATGGCGATCTTGATCGACTCAGAGGCAGAGACAAAGATACTGATCTGCGCAGCCGGGACCTTCGGGATCGTAACCGGCCAATGTCAAGGGACCGTGACAGGGACCGGGACAGAGGCAGGGATCGGGATAAGTTTAGAGACGGTCGATATGATCAATATTCAAGAGGAAGAGAACGATTAGAAGATGATGACAAATGGAGTGACCGAAAGCATGATGATAGAAAATTTGACCGTGACTCTCGAGGAAGGTGAATCTTGCTCCATAACTTTTTAAATATTTAAAAGGAAGATGTAACTTTAGATTAATGAAAAATTCTGGAAATAAATGATGACTCTTACACTTATGTTTCAGTGTCTTCAAACTATCATTTGAAAACATTTTAAATATTGTTGATAAAGCAGAAAATTGTCCTTAGTTGAAAAACATAGAAGCATCTAAGTAAATCCTTATGTCAGTTATTCAGTTTGAGTATACATACAAATGAAATCAAATATGTATCACTAACTAGTGTCAGTATCAATGTGCTTAATGATAGCCTGATTTTTGGTTTTAGGCTTCCACATTGAATGAACTAGAACCTTTTGGAAGCTATTTTTTTTCTTGGGGCTGATACCAGACCAGTAAGTTTGTTGATTAGAACTATCACTATGATTAAGCTCTAGGTACCCTTGGATGATAGCTGATGAATACTTCACTATGGTTGTGAAAGCTCTGGGAGTCATATAACCTGTTGTTAGTTTACGTTACTATGTTTATATAAATGGATAATTAAGTTTTGATATATTAGAAATGAACACAGTGTAAGAACAAATATAAAAATCAATATGAAAAGACCTATCGTAAATAAAATGATTGAAAACAATAATGGAAGACTGATAGCATTAAAACTAGAGTGGAATAGCATCGTTAAAATCGCAAAAACATTTCTAATGAAAACTGGAATGTATTATCAGTAATGTGAAATGTTCATCTCTTAAATCTTCGAAAGGATAAAATTAATGATAGTTCTATTGGGGATTTTACAAAATTCAAAATTCCTCCACTATATCTTTTGTAGTAAGAAATTCCAATAACTAACTGTCCATGTCCATCTCTTCCTCTCTTACTGCTGATTCATTTGTTGATAGACTATATTCTTTAATTGTTATAAAATGGAAATTACATGCTTCAAACAAAACACTTTCTGTTAGCTGGGAATGTTGCCTTTAAAAAGAAACAAAAGTAATAGCTTTTTATGTTGCAGATATAACAGTCCAAACCGTGGTTACCACAATGCAGATTCATCCCGTGTTGGGGAATCATATTCCAAATGTCGAGCATCTTTACAGTCAGAAACAAAAGCTGAAGTTGTGTCTGCTGATGACTTATTGTGCAAACCAGGACGTGATAAACGACCTCCCCAAGTTGTTGTCATTATTCGTGGTTTACCTGGTTCTGGTAAGACGTATGTCAGTAAACTTATTCGAGTAAGTACCCGTATATCTATTTATACGTTTTTCAGTTACAGCATTCTTAATAAATTATTTTTTTTAATACTTTCTGTTAGATGTTCACCTTCCTTTTTTCTGGAATATCAGCACTAAATTTAAACCAAATATTTGAATGAACTATGCATTGTGCAGCTCCAGGAAAATTACTATCAACTATCATGAGGAAAAAGCTAAGGAAAAGAGTCTATTGGTAATAGTGTATATATAACCACCAACCACTGATGTCTTAAAAATGCCATATATATATATATATATATATATATATATTAACAAACTTTGGCTTTGATGTGCTGTTTGAGGAAGAGAAGGTAGACCATAATCCCAAACTTTCTCAGATATAAGTATGGAAGAAGGAAAAGATGAAACCGTAAATCACTAGAAAAATCTTTGGCTATTATAAAAGACATTTAGTACCAGAAAAAGTTGGAAAACAACAAGACCTATAACCAAACAAAATGTAATCAGATATAATAACTGAGACCAACATTGATTTTCATTCACATGGAATTGGTCTCTTTTTTTTTTTTTTTCTCTTGTATTTACACTGATTTCTATTTCTTCCAAGTGAAATTTTTTCATATATTTTGAGTGACTTTCTGTTTCGTCATTTATCAAACATCATGCAAAAAAGTAATTGTTTTTTTTTTTCTTGCTATTGTTATTTGCATCTATCTTTATTTATCTTTAATTTTTTCAGGACAAAGAAACCAGTAATGGTGGTACAGCTCCTCGAATGTTGTGTATGGATGATTATTTCATGGTAGAAGTTGAAAAAGTGGAAAAAGAACCAGAAACTAATAAAATGGTAAAGAAAAAAGTAAGTTGATTTTTGAAGAAAAAAAAAAACTTTCTGAAGGTAAATAAGCAAACATTGCCGTAACTTCTTCATTATTATAGAGAGTTACTAATCTTTTGCTAAACTGATTCTTTGTGCCCTGTTATCATTAAGCTTTTTTCTTTAGATCAACTAATATTTTCAAATAATGACACTCTTAATTTGCATCACTGTCATAAATAGGATGTCAAAAATGGCCTTTAAATTTGAAACTAGCTGAGTACAAGGTTTATTGGATGAATAAAAAAAGCTGAAGTCATAACAATGTGTGAAATTGTTTATAATGGAGTTAACTGACAGTATACTTATTCTTTACTTCTCCAGTCTTTGAGAAGGTGCCAAAATTAGATTGGTACACATGCAAAACGTGAACTCTATGATGATTTATTTAGATACACGCCAGTTCTAAAATTCAGTTTTACATAGATGATTAAACCTTTGGCATCCCATTGTTGAATGGCAAATGTAAGCAGTAGTTAGCAAAAACACAAGTACACTGAGAGCAAATCACTATTGTTTTGGATAAAGTTCTGATTGGGCCATTATCATACCAGAAAAATTTTTTAATATCTTCATATGTGTTTTTAAGTTTATTGATGTCGTCTATTTAATTTTGTAGGTCCTCCAGTATGAGTATGAACCTGATCTGGAAGAAGTGTATCGGCAAAGTATTTTGAAAAGCTTCAAAAAAACGATTGACGATGGTTTCTTTCCATTCATTATTTATGACTGTGTTAATGAAAAAGTGCGGCACTTTGAAGAATTCTGGAGCTATGCCAAATCCAAAGGATTCCAGGTGAGTTATTTACACTAGCTGCTTCACATATCACACCTCCATCGGCTTGTGGTTAATCTCTGATCAAGGATCCTCGTACTCAGCGACAATTATCACACCGTTGCCACTACCTCTGGACCAATCCACATCAGCAATTGTACTCCCCTACATTGTACAAAGATTGAAGGATGAAGTTCTAGTCTATGATTGGAGCATATCCAGAAATGTGTGTCAAGGTGACAAAAACATGAAGCTAGAAAAAGAGGAGCTGTAAAAGCAGGGGCCACTAAACTTGTTGATAAGAATTAAGTGTTCATTTTCTATTGGTAATTCATCAGCTAGTCCAGTATTGGAGACAATGTGATATCTTTTCTAGGGTTAAATGGGTCAATCAGTTGCCTTGCGAAACAAGGAAGAGCTTATATTTTATAGAAATTGGTCATTTTTCAGAGTTGAGTTTGACACAGTACAAGGCATGATTAATCACCCAAAGACTAAAATTAATCAACTTTTCACTTCGATTTTAGGGAATCCCCAAATCTAGAATTTAATTCAGTGTTGTCTTCATTTCCTGTATCCATCTTCAAACTTCGACCGTACACTCGTATCATTGGTCAACTTCTTCTCTCAAGTGGGACTACACTTCCTTTTATGTTGTTCAGCCACACACCACCTTTTTAGCATAGATGTGAAATAAGTGGTTAATTTTAGAAAGACTGCATTTTATTTTCCATACAAGAAAATCTGATAAGAATCAGGGAATCTATCAGTATATTTGAGAAGTAGAATAAATATTATCCGACTCTGGCTTTACAAAAAGTACTTTTCAACCAAGCTGAGGGTTTTTGAATGAACCCAAAAATTTAAACCAGGTTCTCTTTGGGTATATTTCACTTGTTTTTTCAAGTACCTAGGTTCAACGTATCTGCTTGTAAAATCCGGCAGTCATAGTATCACATACCAACTTAATGTCTTTGTTCTTATGGATATCTTGGAGAAAGTAGATATTTGTAAGAACAAGTCAAGTTCACTGATCAAACTCACTAGCCACGGTGTATAAGACTAACCTGTTAGCCATTACTATATGGCTGGTGCTTGTATTCCCAGGTAAGCATTGTATAAAATGCTGAATCTGTCCTTAATAGCAAGATTTCAAGCTGAGTTTCATCAATCACACTTTTATAAGTATTTTCGAACTGGATTCAAAATTGTTGCGAACATGAATATCTGTGGTTAAATGTGTTAACTTCGTCTTGCTAGATATGTTAAACTGAACAGCTGTGGAGTATATCTTCATCATGGACATTAGAAAGATTGCTAATAGGATCACTTCTCGGGGAACCATGTATAATCATAAATTTTCTGTAAATAATCTTTCGGTTCTTGGTTTGATAGCAAACACACCTACTATTGGTTTTTACTTGTTGGGGTGAACTTATAAGTCATTAAAGAATATCTTAGAGAAGGATAATGCCTGATATCTTTGGACACTTCATTACATTCAGACTTTCTCCAAGTAGTTGCAGGATTAAATGTTGAGTATGATTTTAAAGAATATAGCAAGTGTTCTTATATTCATCAACATGTTGATGATACATTATTAATGTTTACCTGGCAAAAATATGGGAATTTAAAGGCTTGAATGATATTATTTGGCTATTAGGTTACTAGGTAACTAAAGGGTCAATAGCCAGGGATTTCTCAAACTCTTCATTTTTCATTTATGTCAATGTACAAACATTTTCTCCAATTGTTTATCTTTTTTTAATTTAAAAAGATTTTACTGAAGCTTGTAATTTTTTATATTTTCAGGTTTATGTAGCTACAGTACACTCAGATGTAGCAACATGTGTTCGGCGTAACATACATGGCCGTACAAGTCAGGACATTACTAAGGTGTGTAAGGGAATTAATTTGCATTATACCATGAAATAATAAATCGATACAAAATATTTATCACAAATAGAATAGCAACATGATTTTTAATTACTATATTGATTAAAAGATTTTATCGTGTATCTATGCTTAAAGATGTCCTATGTGACCATCGTAGTAATTTCTGTTTTTTTGTTTTTTTTCTGAATCCCAAGATGACTTGTTGGCTCTTTTGGGTTGAAAAATTATTGGGTAGTTTGATTATATGAAAGATATAAAAAGTGTTTTTAAATCTCTCCTCCATATATGCTTTTTATTGTATAATTGTTTATTGAATGTTTGTTCTTTCTCTTCAACAGATACAAAAAAATTGGGAGGAAACTCCTAAACATCATATTCATTTAGATATTCGATCACTGCTCCAAGATGCTGCCATACCAGAAGTAAGTACTCTACTTGCAAAATAGAATATGAAGTGGTTATTTAAGCATGATGTAGTTTTCAACGTTTTCTCAGGTACCTTTGTTTAAGCATTTGATTATCAGATTTTTATTCAGTACTTTTCAACAAAAAAGTTTTCATGTCCTGATTGCTTATCTCATTTTATATAAAAATTTTATTGTTTTTAAACATTTGCTTTCTCAAATATTTATGTATTTTATGTATGCAGAATTCAGGAAAACATTTTTACCAAGATCTCATAAGCATATTTCATATTTACTTGCAGGTCTGACTTGACTTGAATGAATAGAAAAAAAATTTGTATATTGATAATTACAATTTTGATCATTTTTTTCAAAATAAATTAGTTTAATTAGTGAACCTTTTTTTTCCCTTATATGTCCATCAGCAATTACTGAGGCTAGGCATTATATGTGTCAGTGTACATATACTATAATTAATAAACTTCCCATTCATTGAAACCAAACCCTTAATCTAAATTTTAAAATTCTATAAGTAGAATATGTTGTACCATAGTCATAAGAATAATGTAGTTTCTTTGTGCATTCAAATCACTGTCCAAATATTTACCACTAGGATTATTCTTCCTACTTCTCAATAATTCTAAATTCATGGAAACACAATATGCATAATGTATTTTATTGCAAGTTTAAATAGATAGGGTTAGGTAGATGACATAGAAAAGAAGTAACCTTCAAGAAATTGTGAAAAATCAGAAACCACACAAAAGAGAAATATTCCCTCTTAATATGACATGAAAAACTATTTTTGTTCCAGGTTGAAATGGAAGACACAACAGAAGAAGACATTAAAAAGGAAGAAAGTTCACCAAAAGATAAAGCTGAAGCTGAGGAAGAAGATGAACCTGCTGCTCCTCCTGTGAGTAGTTGTGAAATATAATTATCATTATTGACAATGTGTGGAGAATCAATTACGCAACCATTTATTCAAAAAGTAGTGGCATCAAGGATATTGTAATATTTTCAGATTTATATACTTACATTATTATTCCATCATATCTTTATTACCTCTTGTGTTCACCATGTACCAATTCATTTTGTCAATTTTAAAACGTGTTGATAAATATATCTCAACAAATAATAAAAAAGTCCTAGCTTCCTCATAAATGTTGGCATTCACAAAATAAAAATGTATGAGAAATATGGACTTATTTCCTTATGAAATCTAGGACTTGGCCCAATAATTTAAGATCTGAGAAATTGGGCCCCTTCCCCAAGATAAGTTGGCTTTACATGGCGCCAATTGATGTGAAATTGCAAAAGACTTCTGTGGTTTCAGCCAAATGGAATAGTGGATAGTTGTGTGTTTTGACTTGACGAGGCCAACTGCTTTTATGCAAGAATGATCCTTGTTTACTTGGAATCCAAGCAAATTGTTGCGATGCCAAAAAAAGATAATCCAATAAATGTTCTTCAATACCTGTGAACTGATCATAAGAGAGGTATTAGCATATAGTTTCAACCCCAACAGGTGGATGAACTTGAAAGGAAAATCCATGAAGTGATGACAGAGGAATAATGTTCTCAAATGCATTACTGCCAATTTTTTTTTCATGCAAAGTGCAAAAGCTCTGATCAAAGCTGACTGGATAGATAATTAGTAATTTGTGAATTGATAATGAATGCTATTTGACAAGGCTTCGTTTCAATTGAATAATGTGTATATTTTTCAAGAGAATAAACTTTTTATGTTGTTCAGAATTAACTCCCTAAATTACTATTATATCAATATAGTTACTGTCAAAGTGGATTAGTATTGGCTATAAAGTGTTTTTGCTATACCAATCCATTTCGTGTTGGTAATAGAAAAATTTTTTGTCTGTAAAACGTATCTAGAAAGTCTTAGTTGTTTAAAAGATCTTGAATTTGATTAAACGTTGATTTTTAGATTCTTTAAAGTATGCTTATATTTTGGCATCTATTATCTTGTGAAGTTTACTATCAGGTTGCCATGGCATTGACAGGTACATAGACATTGCGATTTTTAAATGATTACCTTAAAATTTGCAGTTCAAATGACTTTTTCTCTTTTTTTTTTTCTTTCCAGGGTTATATAAAAAGTAAATGGGAAATTGATGAAGTAGGTGAGTTTTCATTTTTTTCCATTTTCTTATGGCCAATCTTATTTATTGAATGTTTTTGTTAGCATTGAATATGATTACATTGGTAGCAAAAATTAATGTCAAAAAAGTAAAATGTTTTTATTACTTTAAAATTGATATCAAATTGTTTACATTGGTTCAATTGATATAGAATGCCATCACTTCATTTAGCGACATGAATACTTTAACTTTGAAATTGTTTCGTGTGTAATGTTTTGTCCATATTATATATAAAATTTAAGTACATTTTATGCCTTAATTAAATGTGCTTTCATGGGAATAATATGAATTTAGTAATACATTTCTCCCAAATATTTCATCTTAGATGCCCTATAAATGTAATGCTTTATTAAAAATATTTTCATTTACTCCTCTTGTTTGTCTGTGCATACTTGTTATTCAATAAAAATGGAAGATACTTGGAGTGTCCCTAAACAAATTGATGTGATATTGATGTGCCTAAATCATTCACTTTAAAACACATCAATTGAAAGAATAGAATGTGCTTTAATCTGTGTGTGCCTTGAAGCTGTGTTCCACAACCTTTTTACATGTAGGGAACCTTTGAAATAAATTCTGTGTCTCAGGAATCCATACAGGATCAGACTGCAGCTCACAACATTCTACCTCTTGAAGTCAAGTTCTCGGGAGGAGCAAAGGATCCAGAATATGGAACCCCCATCCTATCATACACTTCTGTTGAAAGGCAAAGAAAATAATGTTTTGATTCACTGCTATTCCATGTGGGTTTCCTTAAGACTTGAAATTTGCTGATATCCTTATTCACTCTTACATCCCAAAAGGAGTTGAAAGATTTCAAGATTTCAATTTACAACATGATTTTTTTTTTAAATTCAGTCTTTTAAATCCAAGAATCTTGTCACTTGAAGTTCTTACATTTTCTCTGGGGGCTCATGTGTGATGAAAGATGTCTGATGAGTGAGCATCTTTCTGCAACTATTTTTCATGAAAGTGTTATTGCAAGTCATCTTTCCACTCGAACACCCTATTTAGAACTCTTACTCAATTCAACCGCTGGATTTCTGTAGCAAGAGGTTCATGTTCTCTTAGTCCAGGTTTTCACAGCTTTTTAAACATTCTGAATTGAACTTGTCTTTGTTTAATAAAGTTTACCATTTTTGTAACCTCATCAAAAAAGTTCTTCAATTCATCTCCATGAGATTTTAGAATCAGCACCATTCTGTGAAGAAAGCTATGTGGTGTGACATTTTCTTATTTTACCACAGAAACAAAACCTTTTATGTAGCCAACCATTGATGGGGCACCATCAGTACAGATGCCAACACTTCTTCCAGGAAAGATTTCTTGTTTTTAGTTATGAAGACAAAATATTAAATACATATATCTATTACTTGTCTCAGGCAATTCTAAGCAACAGAAAGTTTTCTTGAATTTCATCCTCATTGGAAAATCTTAAAAAAGCTATGTGACATTTATTGGTAAGATCTATTGACTCTTCAACCTGGTTAGAAAAGTATCTATTTTTCAGTTTATCTCTCAAAACCTTTCCAGCATTATGTGACTTGTCATTAATATGTTGACTTATTGCATTGCAATGCTTTATAGAAAGAGGCAAAACAAATTCTTGATTCAGATGGAATCCCTTATGTAACTTTCTAATGCCTAGCAGTGACAATAAAGGATTAAAATACTTTGAGAGATTAAACGAATCCTAAAACTTTCTTGAAAAGTTTGGCAATGCTAAATCCATCAGACCTCACAAAGTTTTAAAAAATTTTGTTTTAACAAAGACTTTGAGACCAAATTCCCCCCAAATTCCCTGTTAAGGTCATTTTTTCCCATAGGATCCCCAGTACTACCTATAGATGTCAGGATTTCTCCACCTGAGGGAATATGCTATGCATGTATAATAAAATTCTAAGTATAAAAGTAAACACAAAATGACTCAAAAATGCATTTGCAAATAGCCTATTTATCACCATCTCTCTCGGGAAACGCTTTTGAGGATATATAGATTTAATGACAAAATTCACCCATAGACCAGTTATAATGTGGCGAGATATAAAGCAGGATTGCTTTCAACATGGTTTGAGCATGGTCCCCAATTTTCAAAACGTTAAATTTGTCTATCAAAATGATAGCTGAGTAGAAAGACCTCTTCTGAATCAGGTTATACCAACTGTAAAAGGGTATGAATTTGGCAGAAACATTTTAGTTAATAAGCAAAACTCATTGTCACTTCCCTTTTTATTGGTCCCTAAAATGATTACTGACACATTGTCAATTCTTACACTAGACACTAGCCATGTATGAATCTAAGTTTTGTCATAATGCAACCTTTTGATTAGGTGGTACAATATATAAAAAAAAAAAAAATTCTATTTAATTCTGTCTTCCTGCTGGACTACCCCCCCTCGTCTTATCTTAGTATCTACATGAATTACAAGGGCTGGTTTTGAAGAAGTTGGTGGGGGATGGGGCTAAACTTAGATCCATAAAAATGGAAAATTTATGTGGACTCACTTATGATGTTGTAGAAAATTATGAACCTGAACTTTCGCATTATAACAGGTCTACAGTTTAATTTCAACATTTAAACAAACATACCCGTCCCTAAACTAAGTGATAAAACTATATATTCATAGAAATACTTATGAATCAAATGAATCTGTGTATTTGACTACTGAAAAACTTGATGTGTGTACAAAAGATGTGAAACTTTGGATGTTAATCTCAAATTTTAAATGATGTTGCCATTATATTGTTTGGAGCTTTGATCTTCAAGCAAATACTAGTCCACGCTCTATCTATTTTATTATTCATCTTATGAAAATAAAAATACAAGTTCACTTGTATTTACATGTATACAAGTTCACATATATTCATTTTTTATTATATATTGAAATACTTTTTGTCTAATTTTTAAAGGTCAAGTTAGAGATAAAGTTTTAGGTAAGTATTATTGATACTTCTCAATTGAATATCTTGAATTTGTTGAAATTAAACATTGAAGATGGTTGAAAAATCACTTCCTTAGTGATCTAAAAAACAAGGAAATTCTCTTTTCTGTTACTCCAATAAAGTAGATCAAGAGAATTTTTATTCAGTTTTATTTCTCTTGTGTTTTTATCAATTCTGCAGTAACATGTATGGAGCATCGTGTATGCTATTTCCATTGACTTATAGTTTTTTGATACAGAGTTTATTTTGGTTCTAATATTGGATCTTGGTTGCTTTTCCAAGTGTTCCCAAATGACTGAAACACTTCATTTAGGAAGAATGTATCCTTTATTTGGTTTAAACCTGATGAGTCTAGTTCAGAAATTAAACTAAATAGACTATCCTATATGCCAGTGCAGAAAATTATCATTTAATTTTTGAAAATCAAGAAAAAACAACAGAAAACGAAAGGCTATGTGAATACTATATGGCGTCCAGTGACGGTATTATGACTGGGGTCTTTCTTTTGAAGCTTATAGGATTTTGATAAGTTGCAGTGAGCTGTAACCCTCCAAATATCTTATAGTGTTATCTACATGGTAATCCTAGAATGTTTCAAAAGGTAGCTGTTAGATGTCCTCTTGCATTTGTAACAAAGGTTATTTTTTTTTGTTGTTGCTGTTTGTTCTTTTTCGTTGTTCAGCAAAAAATCCATCTTTGTCTAATTATTAAGTAAGCTTAAGAAAATCTCTAGACTTCAAATTCCGAAGTGGTTCCTTGAGATCTGAAACCATAAAACAAATAGCAGATAGGAAATATTTTAATTTCTATTAGTCCTTGTTGAACAGAAACTTCCTATCTTAATTACTACTGTCAGTGACTTGTTCTGTTAATCCAAGCTAAATTTCCAAATACTATTTTTTCCCTAAGGAACAACATTACCTTGGTAAGGACTATTTATAATTCATTCACTAATGTCAATCATTTTTAAAAAATAGATGCAGTTTGTGTGGATGCAAGTAAAATAAAATATTTATTTTGCACTTTTCACATTGATTGATTTTAGAGATGAGCTAACAGTTATTTTGAGATAATTCCTATTTGTTTAATTTCGAGTTTTGCAGCATGGGTTATGAGAAAATTTATGTTGAGCTTTTCCTTTTTCTTGCTTTGATCAGAATATGATGATTAGTCTTGGTCACTTGAAGAAATTATGCAAACTTTTATTCACAATTGGAGAAGTCCTTTAAATATTAATGTAACCCTGACATGAAATATTAGTCTGTTGTGATAATAATAAGTCATCAAATGTAAAGCAGTATATCTCAGCTTAGAATTAGGTCAATAATAGAAATAAGAACCTACAGAATCTTCACATTTTTGCCAACCAGAAACATTCTAGGGTCGTGGAACCAATGAATTCTACAAAGGTGTTTCAAGTTACAGCTTGTTGAAGACTTTCCCTTTCAGGAAGTGGTTGAAATGCTGGAAAAAGTGGTAGTTGTTTGGAGAGTGGTCGGGTGAATAATTGACCCGTGTTGGATGTAATTGTTTCCATTGTTGATACATTTTGTTGATTTCTCAGCTTCTTTGCTGTGATGGTTACATTGGGATTCAAGAAGTTTCTGTGGATGATTCCACTTGCTGACCACCAAATGGTGACCATAATCTTTTTTTGACGCAGTCTTGGTTGGGGAAGTGTTTTGGTGTTTCACCTCTGTCCAGCCATTGCATGGAACATAGTTGATTGTTGTACAGAATCTATTTTTCATCACATAACACAATACAAACAATAAGTGGATCATTTTTGTTGTGCAAAAGAAGTTCTGAGCAAACTTCATAACAGCAAATTTTTTTATCTTCATCCAGCTTGTGCAGCACTCATTTGTCAAGCTTTTTTGCCTTTCAATTAGTTGCAAATGTCAAACAATTATCAAATGGTCACCATTCTGTTCCTCTGCTACCTCTTGATTTGTTTTGTGTAGATCCACCTCAATAATGGCCTTCATAAGCCAACCTCATCTTGAAGGATCTCACCACCCTTTTAAAAATTTTTGGAACCCATTTTGAGCTGTACGTTTGTTGATGGTCTCTTGATCAAATACTTAGTTGATATTGTGTGTAGTTTCTGCTGCTTTACATCCCATTTTGAACTCCTTAAACAATTGCTCAAATTTTCTTTTTATCCATCTCTGATTGTACAGCCTCAAATAAACCAGAATAAATAGTAAAAAAAATGTTCAGCTTGAATATTTAAAGTAAAATCCAAGCTTTGGAATGGCATATTCCATGAACATAGTTGAATAATACATTATTACAAAATAAGCATCAAATTTTAAAATGATAAAAAATACAATTATTTTTGCAGCAACCTAATATAATCCTCATTACTACATGCAAGACAAAACAATTGATGTTCAAAAAGTGGTTTGAAAATTCATAGAAATCTGGGATTTTTTCAAAAATTATCCTTTGCCTAATTTTACTAAACATATATCTTTTTCAAAATTCTATCATGACATACACAGCATTACAGTTCTATTATTATATGTGATGGTCATTGCATTCTATGTTTAATATATTCCTGATTTTCATCTAAGATAAACTTGATGGAATTCGTCTTGGCAAAAGACGACGGTCAGCTTCTCCAACATTAAGTCTTGATGACTACCTCCAACTGGATGTCTATAGAACTAGACAGACAGATCCTGGAAAAAAACGAGTAAGTTTAAAAAGCAATTTTTTTTCACTTTATCTCTGCCTTTACTGATCAAATATTATTGTTTGTGACTCTGTTAACATCTTGCAAAAAAAAATGATCACCAAAATGATAGTCATATAGTTTTCTTTTAAAATTTGATTATATGCAATGAATTTTTGTCCATCACACACAAATGAAATGGACTAAGAACAAGAAGGATCTTTACCTCCAGAATCTAGTGTAGTATATGGGCTGATAACTATCATACTGTTTCACAAAATCTATTTCTATTGCTCATTTAATTTTCTAAACTGAACAAATGCACAAAATATTTTTTCATTTCAATTACTGGTATATTTCAGCAGTAAATCATTTACAAATCATTTTTTTCTCAACCTAAATATTTTTAAGACAACATGCCTAAAGGTCATTTTTCCATTATAATGTTCAAACTAATTACCTTAAATACATTTACATTGTAATTTTTTTTAAAATATTTTATTTTGTGTAGGTTAGAAGAAATCTTTTTAATACTACATAAATTGATTATAAATGAGAAAAATATTTTTCATTGTTTTGTGATTTTCAGGTACGTTGGGCAGACATGGAAGAACGTAAACAACAACTACGAAGGAGAGAATTAGGTTTTGTTGTTGGCCAAACACAACGTGACTGGGAAAAAATCACAGATGATAGTTATGCTGACCGGGCACTAAACCGCACCAAATACATTTAGAAGGTATTTTATTTGTTCCTTAAGTCTCTTATATCAACTTTTTGTGCAGGCCAGACTGCTGAGAACATAGCACTTGTTACTCACTTTCAACACCATTTGTGCATTATACAGAAAATAACTTAGGATGAAGAGACTTGTACAGTGAGGGAGGAGATGAAGGTTTAAAGAATGGACACCCTATTCAAGAACATGTTAGTTTTATGACCTAAGTCACTATTTCCCTCTGAGACAAACCTTGTAGGAGTGACTTTGCTTTCAAGTTACCCATCATAATTTGAGGATTGGTGATTGATAATAAATTTTCAAGATATATGTTTAAATTATTTCTGTTTCATCAATTTTCTATTTCTGAACAGTTGGCAGTTTTGCTTCTGAAATATTTTTTTGTCAGATTTTCCCCTTCCTTACTAAAGTAAAAATCTTGTTATCTATCTATTCTATTGTATTTAAAAGTAAATTTTATTTGTAAATTTTATGTTTTTTTTTTTGTTTTGTTTTTCTTTTCCTCTTGGTTTGGTTTAGGGTTTCTTGGGGGTGGGTCGTAAAGGTATATGCATATGTAAGCATCTCTGCAGACTTGTTACCCTATTTTAAAACATAAATTCAAGTTTAAAAGATCTTTTTCATAAGTTTTTGCTTGAAAGAATAAAGTTCAAATATTTGTACGGAAAAGAAAAATAAAGTCAATGTAGAATTGTGCTCTTGAAATTCAATATCAAATTTTGAAATGGAAAATGCATAAAATATTCAACTCTAGTACTATTTTGACTTACCTTTTAAAAATTTGTATTTTGTATTTTAAGAATACTTGAAGAAAGGTATTATTCCTATGAATTAAATAAAATAATAGATTCTTAGTTCCATCATTAGTGAACATAACTGATCTGAAAAATTACAATTTTCTTTGCAAATTCAACTATGAATACTTTTTTTTTTTTTTTTTTTTTTCCAAGTTTTAGCAATGCAATTATCCATCATCTGTGTGTTATTGCACCTGCTAATGTCTATCAACAAAAAGTCAGTCGTGGCTCTGACCAGTATGGAAGAAACTATCAGTTATAAGGCCACAGATCTTGAGCCATCTGTTTTTTTAATTTGAATCCGTATGTTTCTTTTTTCTGCACTCTCGTCACCTACAGAAACTGAAAACAAATTCAATGAGAAGTAATAACAACAAGATGAAACATTTAGTATAAATATTTATTGTTGCAAGTAATAGGCTGTCTGTATTTTTTTTTCTCCCCAAGGGAATCGTTGGACTGTTATTGAAGGTTGAATTAGAAAAAGTTGAGTTGTCACTGGTGGTAGTAAGTACAAAAACAGACATGTAATACAGTTGTCATCTCTCAAACAATTGGAACAATAATGAAATTGTGATCATGAGACTTATTGTTATCAGGAAAAAGGTATAAACCAATCAAAATACAGCTGAGAACAACAATAAAAATGATTTAGAAATATCTACCACAGATTTGGTTTTGAATTTTCTTACAGTTGATACCTCACCTTAATTACATTATGCTCCCAAAATATCTGTGTTGCTGATTCAGAATGAATAAAATCATGAGTTTTCAAAAATGATTGATCTGAAAAAAAAAGATTTCTATTGCAAAGATTTTTCTGTTTTTTGGGGAAAATAGCTATAAATTATAGACTTAGCTCTGAAAAATTAAAAAAAGAGCTATACTTCACCTTTGTTTAAAATTCCTAATTAAGGTATTTTTACAGAAACCCCTAAGCACAGTTATCAAAAAAAATAATTTATATTTCCTTTGACTTCACTTTCATTTGTTTAAAGTTTATTTGTATCTATTATTTATAAATAAAATAAATCACCAGATGATTTGGGGGAGGCAACCACTATGGGGGAAAACAATTTTGGCCTTCATTAGATAAGTATTGAAAATTAGATTTAAATTGAATTTTGTTTGTTGTTTTTTTTTGTTTTTTGTAATTTAAAAAAAAATCTTGATGTTCTTGCTTGTTGTAAATAGGACAAATTATGCTTTGCAAATGACTACTGCTGATAATTTGTTAACATTGTCATGGTAATAATTTATGTTATCTTTTTTGTGAAATATCTCCAGTTCTATAAGATTTACATGAATTTTTATTTTTTGCCAATCTTTCGACTTGCTAATGACTCTGAAATTTCAATGATAGAATTAAGTCTAGAGATGCCCAATACATACGTACATATTCAAATCTGACACATCTGGTGCTCCATCAAACGTCAATGCTATGAAGATCAAATAAAAAAAAGGACAATCAAATCCAATATAAACTTATTCATTTTATTTTCTAAAAGATAACTTGAGTTACATAGCAAAATTTTCAAATTTCAAATATGAAGCTATTTCTAGGTTTTAGCTTCTACAAAGTAATTTTGCCTTCTCTTTATGGAAATAATTTTGCCATAGATAACTCTTGTTTCTGTGGAAAAAATTTAATAGAGGATGAAATTACAATACAATAAGACCACATTTCTTGAAGATTCTCCTTCCTGAAAACCTAAGAAATCTGAAAAAATATGAATCTGTTAATGGCTTCTCAGATAAGGGATTATCAGCTTGGGTACTTTTATATACTTTTAAAAAACTTGGTTGATTAATTAATGAAAGCATTTGTATGGTTTTTAATAAAATTGTTGGAGAAAAGGAAGTTTTGTCCTTTGGACAGAACCTTCCCCACTCTTTTCTAACTTTTTGACTTCAGAATGCACTAAGATCAGGTAAAAAAATCATTGATGCACTTCACATGGGAAGTAAAGATAACATTTTGAAAGTTTGAGTATGAAAAAAAGTTTTTAATTACTACATTCCATATGTTTTTTTGTATAACATGAACAATCTTGCACCAAAATCTGAGCCCAAATAGGGTGGGGGCCATGGTGTCCATGCATGCAGAAAATCTTTTTAAGCCCATCTGTTGAGGGGGTTACAATTCTTTACCCCACCTTTTTAAGAAATATGTTTTACCTATGCAGCTAACCAACAGATAAAATGAATTGAATCAGATAAAAACATTTTGGTTGTCAGTGGATAAAAATTTTTAATTGATTTGAGCTTTTCACCTCCGGAGCTCAGGCATGGGGCTAAGGGTTGAAATGAATAATCAAAACCAATATTTCTTTTCTTTGAAACACTGCTACACAAATATCCAAAATATGACTAGAATTAACTCTTTTAATAGATGCCAATGAAGAAAGAAATACATTACAATAAGTAGCCCAAAATTAACTTGTCAATTATGAAAATTAAAACAATGAGCATTTTATTTTGTATTCAAAAATGATTTGTCTAATATCTTGAAATGTTGATGTGTAATCAAGAGATGTTATTTTATGTGTATATTTTGTTTTACTCCCTGGTTAGCAGTGTTTCAGAACCACTGCTTTAACAACTTTTATAGATGAAATATAAGAAATGTTTTACAACAGATTTTTTTTATGTTGCTCTGTTTATAAGTGATAACTTCCAAAGGTAATTAGCTAATTAGTAATTTTTTCTACTCCATAACAATAAATATCATTAAATTTTTCTAAAGACCCTGTTCAAAATCTAAAAAGGATAAGTTAGTTATAATTCTGGATAAAAAAATTGTGTTTATTTAACCTTTGTACTGTCTTTGAGACACTCTAATGATTTTGTTTAATATCATTTCAGCTAATTTTTTTACTTCTTCATGTCAGTGTTTCAAGGCAACATTTGAAACTACAATTTATGCTACAGCAGCAACAGCAAAAATGCAGAACTCCAACAATCTTGCAGAAGAAGAAAAAAGTGTCAAAGATTCCACCTCTGGACTTTTATCTACTTAATTCTTGTTTTGATTAATAATCACTCTCTCTCTCTCTCTCTCCCCCTTTCACTTTTTGTCTGTTGGGTTTTAGGTTTTATTTTGTAGTCATTCATTTCACATTTTCATTATTTGTTTTAAACAAAAACATTATTCAACATTTTGGAAGAATTTTCATTTTGACCCACTTTTATTTTCATCTTGGTACATACATTGTATATGTATGTCTGTATATAGATATGAATTTTCTCTTACCCCTAGTTCTTCTTTCCTCAGTACGTGTCTGTAAATCTTTCTCTACCTGACATTTTCCTATCTTAATTAAATTCCTTTCTGCTCCATATGCAAGAACATTCCCATCATAGTAGCTATAAGCCAAACCTACACACAAAAAATAAATGAAAAGCCTAAAATAACTAGGATTTTTAAAAAAAATGTTCATTTGCTCAAGTATTTCACTTTTTTTCCATGAAAAAAAAAAGAAAGCCCCAATCCTCCAGTAGCTTCATTTTCAAGTAGAATTGTCCAGAGAGTGATTGCCACTAAATGTCAAAATGATTGGTAGATGAATTGTGAATATGTTTTGTGTCAATTTTCCCTGCAGTGAACTGACCTTGCTCTCCAGTGATCAAATGAGCAAACAATGCCAGTTCTTTGAAGTGGACAATGCCAAGATTGAATATTGTATATATTAAAATAAATCATCAGACCCTAAAATACTTATATTTTCATCTTGTTCTTTTATGGACGTGTTGGTTTTGTATCTGATTTTACAATTACGAGTTTTTATTTTTATGCTGTGTTGGATTTCTGCCATGTGATATTGCAATTTACTCTTATTATTCTTATGATTATTGTTGAGAGATTTCACTGATACATTCTCTTTCAGATTATATCTTCATCGTTGATGAAATTGAAAATATGTTAGTCTTCTTTGTGACTTAAATCCTGAAATTAATAGTATTATTAGACTCTGGAAAGATAGACGAGTAATGAGTATAATAGACAGAGAACAACACTGGAAGATAAGGTTATTGAAAGAATATTCGCACAAGCTAGACTCTAATAATCTCGGTATAGATATGAACGGTGTACATGACTTTTGGTATCTTGAAGCCCCAACAAATTTTCACTCTTGGGGGGAAATGATGAAAATTTCGAGAAACTTGAAGATTACCTCCCTTGGTTTTTATTTTTATTTTAAAATAATTTAAAATGGTTATACTGGCACTGTTGTTTCATTATAACGTTGTTTTAGAAATCTCTCATCTTTCCTGACGGTTACTTTCTTTATATATAGGGTAACTTTTAATTTTTGAGGATAATAACTTATTTAAACAAGACTAAAATTTTATTTGAAATTAAAATAACTGAAATGAAAGAAACAAGCCTGAACTTTCACTGTATATCAATATGCTATCATCTGGTTAGTATGTAACACTTTTATTTTTTCCTAAATAAATATTGAAATTATGATAATGTAGAGATATCCTGATGAACTTCAGGATCCAGCCTCAATTCAGTTCATACTGAGTAAGTACTGAGAGAATCTTACTTTTTTTTGTCTTCTTCTTTCCAGTTATTTCAATAGCAATGTCACCTAGTTAGTTTGTATAGGATATCTAGTTTATACTCAATAAAAATTTTGATAACTTTTAGTGATTTTTATCAGTTTTCACCCTTTGCTTTCCAATGGAGGAAAAAAAAGATGGTGAAGCATCATAAGCACACAGTCATAATGGTTCAGTGTTTTGTTGCTGATAGCACAGATCTGATACTGACTTGCAAATAATATTTATGATCCCAACAGCAAGAGGCAATCTCAGTGTTGGAAAGGACTGTCGCTGTTTTCAGGAATGCAACAATGTTGACTGCAGAGTGCCTTTACATTGAAAAAATTGTTTGGATTATTTCAGCTGATTTTCTATGTATTTTTGGTCATTGAATTGAAAAATGAGAGCCATTTTTTTTCTCCATCACATCCCATTTTCTCAGGGAACATGTATTTTAGACGCAATTTTTTGCCAAATTCTGCACTATTAATATGGATACATTGAGAAAATTGTGTTGAATATTTTAGATGTTTTTTTAAATTTATTTTTGAGTGCTGAATTGAAAAATGAGAACCATTTTCTCTGTTCTGTACATATGGATAATTTGTTCTGATGAATTTCTTTTAGTATTAAAATCCATGTTTAAAATACCAGTTACTTTATTAATGAACTTGAAGATGGCTGAAACCCAACATAGTGATGAGTCATATCCATATGAATCATGTTCAGCAGTTGGACATATCTGGACTGGTTAGGCTTCCCCCACCAGATATACTTGGATCTCCCCAATCAGTGTGATTCAATAGTGTCTTTTCAAATTACTCAGATTAGTTTTTCGGGTTTTTTAAAATTTAAATCATAGTGGTATATAATAGAAGTGGTGTTCTCGAAGATGTAGATAACTTAGAATACTGCTGTACTCTCAGCAATCATGTCATCCTTAGGTTGTGTGGACAGTTCTGATAATCCAGTTCTTTAACACAAACAAAGCAGACACTTTGTAGGGCTAAACTTTTATTTTGGTTTCCTTTCATAGTAGGTATAAAACATTTTTTTTTTAACAAAAGCTGTTGTTTTTTTGTTTTTTTTTCTTTTTTTTTTTTTTTACCTTCTGTCAATTTTCTACAAATATATCAAATGATCAAGATTATTTATGTAACCCCTAGATATAATACAATCATTAAGAATATAGCAATATTTCTGGATTCAATTTCTCATTCAGGCAGTATATACCATGCCTACAAGTCCATCGTATTTGCACATATAGGGCAAAGAAGAATCACTAACCTGTCCATTGTGTTCCAAGTGGGGAAACATATCGTCAGCTGCTGCTCAAGGGCACTTGGAGGAGGGCGGTATAGATGTAGGCAGAGTGATCCTCACTTTCCAAGCAAGTTATTGCCTTTGTCAAGCCTGAGAAGCAACTAAAACCCACCAAGAAAACATCTGCAGGCATCCTGAGCTCAGTAGGGGTCTGGCAGTTGAAATTCCCCAATTGTATCATAGATACCTTTCTGAGGCCACCAGGCAAGTGGTGCTGACCGTCCGTGGGAAGATCATGTGGTAGGGGCCTGTGAAAATAAGCTCACCTAATACGTTGAACTGGTCAGCAGATGTGAACAGGGTAGAAAGCCTGCTGATAGAGTTTGGGTTTAGGGGTCTGCAACCTATTTTTGGGCTAGAACCTGCAGTAATTATGAGATCGAAAGAGGAGGCGGAAAGCCATCCACACTATCACCAATGTGGTAGATTGACCTCAAGAAGTGCAGCAAGCCATCTGGATACAAGCTGATCAGCGCCTGGAAGAGAATGTATGATGTAGAAACACCTGATGATTCCAGGTACATCACTAAAGATGCATCCAGAGTAATCTGTGATTCACCTCAAATAATAAAACAAGTGTGCAAAATTATGAAAAATCAACATAAAAAAATGTTTCCTGAGAAAATGGGATGTGAAGGAGAAAAATGGTTTACATTTTTTTAATTCAGCAACAAAAGATACATAAAAATCAGCTAAAATAATCAAAACATTTTACTTAAACAAAATTTATTATTAAGATGCTGAAAGTCATACATATATTGAAACAAACTCCATGTGGGAGCCTTTAATCAAGTAAGAAAGCAGTAGACCCCCAAATTACATATATGGGTCTAACAAAACTCATGGACTCAAGTTCAGTTGAAGAGGCAGACAAGCCAGAATAGGTGACACATAGCATTGTGGATAAAAGCATAGGTAATCATATTGAGTGACATGCCTAGTGGTTGTGAGTTCAATCCCTGTCAAAGAAGCAGACATGCAACATGGAAAGGGCAAATTAACAAAGAAGAATTAGATATCTCCCAGCATAAATAGTCAAATAAGAACACTACTGGATTGAATTGAGGGTTTCTTTCTGAAATTCCAAGAATGTTACTATGACAGACACTTCAAAAAGACTGGATGGTTCAATGGTGACTCTAATGACCAAAAGGACACTAGTCCAAGTAAATCAGTGTATAATGATAATCCCTCATCTCAGAAATTCAGTGAGATTGGAGTAAGTAAGGCTTCCTTATGGCCCAATAGAATGATGATTTTTAAGATTGTGAACATTTAACTTTCTCTTCATCTTTATAACTTGTATGTTTGAAGATTTGTCACTGCCATGCTTGTGATATCTCTGCTGTGCTGGTTAAAAAAAGGTGTGATGTCATATGATAGATATTGGCACAGAAAATGGAATTGGTAAATTGAGTACATATTTTGGCTGAGGCTGTCTAAGGGTATTAGCTTTAATACACCTAGGAAATGTATAAATCTTCATCCTTCCATACACAGATATCTTGACAAATGTTTCTTGCTTTTGGTATACCACAATGATTCAATGAGAAGAGACTGGATGAAAACACTCTACTGTTCAGGTATCAATAATTGTTAGAAGTTTTTGACCCTTTCAACTTTGAGAGTATTTAGCATATATATATATATATATATATATATATATAGCATATATATGTATATATGTTTGGATTATCATAATAATGTCTAATAAGGCAATAACAAACAATTTGTAGATGACTTGATTGGAGGTATTAGAGAAAGTCAAGACCACTGCCATGTATTCTCAAATGAATCTTCTTTGAAAGATGAAGGCTTCTTTTCCCATTCACTTTCTTGTGTGACTAGAAAGAGGCCTGTTAACACAGCTTGTATTGTTTGATGAGGGATCTGTTATTGCCATTCTTCCCAGATGGTCAGAAGATACTGAGACTTGAAACTTGTCAGGATACTTGAAGGTTACACTTCCTGGACCGCTGCAAGACAATGGTAGCAATTTGTAGAAAGGGGTTACCAATAAAACTTTTGGGGGGCTTGAAAAATCTCCACTTGGCTTATAGTGGGGCCCTCTGAAAACCAGTGCTCTTTCTGCAGTAACTGTTGACTCATGGAGATGGCTTAATTGAGTAACAAAATAAAGAGGAATAACACTTCTTGTGGCATTGATATTGAGGCATTACTCACTTGGATGGTGATTTGGAATGGTTGCCAAGATGTCTTTTCAGAATGTGTGATCAATTCTCTTGGGTTGCTGCAGTGATTTGGAGGAAACCTTGAAACACCTTTTTTTTTTTTTTTTTTACTGCAAAATGAAAAGACTACTGTGGAAGTTTATTGGAAAATTCATGTTTCTCATACTTACTGGACAACTTTTCACTTTGCATGCTTCATATATGTGCAGCAATTTTAGAATTTGTTACTTTAGGATCAGGTGTAAAAGAAAAAGATCATCTTTGATTGAATTCGGCAAATAGTGGGTGAATGTCACATGCATGAGAGGTGCTAACTTTGAATAGCATCTCAAGATTGATAAGTAAAGATTGACATTTCGACCAGCCCAAGAGGTAACATTGAATAGGTTTGCTTTTCTGCAAAATTGCTGAACCTAATAAGGTAGTGAGTGGTCATCAGTAATTTTATTTTTAAAACCTTTTAATTTTTGTTTATTACTCTTAACCAATTCCTCTCCTCATTCAATAATAGAACATAATGTTCTTCAGATTTTTAAAAAAAACTGACAAATTCCTTGGGCACCCAAAAGTCTTATGGATTGAAGCATTTTTTCAATTCTCTAATGGCCAGAACATGAAACCTTTTTTCTTAAGGAATGACAATACAGTTGTAAACCCTTGATATAACAAACTAATTTGGGGGTGGGGGTCGTTGAAACCGAAAGTTCGTTGTACACAATGGTTGTCCCTCTTTTGGTAAATATGAAGTAAGTTCATTAGTTTGCTGCATCTAAGATCATTCAGTAAATTCACCCCCCCCCCCGGTCCTATTTTCGATCTTACACTTCACATCATTCAGTAAATGATGAAGTTTATGAACCAGCCTTTTGTGGCATTTAGTTCAAGATCAAAGTGTAGTATCTGTCCTCACGTTAACAAGAAAACATCAACTTTAGGTTTTCAATTTTGAACTTTGTTAAAGCTCTATTTCAATAGTTTTTTTCATGAATTTTAATTTGATTTGATATTTTTTCCAATGACAAAAAAGTTATATGTTTGTATTTTAATTTATCACTTGAAGTTTTTTAAACAAAAACAATTTATACGCACAACTCACGATTTAACTACAAAAATATAAAACAATTTATACTAATACAAAATTTAATGATTAGTCACAGCATCTCCTTTATCAGGCTACATAAAGACTCTAAACCCTTCCAGCTCCAAAAAGGTAAGACAAGGTGAAACAGCTCACCTAATTTCTTCACAGCCTACCTCGAAATGATCTTCAGAAACCTAGACTGGAAGAATAAAGGAATCAAAATAGATGGCAAATATTTAAGCAACCTCAGATTTACAGATGACCTTGTCTTTTTCGCAGAGAACCCACATGACCTCCAACTAATGTTACAAACGAAGGTCATATGCAACAATCACGTCGGAAATAAGAACATAACTATCAAAATTGAAGACACAAAACTGGAGAAAGTAGACCACTACATCTACCTATATATATAGGGGAAAGAATCTCCATGACACCAATTAGAAAAATTAAGCAAAGAATCACTCTAGGATGGCAAGCCTTCGGCAGAGTAAGCTCAACCTTCAAAAACAAGATCTCATTCATCCTAAAAAGAAGAGTATACAACCAATGCATCCTCCTGATAGTCACCTATGGAACTAGAACATGGAACCTAACCAAGAGACAGATCTACAGACTGAGAACCATGCAACGTGCACATGAGATAATCATGCTCAACTTCACATGGAGAGGTCACAAGACAGCACAGTATATCAGGGAGAAAACAGGAGTCTGAGACATAGAATCCACTAGAAAACTCAAATAGCAATGGGCTGGTCATGTTGCAAGAATGGCAGACCATTGATGGACATCACAACTCACAACATGAATCCCCAGAGATCACATGTGAAACCAAGGCCGGCAGGATATTATTATTATGGAGAGATGAAGTTGACAAATTCAGAAAGTACTGGTTCTGCGATGCCCACAATAGAGAGGTGTGGTGAATCCTGAGGAAGGTCTATATCCAACGACGGACGATAAGAGACTGATGATAAATAAGTTTAGAGTTATGAAGAATTGTATCAAAAATTGAAAATGGGACATTAATGCTTAGTTTCGTTGACGTGAAAAGAACAGATACTACACTTTGATCTTGATTTAATGGCTGAACCTCAGAACTAAGATAATGTCAACTTCGTTATCGTATACAATTGGGTCTACTGTATGTCTAATTTATTTTTTACTGTGCTTTCCTCTAACTTTACAAATAGTAGCAAGTATTTGACTAGATTTTGAATCAATATTACCTGTTATGTTTGAAATTCATTTTATTTGGAATTCAAATAAATCTTTTCCTTTTTTTTCAGATTACTACTGTATTTAATAAACGTACCATTTTTACTGAGTTTCTATCCAAATGTAACTTTCTCTGTATTTTAAGCTTCCGAACTTAAAAATTATGGCCATTAGTTTTGGGCCAGCTCACAAAAATGCAAATTGGATTGTTTAAATCCATGGAATTCTTTGGAAATATAGTTTAAAATCTGTCCCAGTGAAATATATTTCACTGGGACAGGTTTTAACCGTTACTCCAAGTATTTTTACTATAAGTATATTTAAAGGTTTGATAAAATGTTTTAGGGTCCCTGGAAAACTTTTTACCAATTTTCCAGTCCAGGAAAATGAGAGAATAAGTAAAATGTCCTGTAAAATCATTTTAACATTCTTTCATTTTCCTTTAGCTGAGAATGAATTAGGCTATCTATCAGAGCTACCTAAAACGGATAACATTGCCATCTAAAAGGGCTTATTTTTGTCTAGGATTATATAACATTCAAGTGGTAGTTCATAGACGAGAGTATTGAAGAGACTGCACAATGTTATCTGGTGGAAATACAATGAACACTCCCTCCAAGACATGCCACATGCATATGCAGGTTTGATTACAACTAAAGTAAAGAAACTCCGACTATTAGTTGAAGTAATATTATTCCTCAAAAAGTGCAGCATTCAAGATGATATCACTTTTTGGATCCACCTACCTCAGCGAATCACTGTTTTTAACTATGAATACCAAAATACAAGTCTTGCCTTACCAATGAACATTTTGTTGATTGTTCACCAAAACAGCAGTATTATACAACTCCCATTACTATGAGGCATTGAGCAATGATGTTCAGTATCAAAAATCACATTGAATGCAAGATTTTCGGAAATTTTGTTGCATTTGACTGAATTTTGAAATTTTATGTTGGATAAAATGTTTAATTTGTACAGTATGATTATTTTATATAAGAATTTTCTCTGTGTTTTTTTTTCATTATCAAGTATAAATTTGCCTTGAGATTACCAAAGACATTTGCATAAAAATAAAAAGAAATGATAAATCACCATATCGGGAATGTTTATGAGTTAGTTTAGCATAAACTCAATTTGTGACACTATATGGATGTTAAAAGTCCCATCAAACCCATAATTTTATAGTTTAGAATATGGACATGAAGTATAAACACTTTATATTGGTGGCTGATATTACAGCTACTTAATCATGTTGATATTATGGACACCTGACATATTTTTTAAAAGGTAAATTTAGGTGAAAGCTCTCAAAAAAGTTCAATTTTCTGAAGTTAGACTACACAATGCTGCAGCTTTTACTTTTAAAAGAGGAGAATTGTTTTTGTTTAATGATTTTCGTTGAATAAAACAAACGATCACTTTCAATTGTTATGAACACAGACATTCGATTACTCCTGTAGCGTCACTACTCGTGTGTAGGACAGGGATAGACAACCTGATTTACTGTAGGTACTACTCAAAACATACAATTAATTTTTGGGGGTCCTATATTGTGTGGTAGTAATAACTTTGGTTCAATGTAGCGAGTAGTTGCAGAGGACAAAGAAGTGTGTTCCACGTGTTTGTGTTTACCACCACATCATTTACTGACGTCATGATGGCAACTATGATGCCTTTGCTTGCTGATAGGGAGACCTCTACTTGATATGTTTGTTTTATCTTTGTATCCATATTTAGACTTCATAATTGGAATGAAGACAAACGCAAATGTTTAGACAGACAAATATGATACGTGTTAAATAGATCTATCAGCCATGCCTCTGGTTAACTGGCTAGGGTCTTATCAGCAACTGTCGCAGGTTTGTCGAGGCATTAGTGGACATCGCTTTTGTAGCCAGAGAATTTCAAATTGAGAGAAACTCAGAATTTTTGGCAGAGTATTTTGGTGTCATGTTTCCCTTTCAGCTTTGAATGTAATGCTTATTCATGCCTTATCTGTCAACTCATTATATGCACCTCATTTGTTTAAACATCTGCATTGGTCTCTATTTCGATTATTTACTTTGTTCAATCTGTGCATTCATAATCATACATGGCACACACAATCTTTCTTTTAACAAGGAAACGAAAATGGCTACATCTAATGCTTACAACTAGGATGGTCACTACTGTTTTTTTCAGTTCTTATCATGACGTCATAGCACGTGGTAGTAAACTCAAGCACGTGAGCTTCCTTGGTCCTCAGCAGCTAGGACCATCACACTACACACAACCGTCTACCATTACTATTCTCCCTCGCACAATATGAGAAGTATCATTCTGATACTAGTTTTCTGATTGGTCCATAAATTCAGTAATTCTAACTGCGGGTTGCTGTGTCCCCAAGTTCATACATTTGGTCAGTTAGGGGTCAAATGCTCACTGGAAGGGTGTTGGCAATGTCATTTATAGTAACATTGATGCCAAGAAGTCTGACATTTTGTCAATTTTGAAAACCAAGCAGTGGTGATTTTCAGGGACTAAGCGCTTTCTTGAAATATTATTTAAAGGTAAATCAAAAGTCTTGTTTTGGTTAATTGTATTTAAATGGACGTGTAGCACTCCCGTTAAATAAGAACCTCGTCTGACTACTTGAATAAATTAGCCCTATTTAAATTGAATCTATTCAAAAACCGTAGGTATCAATAGTTGGCCAATATTAGCTCACCGTACGGTATTTGGACTTGTTTGTATGATACAACCACTATCACCAGGACCGTAACAAGAGGCTAAAAAATTTAATATTTTCGTCTCAGATTGATGCAATGAATTTGGGTCCTGAGACGCTTAGATATTCAAAATTTCCAGAGGGGTGGATAGCAGAGCTTCCCCAGACCCTCAGCTGCACACACTCGTTGCAGCCGTATTAAAGCATTATTTTACAAAGGGAGTACATGTTATATCGCTCATATTGTTTATAATTAAATCATACTTACCAATATTTTTTCATAATAATGCAAACAATTGATGGTGTTCGCCTGCTCTTCGGTACAGAAAAGGTTGGGGCACACCTGAATTATTCTATGATCAATTTGTCATCATTTCTAAGCACGTTAGAGATGATTTCAAAGATAACTTCTAGTAATAGACCGTAGGTCTTTTACGTCGGACTTCCACCGTGAGGAACATATTGAACGGCACGAACCTTGTCTATCATACCAGTTAGATTATCACTGAAAATGTCTTCCAAAACTATCCCTAGAGTTTGAAGCCTAGGTATGGAACAATTCAAAAAAGGTACCAATTTGTGCTAACACCGTGTTGACATAGCCATGGCCTCGCTGCAGGTATGTCCAATTTACTAATGTTACTGAAGCTTTACATTTTAAAAAAATGTTAGAACTGCTGAATGAATGTACTGACCTTGAAATGATATTCATGTACACGTACATGTATTGTTTAACATACTTTTTTTTAACTCAATATCGTAAAGAACGCGACCACTATTTACTTTTTTTAACCTTATCAAAAATAGTTTGAAGAGTAAAGTAAATAAATAATCCTAATGTGAATGATACCCTTTTTTTCATATTTTTCACGCCAAACGTAGAAAATGTCTTAAAAACATGAAATTGCTATATCAGTCGTTTGTTCTCTTTCTTTTTGTATTGGCATGAAAATGAAAAAAAAAAAACAAAACAAAAAGAAGACATCTATTTCGAAGTGTAAAAGCTTGCTATAATCACACGTAGGACAAATAAACGGACTTTTTTAGCCACCACATTCTGGAGGAAAAGTACTAACTCCTGCCAAATCGACGGAACACTGTGTTTCAAATGAGAAAGCTTGAAAAAGTTTATAAGTATGCTGAATAATGAAATTTCAGAATCCCATACTTTATGGTTGGACAACTACCTTTTTCAACTCTGCCAACGAAGTTGGAAGACTAAGAGGGAAAAGTATATTCCTCTCACGTTTATCGTTCTGTCCACACAATATCGCCAAAATCTCTCAATGAATTTCAATGTCATTTTGTGTAAGGCCTGACCATAGGCTTAGGAGAAATGGATAAGATATTTGGTAGGATCCAGATATTCTTTTCGATTGGGAGATATTTTTTCAACTATTAAGGCAGTAATAGTTCGAAATATGGAAAATGCATCGAAGCCATACGTGAACTGATTTCTCTTCAGTTTTTCTTAGTGACAACGGCATTGCAGGGATTTATGGAGTATGGATATTGTTCGAGTTTTCTCTTTTCTCATTTCTGTGGCCTATCCTGGATTAATTTTTCATCTATTGAATAACTATTTTCTTGGGGCGTTTTTTTTTTATATGTATGGTTTAAATACAAGCCGTTAAGTCTGTTCATGGGTTGTGGTCCCGATGTTGTAGACAATGTTTTTCTTCACATCAAAATATGGCTGGACTCAAAGTTCAAGTATAAGTCAGTGTGTTGGTTTTCTCTAAATGGATGTCTTACTTTCATATGTTGATCACTATGACAGCAGATATGTTAGATTTTAATGATGGTGTTCTTCAGTGGCAAATCCTCAAAGTATTCCATGAAAATGTTAGCCATCATCAGTGAAAGAACAGCAAGACTTTTCTATATACATCTGTTTGGTGATGGAAATGGGTTCACAGATTTCACACTGGGATGTAGGTACAGTCCCTTGATTTTTGATCTGTCTTCAAATTTTAGTTTGGTGCATTTATGGTTTGACTCCCAAAAAATTGCCTCAAAAGTTTTTTTTTCTTTATAATATCAGGTGGGCTATAAAGAGTTTTTCATGCGATTGAACTTTACTATCCTTTCTTTGGTAAGAATGAGTTGTTTTAAAAGAACGAGCTGCAATTTTCAGCTGGGACCCTAAGATGGAGAGGAACTAAATAATATCGGCCATATACTCAGTAGAAATGGTTATCCATCCCATATTAACATGAAGAAGAAAAGTGGTAGGAGGAAAGATGGAGAAAAATAGTGATTGTCCCAGTCTTCTTCCTGTTGTGGTTGGTTTTTTGACTTAACATGGTCTACAAGTGGGCATACATGTTAGTCTAAATCCCCTGCAATTACAAAGTGGTCCCAACTGCCATGGACGGATAGTCCTACAATTTCCAACCATATGCCATATGAATGTATATGAATTATAAATTTTATTATATTATATAGAAACTTACTTTGAACGATGTCCTGTTGTTAAATATTCAATAAAAAACTCAATTAAGACATGTAAATAGAAAAAGGAAATTAAATGAAATGGAGCTGCAGCAGGAAGCAAAACCTGCCATCAATAAATTAGCCGCTTATGTGTTGCGATGCTTTTATCAGTGAGATAAACGGGCAGCGGCAGTGCA